>CM022182.2:10210644-10235945 GCA_011420285.2 Erysimum cheiranthoides
TTTTTTCTTCAATTCTATTATATTAGATCACACTGGAAATTGAGAAAGTATCAGCCAATAAACTCAGTAAACAAGCAAAGGATTCGATACAACTTATGAGTTTTGCATAAAACAAGTTTGACTATCGATCATCACCACCCATCTTCCCGGCCTATGCCAAGTCCTTCCCACGATCACCATCTTTCCCTGAAACCACAAAGGCGTAACCGCGTAAGTAAATATATACTTAAGAGCACGGCCAGACCGCCTCTTTAAACCTTATTAGAAGGAATGATGCAATGTCCCCAGCCTTTACATCTATAACCGTCTATCCCTTTGTTAAGTTTCTAATCCGGGTCTGTACAAGGGCCAAGTGTTGGTGGATCCTTTTACCACCGTCACAACACTCGCCGGCCCACAACAGACCTAGACCTTCTCCTCATCAAACGCAACTGTTCTGAGAAAGTACTGCCTTAGATTACTTCTTCACCTGCTCTACCATAGAGAACGATTGCTTTTTTGCCATCGTAGACTACACCGGAGATTACACCTTGACAGACTTTTGAGCGAAAAAAAAAAAAAAAAAAAAAAAACAAATTAGTAGACCTAGACCGAAGAAACTACTTAAGTACTCTTGGGGTACTAAAACTTGCCTGTGAGGTACTAGTAGAGGCGCCAACAATCTTCTTTTTGTTCCTTGAGCGGGGCTTTCGCTGCTTGTTCTCCTTCTTGTCCGAATATCTTTTAAGCACTTTTGGATACCGAGGCTTAAAGCTCTGAATTGAGAAGAACCAATGTGAAAAAAGACCAAGTAAGACCAATTAATGAGAAAAGCATATTATATATATATTGATGATATTACAAGCAAGCAAGAAAGGATACGCTTACTTTCACTGTATGGTCTCTAGACTGGAGATGGCCGGCGAACTCTTCAAAGCTTTGGCTAGAAAAAGAGCATGTGCATGAGCTGCATAGAAACAAGTCTTTAGTACTGCACTCTGTCCTTCTAGTCTCCTGAGGATCCATTATTGCATCATCTGTGGGGGGAACCAAACAAGTTGAGGAAACAAGAGATTTGCTGGTAAAAGTTTTAACACAAAAACAAATTAAAACAACCCATGCACCTTTGAGAAAGTGGTCCCAGAGCCACTGTGCAGAAGTGACAATGCCAAACGGTTCTTGAGGATTGCCAACATATTTTGTAGGGAGAGCATGTGGATATGCTAAAAGGATGTTGTATCCGTTGTTATGTAGGGTGCGAAAAGGGCCAGACATGGCCTCCAAATCAAGGTCATCGGATATGAACATCATTGTAGCCGGAGACTGATTAAGTTCCTCCCAGTCTAGCATTTCCATCAAAACGCCTGAGGGACCTGTTGCGTAAAAAGGATTTAAAATTAATCTAAAACTGTAATGTAAACCATAATAAGATGAAATCTAAAACCCAAATATATAAAATTTGAAACTAAAGAAAGAAATAATAGATAGAGATAAAGACGAGAGATCTCACAAGCTATTTCTATAAGATGGATACCAGTGGAAGAGAGCGCTCGCAGCAACTCAAGAGGAATATCTCGGAAGTCGCCAACGGCGTAGATGGTGAGAGGACCAGAGTAGCCTAAACTCATCAACACCATGTCTATTCTCGGACTGACCCGAGAAGCATCATAATCATCGGGAATCGGACACCTGTTGATGTTCCACCACACCGAAATTGCAGATTTCGCGTACTCAGTCTCCATCACCATTCTTAGTTTTAACCTAAAAACGCAAACAAATTCATAACTATATATATAAAATCAATCCGTCAGACGTAAATTAATTCGAAATTCTCATGGAAATCTTCTAAGATCAAAAGCAATCGTTCGGAAAAAGACTGACCTTGTTTTGTTTATAGAGGAGATCTCGATCTGTAGCAGCAGTCGAATCTGATTTTAGGGCTTCTTCCAACTTTGAGTATATATATATATATATATATATAACTAGGAAATTTATAAATGATTGATTAGAGTGTTAAAGTGAATGTTTTATTTTGTTTATAAAAAATGAATGTTTTCTAATAGATATATATCCATTAAAAATAATATGAACCAAAATTTGATTGGATTAACACAATATAAACTTAAATTATGATGTAATTTAACAGAAATAGAACATAAAACAAAAATTTTAAGAATATAAAATCTATCTAATTTATGTCTCTCAAAATTTCCGAAAATAAATGAGATATATTAGGACGAAATGTGAATTCTCATTTTAGAAACACGTATGAAAAAGGTAACAATAAAAACAATATTGGTAATACTTCAAGAGATGACTTATAAATCAGACATGAGTAGTTCATGGATTGACGAAAACATATTTTATATACACTGGAGGTCGTTAAAAAAACATTGTTCGAGTGAATAATCCCACAAAACGGCATAAAATTTGGGTAAGTGCAGTCTCTATTGAATTCGTCATTTCTGGCTCGACATAAGCGTAAGAATCAGGCTTCTTAATGGTTCTGTCGAAGCAGAATTGAGATACGACCCACACACGTCACGTCGTATAAACGATATGATCTCTCGAAAAAAAGTTCATGTCCTCTCCCAAATTCTAGTCTAATTTTGATTACTACTACTATTCATGAGAATGACTTATAAATCAGCCACGAGTAGTTCGTGGGTTTAAGAATATATATTTGATATACACTCGAGGTCGTTAAAAACACAGTAGACAGTAAAACAATGCAAGAGTGAATAATCCCACTAAACGACATACAAGGCTTTGAAAGCTTTCTTTATTGAATTCGTCATTTCTGGCTCGACATAAGCGTACAAATCTTGTTTCCTAAGGGTACTGTCGAGGCAGAATTGAGATAAGACTCACACTCGTCACGGTGGCTAAACGATATGATCTCTCGAAAAAAAAGTTCATGTCCTCTCCCAAATTCTAGTCTAATTTTGATTATTACTACAATTCATAAGAATGACTTATAAATCAGCAACGAGTAGTTCGTGGGTTTAAGAATATATATTTGATATACACTCGAGGTCGTTAAAAACACATTAGACAGTAAAACATTGCAAGAGTGAATAATCCCACAAAACGGCATACAAGTCTTTGAAAGCGTTTTCTATTGAATTCGTCATTTCTGGCTCGACATAAGCGTAAGAATCATGCTTCTTAATGGTTATGTTGAAGCAGAATTGAGATACGACCCACACACGTCACGTCGTATAAACGATATGATCTCTCGGAAAAAAAGTTCATGTCATCTCCCAAATTCTAGTCTAATTTTGATTATTACTACTATTCATGAGAATGACTTATAAATCAGCAACGAGTAGTTCGTGGGTTTAAGAATATATATTTGATATACACTCAAGGTCGTTAAAAACACAGTAGAGAGTAAAACATTGCAAGAGTGAACTAGATTCTAACCCGCGGCCGCCGCGGGCCGATAATCTATTTTTTTATTTTTTGTAAATGGTTAGTGGTTGTAAATCGGAATTAGATTGGTGGGTGTTTTGAAATGAAATGATTAGATGTAGTTGAAATTATTGTATTTTGCATACTTTTGAATTAAAATAGGAGATGATCAGTATTTACTAGGTCAGTATTTCCTTCACATAAGATTTTGCTTATGAGTGTGGTGTTAATTTGTAATATCAATCAACAATGTGTGTAGGTCCGTTTGAAGAAATTTCTTACTGTCCCAAAGAAAATATGGTACGTTTGTCTATATCAACACATCTTTTCTTGGGGACCTATGCAATCTAATACTGTTTGTATTTGTTGGCTGTGTATAGAATAAAGATCGTGAAGAAAATATGAAACGAGCCATCCAGAGAAAATCCCTTCTACCTCGGATGATATATATATCTCTCTATTCAGTGCACTTCAACGGCATTAAAGGAGAGTGTTGAAACCAATGGGTCTGGAAGCGACCTCAAAATCTTCGGAGAACTTAAGGTTTTGCTGGAGGAATACACAAAAATGTTGGGATGTTCTCTCAGTGACGCTGTAGAAATGATCACAGAGATCTCAAAAGGTGCAAGGACTTCTGAGGTTAGCTTTTCTACTCCTTTCTCCTTCGACTCGCACTCAGGGCAAATGGTCTTACTGTTATTAACCTTGTGGGGACATCTCTGCAGAGCCTCGGTTCAGAATTGGTGGACTGGTTGAATTTTGCCGTGTTTTGGAATGCTTGGAGCCTGAGCTCCCACGAGCATTGGCATGTGTTGAACTCATTGTTTGATAGGCTTATTCTGGACAGAATCAGATCAATGGGGTCTTCAGACATGAGTTCTTGCTATTCTGATGTCCAGGTCTTGGTTCAGATAATCACTGAATCATTGGCATGGCACAGTCTTATAATTCAGGCCTGCACCCGCTCTTCTCTCCCATCTGGGAAAAAGAAGAAGAAAACTCAACATTCAGATCAATTATCTTCCTCCCCCATGTCACAAGCAATCAAAGATTCTTTAGTGTCATTATGCAGCACAATACAGGAAGTTTCAAACTGGCTACTGAATCAAATGAACAACCCAGAAGATGATCAAGTGGAGAGATTTCTGTCAACTCTGAAGAGAGATGAAGACGCAGGAGGACCAGGACAGGTTCTTGGGGTTCTAGAGAGTTTCATCGCATCCAGCGAAGAATCAGAGGTTGGAAATCGCATCTTTCAAGCACTAATTAAAATCATGGAGCACGGCAGATACAGCACGTAAAACAGTCATGGCGCAACAGAGAGTCCTCGGTGAGTTTCTCCAGATCTGTGAATCTAAGAGAAAGCTACTGGAAACACTCAAGCAACAAATGTGCCATGTTTGATCTCCAATCATATTAGAGAAAGATCGCTGGTTTTCTTGGCTATTTTTCATTTTGAGAACATATTCATGACAGGAACAGGGAGATTGATTGATTGATGTTTCCATACATTTTTTTAAAAAGAATGTTACATTTGTTTTGCTCTTTTACCTATGCAACAAATTTCTGACAACGAGTATCCTTGTGAATGTTTTGGCAACGAATGGAACAAAACCTCATCCCACATAAGCAGCAATTGTAGCCTGCAATGTAACCACAAACCGAACAGAAATGGCGACGAGAAGACGAACTCGGAGGTCCAACAGCTGCTTTCAAATAACTCGGCACATGCGACGGTAGAGATTCCAAATTTGCCTAAAAAGAGATGATTCAGGCTCTGTTAGAAACAATCTCCACAGGCTAAGCTTAGCCGCAGAAACAATCACAATAAAAGAGTGAGTTAGTTACCTCCTGCAAGAGCTCAAGGAAGGATTTAGGAGCTTTACGAGCTTCTAAGGCTTTTGCTTGTCGAGTTTTACGCTTTGATCCCTTGTGTTGCTTCTTCTGTACGAATCCTACCACCCAAGAACAAAGATTAAACTAACAAGTGCAGATTGATATAGATAATTGTCAATGTAAAGATTAATCACCGAGATCATCGTCTTCCATTGTAAGTGAACTTAAAGAATGCCTCATATATGAGAACTCAAGGAAAGGAGGAAGATCAGAGACAGACTCAAAGAGTTCCATTGAACTAAGCACTAGCTTCACCGCCGAAGTGACTCCTGATGCACGGTAAGCTTTACCAAGAATCACATTCATAATACTTCACATGAGTTTAATTTTTACTTGTATCAAATATTTAAATCTTTTTTCAGTCCAAACAATGTAAATTTTGACCACAAATTATTTTTATATACTTGAGGTTTCTAAAGACAAGAGTTAACATTGCCACCTAAAAACTCTGTTTAAAACAGAGGTTTCTTGTCTGATGATGAGAGAGTAATTAAGTTCTATGACAAGTTAGGAACCAAGACTCTCTTCCTTTGTATAACACGATTTTGCAATAAACTTGATTTGAGATTCATGAAAATGATGCTGGATATTGATCTAAACAACTTATTATCATAACTTGGTTATATGATGCTGTTTCTTTCCACCTCTCAATCAATCATAAGTTTGCAATTAATTTAAATAACCCATAGACCAAAAAAGGTTGTAAGCACGTCGTGATCATGATGACCAATTATCTCGGTTGTTTTTGTTCTGTCAACACAATCTTTTCATAATCATAAGTCCAAAGTCAACGATCTACCTTAATCTTGACTTCAAAATGAACAAGGAATATATCAGACAGGCGATATCTGTTTTCTTGTCTTAAAACTCCTCAAACAATGGAGAGTCTTCAAGAACTTTTGTTAGCTCTGATCATTGTTGCTTTTGGCACTACCACACATCTAATTCAAGCTCAGCCTGATCCAAAAGGTACACTATTTTTATCACTTTCCTCGTTAAAATCTTGAAATTTACATTCTTTTTTCTTTAGTTCTATATTTGACAAGATCTCTATGTCGCCTCTTATCAGAATTCATCAACTTAGATTGCGGTTTACATCCCGCGGTATCTCCTTATACCGAACCATTAACCACATTAACATACATATCCGACGCAAACTTCACCCAAGGTGGTCAAAGTGGTAAAGTCCAAAAGGTTTGGGAAGAAGCTTATAAGCCATTCACTGTTCTAAGATATTTTCCAGACGGGATACGAAACTGCTATAATCTAAAAGTCACTTCAGGCACAAAGTATCTTATCAAAGCTCTCTTCCTCTATGGGAATTATGACGGGCTTAACGATGCCCCGAAATTCGATCTACATATCGGCCCCAACATATGGACAACGATCGATTTAAAAAGCTCCATAGGTTCAACAACAGAGGAGATCATACACATCTCAAAGACAAGCTCTTTACAGATTTGTCTTATTAAGACAGGGAAGACTACACCAGTCATTTCAGCTTTGGAACTAAGACCTTTGAGAGACGACACTTACATCACTACAAATAGTTCCTTGAAGCTCTTAAAACGCTCTTAAGCTAGCGATTTTCTCGGTCCTTATATTCGGTAATTTAACCTTTCTTACTTTACAAGCAACATAGTATTGCAAAAAAAACCGAAAAATATATGATAATTCTTGACTTAATTTTCAGGTATCCTTCAGATGTATATGATCGTGAATGGAAGCCAGTAAGTCTTTCTTTTGGGTTAAATTTTGTAAACACAAGTCTCAATGTAAACTCTTCAACTCCATATGAGCTACCACAAGAAGTCATTTCAAAAGCAGTCATTAACAAAAACGTGACTGAGAAGTTATCTTTCGACTGGTATGTCGATAACCGCGAGGATCAAGCTCTCATATACCTTCATTTTTCTGAGATTCAAACACTTAGAGACAACGACACAAGAGAATTCGACATTATATGGAAAGGAAACGACGGAAACATTACAAACGCAGCTTATCGGCCTCCGAAGTTACAGCTGGAGACTCTTTACAACACATCGCCTATGAAATGTAGGCTTTTGGAATGTACAGTGGAGCTGGTTATGACTCAGAGCTCAACTCTCCCACCAATGGTCAATGCTATGGAAGCTTACCAGATTATTGAGTTTCCAGATGCAGAAACTAATCAAGAGGATGGTTAGTCAATCATCACTAGTATTGAATTTTCGATATGTTTCTAGATATATTAATGCTGTTCTTTTGCCAGTCGCTGCGGTCCAAAATGTTCGAGATACGTATGAATTAACAAGAATAGACTGGCAAGGAGATCCATGCGTTCCGCGACTGTTCAAATGGGAGGGTATAAACTGCAGCTACACAAATGTTTCTATTCCACCAAGAATCATTTCTTTGTAAGACTATTTAATCACAGATTTTAATAAAAAAATATAATGTTCATGTCTCTAAAATGTGTGTTCTGTTCTTATAACCAGAGACTTATCATCACGTGGGCTAAAGGGAGCCATAACATCTAGCATACAAAATCTAACCCAACTACAAGAACTGTGAGATAACAACATCCTTTAAAATGCATTAATGTGTTAGAAGCTCTTAGATTGCTTCTAATTATTTTTTTTTATAATAATCAACTGCTAGGGACCTATCAAATAACAATTTAACTGGAGGAGTGCCTGAATTTCTAGCCAACATGGAATCATTGTTGATCATGTGAGTTTTATTTCATGATAAACAATAAGTAATCATATATTTTCACCAGATATAAAGATGATATGTATATATTTATAGAACAATGTTCTTCTCTGTTTTGACAGAAACTTAGGATGGAATAGCTTAACCGGTCCAATTCCTCAAGCTTTACGCGATAGAGAAAAGAAAGGACTAAAATTGGTGTAAGTTTCTCCTTAACCGTTTCTTGTTACACTGATAATTCTAGATATTCATTAAGATTATTGTTCTTTAGTGTTCAAGGAAACCCAAATCTATGTCTCTCCGGCTCATGCAACAACAACAAAAACGTCCTAGTACCGGTTTTGGCATCGGCTGCTTCAGTCGCGGCTCTTATCGCTTTATTGGTTTTCATTTTTGTTTTGAGAAAGAAAAAGCCCTCATCTAAAGGTACATAGATTCATCGATAAAGAAGTACACAAAGGATTCATAAACTATTACGTTTCCTGATATATATAATAATGGCATTGCTCATGATCTTTCTTTGTATAGTTGCTAAGCGCGAGTTACCAAGAAAGTCATCAATCTTTGCCAAAAAGAAAAAGTTCACTTATTCGGAAGTCGTTGAGCTTACTGATAACTTCAAAAGAGTTCTTGGAGAAGGAGGGTTTGGAGTTGTCTACCACGGTTCTTTGAGTGATACCGAACCAGTAGCTGTTAAAGTTCTCTCCGAGTCATCAGTTCAAGGCTATAAGGAATTTAAGGCAGAGGTACCGGACCTTACCGTTTTTGCACTTCTTTGATCGAAAAGAAAACTTATTTTATCTTAGTGAGAGTTTTATATTAATGAAATGGATCCAAAAGGTGGAGCTTCTTCTAAGAGTTCATCACATAAACTTGGTAAGCCTTGTTGGCTACTGTGATGAAGGAGGACATTTGGCACTAATCTATGAGTACATGGCTAATGGAGACCTTAAACAACATTTATCAGGTAATTAAACATTAATACAATACATATCTTTGTTCGTTTTCGAATCAATATTTTAGCATTTTCATTTGCAGGAGAATCCCCTGGATCTACATTGAAATGGGCTAGTAGACTAAAAATTGCTATCGAGGCGGCACATGGTTAATTCTTGCTAACTTTAACATTTTCAGTCACCTTTTTATAACATTGAAAAGACATTATGAAGTACTTAAACTTCATATATTTCTAATCCCTTTTTGACCTACCAACTTTACAATAATCACTCAACATGGATATGAATTTTTTTCCATAGGTTTAGAGTATTTGCATGTTGGGTGTGAGCCGCCAATGGTTCATAGAGATGTCAAAAGTACAAACATACTATTAGACGATCGTTTCGAGGCCAAACTCGCGGATTTTGGACTTTCAAGATCATTTTCTGTCGGAGCTGAAACTCAAGTGGCAACGGTTGTTGCTGGAACACCAGGATATCTTGATCCTGAGTGAGTTCTCTATATCACATACAAGTTACAACTATATATAATGTTACATTATGTTATTTTTCCTCCATTAACTTCCAATAAAACTGTTTATTTGGCAGATATTACCTAACAAATTGGCTAAACGAGAAGAGTGATGTCTACAGTTTCGGTATAGTACTACTAGAAATCATCACAAACCGATCCGTGATTGAGCTAACCCGAGAAAAAGCTCATATAGCAGAATGGGTAAAGATACTTATAAGCAGAGGAGATATTGAAAAAATCGTCGACCAAAACCTTAGTGGAGATTATGACTCTAACACAGTCTGGAGGATTCTTGAACTAGCAATGTTATGCGTGAGTCATTCTTCATCTGATAGACCAACCATGTCCAAGGTAGTTAATATACTTAAAGAGTGTTTGATCTCTGAGAATTCAAGAACAGGACAAATTCATCAAGATGATGACTCAAAGAACTCAGACTTGACTATAAATTTTGGAACCGAAGTAACCCCTTTTGCACGCTAGTCTCGGAAAAGAATCGCATCTTTATCTTATCCTTTATGTTGTTTAATAAATATATCAGAATTTATATTAGTTATTATAGATTTCTTGTTCTTTGGATGATTCATGATTCACTTTCTTGTTTGTCTTTTTTTTTTTGGGAAAACGGTCTATTTTTCTCTCGGAAGTTTCATATAACAACAGATCCACACAAACTTTTAACCTCGATTTCTATCCACACAATATTAAAGTTGCAAACTTATTTCCCCCTAGATTAAAAGTTCAAAACCCGTTTCCACATAAACCTTGGTTAACTTGGTTTACACACAAACCCGATGGAAAACCAAAAACGCCTTAGCAGCTTCTTGTTTGTCTATTCCAAATTTGTAACAGATAAGACAAAAACTCTAAAAGGAAAAATATTTTTTTTTTGTATTTTTTTTTTCCAGCTCCCATTATTGTCACGTGCGTGGCACAGAAACTAGATATGTATATTTTAAAATATATATAAAAACAAATATTGTTTTTTTCCGGTAGATCTGAATTTCAGAACTCATAAGCAAAAACAAAACAAAAACTCAGAAATCACAGTAAGAAGTAAGAACCCTAGATTTTGGTCCGATTCTGATTAGTCAAATCGGAGTAGTGTTTTGAGACAAAAATCCGATCTTTTGAACTGGGTTTTTGCATCGGATCGGGAAAGTATGAAAGAAGTGAAATCATCGAAGTCGAATCAGCAAGAGCAGCATGAACAGATTTACCACCAAAATGGTCACTTGGGTTCTTTCAAATTCGCTAAATTGTTTGATTCTGAAGCTTCCTGGGACAAGGTATTATAGTTTGAGTTTCCCTCAAGATAGATCTATAAAACCCAACGCAAAATCTGTTAACTTTGAGTTCGTTTGGTATATAAGCAATTGAGAGCTCTAAAGTTGATTTCTTTCTTCTGTGGGCACAGTTAATTGTAGTAATTGAGCTCTAAAGTTTTGATTTTTTATCTCTGTGTGCACATTTAATTGTAGCTATTGAGCTCTAAAGTTGATTTTTTTTCTTTCTCCTGTGTGCACAATTGACTGTAGCAACTGAGAGCTCTGAAGTTGATTTCTTTCTCTTGTGTGCCTTACACTGTTTTTTTTAGTCCGTCTTGTATCTATATGACTATAAGAACTTGTTGTAAAAAAAACCCAATTTTAGGAAAAGGAATGAATATGTTTCCGTATTTGATTGCCAGAGCTGATTTGGGTTTGATTTTGATTGATTGCCACTAGTTTAGAGTGTTTCCTGAATAATGAAGTAATGTTTTGTGTTGGTTTTATGCTTGTGAAATTGTTTCAAGTGGTTTTTAAGTTTGTGGTTTGTTGTTGGGATAGGATCAATTGGGAGATGTATTGCATTGGATCAGGCAAGTAGTTGGATTACTCTGCGGATTGGTGTGGGGTGCGATACCTTTGGTTGGAGGCATATGGCTACTTCTGTAAGTTCTTCATTTGTCATTTTACATTGTCCAGTGTGATTAGTAAGAATTGAAACCTCCTGCCTAAACTCGAGTTACGGTTTGTGGAAATACGTTGTCCTTGATGCACGAAGTCATATCAATATGGACACTATAATGTTTAGTTTCCCTGGTTTTGTTCTATATTTCTGATCAGAAAACATTATAACCATCACTTGTCAGACGATAATAAGCTGCACCAGTTACCGTTTGTCCTTATTTATCTACTTGTTATGAAAGTCGCTCAAGTTAGGCCTCAAAAATGTGTACCTTTATGCAAGAAAAGACTCTACCTTTTATGAAGGCCTTTTAGAATTCTTATTTGTCCATAAAATCTATGTGAGATTTGTTTGTTAGTGATGGGTTACCATCGAAACCCCAATGTTCAATGTCTCCTCCTTTGGTTGCATTGATTAGTTAAGAGTTGTTACTGGGAGCTAGCTTTATCTATAAGAGTTTCCGGTGACTATGTATAAAACTTGAGTCTTCTATTACAATTACAGTACATAGCAGACCTTTCGTATTGAGTTGGTTTGTCTTGCCAAGGAAAGTTGTTGACTGTAAAATTTGGCAGATTTCTGGCAATCTCCTCAGGCATAGTATACGGTTACTATGCATTGATTCTAAAGATAGATGAGGAAGACTTTGGTGGTCACGCAACTTTGCTCCAGGACGGTTTATTTGCTTCTCTAAGCTTATTCCTGGTATGTAGATTTAAGATCATAACTAGATTTTCTTCAAAAAATTTAAAGTTGATTTGGTTGTGATGGCATTACGTTTCAGCTTGCGTGGATTCTGGTGTATAGCTTGTCTAGCTTCTAAAAGAGACACACTGTCTTGTGCTTGAGCTGGTCCGAAAGAAGTTTAGCAGAACTTACCTTTTATGGTTTCTCCGAGTTACACTGTGCCCTTCATGCTTATGTTTTCTAAGATGGGAACTAACTTTAGTAGAGATTTTCAAATTTTTGATGGTTTCCATTTTGTTTTTGTTAGTTTTTATGTTTTTCATTTTGTGTAATAAGACTGATAGTATTATGCAAGGATATGTCATATGTGTTTCTAAAAGTAAGGCTTTTCTCCAAAATTTTGAATTAAAATTCGTCACTGATAGTGAACAACTTCTAACTTAACAAAAACACAAAAGAATGCGTCTGCCGGGAGTCGAACCCGGGTCTATTGCTTGGAAGGCAATTATCCTAACCGTTGGACTACAGACGCCTTGACGTTCAGTTAATCAATATTTTATTCTAATTCCGCATTAAGCAATTCCAAATTTATACCATTTCATTTGTGAAAAACAACATATGGCAAAAGATTTCGTCAATTTATCAATATGAAAAAGAAACATTATTGATTCAATACAGAGATTTTTAACCAAAATGCCATGAACAGTAACAAACCTTTTCCCCAATGCCACAAACACAACATCTTTCATACAATGCCACAATCCAAATAACAAAAGACTATTCTACCCATCTAATTATAACACTTCAATTCTCTTTTATTTTTACTCTTTCTTTCTCTTTCTCTTTTGTTTCTTTTTTCTCTCATTTTTCTTTTTCTTAATTCTCTTTTCTCTTTTCTCTCTTTCTCTCTCCACATTTTTACTCTTCTCTTTCTTTCTCTCTCCACATTCTTACACTTTACTTTGTGATGAATACACAACACCAAAGAGTTGTAATAATTGGCCGTATTTCCCATCGACGTCAGAAAAAACAACAGCAGAAGACGGTGTTGGAACCACCGTGAGAAGAAGACGGTGTGGTGGTTAAAGAAGAGAAAAAAAGGGATTCGACTTCTAACAGAAATTAAAGCATACATCTACTCTATGAATCCATCATAGTTAACAACAAAGCAGAGATCTTTTTCTACTACTCATCCATGGAGTTTATCTGGATTCGTCTAGATATTATATCCGGAGAAGAAGAAAAATCTAAGAATTCCATATATTGTCCACAATCATCAAAGATATTGATTCATGTTGTCCACGAATCTCTCTAACTTGTCTACGAATTTCTAACTTGTCCACGAATCTCTAACTTGTCCACAAATCTTTAACTTGTCCATTGACCTTAAATTGATGTCCATTACACAGTCTTGTCCACAACCATCAAAAATAAAACGATCTGACCACTGTTCTTCCTTGGTAGAACGACAACACATTTAAACTGCTATACGAGAATAGTTTCCAGTTCAATTTGAACTCATGGAAATTTTATTTCAAATAAGCTCGAAGACAAGTTACCAAAATGATATTCGTGGACAAGTTACCAAAATAATATTCGTGGACAAGTTCAATGGACATTAGATGTTGTCCACCATTCGTGGACATTAAATGTTGTCCACCATTCGTGGATATGAATTGTTGTCCATCATTCGTGGACATGAATTGTTGTCCACCGTGGACATGAATTGTTGTCTACCATTTGTAGACATGAATTGTTGTCTACCATTTGTGGACATGAATTGTTGTCCACCATTAATGTCACTTTTACTCTTCTGTCCGCGCCAATTAATGTCACTTTTTACTCTTCTGTCCGCGCCAGGATATGTCACATCACTGTCAGATTTTTTTTAATTTAATAATTCTCTCCATTCAATATGCAGGGACAGTTTTGTCTTTTGCCAAATACCATAAAGTAGATTTGTGGCATTTTATGAAAGGTTTTAGTTTTGTGGCATTTTCTAAAAGTTTTTGAGAAAAAGTGGCATTTTTGGCAAAATTCCCTTCAATACATGTGTGTTAACAAATATCATGTTATTTTATATTATCTTAAACGAATTTTTAAGATCATGCGAAAAATTACAAGTACTTACTTACATGTTACAGAATTAGTAGTTTACAATTTTGACAAAAATGTGGTTATCTAGCAAACGAAACCTGTTAAATTCCAAACAAAACCAAATCAAGAAAATAAGACCTCGTGAATTTTTTCCTACCATCACAATCACAACTACATTCACTTCTCTCCCAACAAATTTAAAAACACATCAAATAAAAAAAAAAAAAAAAATCAAATCAAGGCCTATCGAAGTAAGAATCCCACTCATGCCTCTCAACATTCCCAAACACATTATATTTCCAAGAATATTGTTCCGGAAAATCAAAAATCTCTCCTTTACCTTCCTCGATCCTCTTCCTTAATCCTTCAACTCTCTCCAACACTCCTTCCACCGTGACATCAAATGCATCTTCAAACCTTCCGGTGTCTTCACTCTTACTCGACGGGTTAAAATACATCAACCTCGGTATTAGTCTTATCACTTGTTCTCGCATCGCGAAAACTCTCGTCCTTGGGATCCTACTCAAAACATTCTCTATACTCACTTTACCTTCTTTCACGTTTTTCTCCGGTATAAAAACGGAGTATTTCGCGATATCTTTCGGTAAATGCCAAATGTATTGCGCGTAAGCTGATCCCGGATGGAAGAAAACCGGTATGCAACCTGCTAAGATCGAGTCGAAAGTGGAGCGGCGTGTGTATGAGTCACCAGGTGGTTGGAGACAGAACGTTGAGCTCAAGAAGAATTTCATGATTTGGTCGGGTTTGTAGCATTTTTGAGAACCCGAAACGCATTCTAGAAGCTTGCATTTTCTTCTGGAAGCTTTGCATTGGTCCATGATCTCTGTTCTTATGCTGTCACCGAGGTTTGGACGCGGGGCACCAACAAAGGAGAATAGGTAACGACGATTGATTCTTCTCATTCGCATTTGCCATTGGATGATCTCTGCGTATGTTGAAGGGTGGAAATAGGTCGGGTAAGGAACCGCGAATCCATGGTAGTTCCATGGGCTTGATTCGATTAGTAGCATCGTCATGTTTCTTACTTCAGGTAAGATCATTAACCTGGCTAGGTAGAGAGAGAGATAACAATGAGAAAACTTGTCCATTAGAAAAACTAAAACATTCTTGAGTGTCCTCTATAATGCAAATCTGCAAGATTAAATGTAAAAACAATACAAATGATTATGTCATTCCGTAACTTTTAAGTCAAGTCACTTAACCATTTTGTAATTGCATTCTATATAATGTTTCAATTTATACTATGAATTAGTCATCCCACGATGTTACCAATTGGAATCTTCACGATGATAAATAGGATTGGCGGCTTACCTGTTGCCCCAGTCGGATTCATTCTCAGGTGTACGCATAAAGTCCCAAGTGGTACGACCAGCCACCATAAAATGATCTCGGCCGTTCATTCTCTTCCACTCTGGACTCTCCCTTAGCCACTTCATCAGATCAAGCGCCGCAGCATCTCTCATGAAAGGGAACGGTCCCCACAAAAACCGCATCAAGTCTAAACCCGGATAGTATGGAACATAAACCGCGGAAGCCAAAGACGAGTCTTTGGTCAAGCACTTGTACTGCTTCATCCTATTGTGGAATATCACTTCCAATGTGAATTGGTTTGTTGCAAACCAACCAGAAACTCCTTCCATGTTTGGTAGACGAGGGCCTAAACCGAAATTCGATGTTAACTCGCACATATCAGTCCACCGGCTCAATGTCCAGCAATTCTTGAGAAGCTCTTCATTGAACAAAGATGGAACCTCATGCATATAAACATATTTTCCTCTACATGGATCATTACTTCGCGTTTCTCTTGGCCGTAACATAACTTTCTGAACTCTCCTAGTTTGGTTTCTCTTGGAATTTACTCTGTTTTTCGCCTCGAAAGTATTATTATTCGATGCGTAGGTTCTTTGAGTTTTTGGTTGTGACACTATTTCAGAAGTGTTATCACCTTGGACATCAATATTAGACCCATCATTCTCCAATTCCTTGCTTCTCTTACTCTCGAAATCGTCGTCATTATCATCAACTTGCTCTTTCTTTGGTTCCACCTTGTTCTTAGACTCGAAAAAGTTAGGTTCTTTGTCGAACGCTTGATGATTCTCATCACTAATATCCACATTGCTGTCATCATCGTCATTATGGCGAACCACCCTCTTCTTATCTGCCTCTAATCTACCCGAAGATCGCGCCTTTCGTGACTCTCTACGTCCTCTTCTCGCCCTCGAGGACCGACCATTCAAAACCGGATCAGGACCTCTCTTCTTCTCATTCTCAACTCTTTCTTTCTCGAGTTCCTCAACGAGATCAGTCACAACCTTCTTGTCTTCTGACATCTGGTCATCCGGAGATGAATCATCCACGGAAACAGGAAGAGAGCTGTTATCAGCAGAAACGTCCTTGGAGACAATGACAGGAGATTCATCATTGGAGACAATGACAGGAGATTCATCGGATTCGTGGTTTTCTGGGACATTGTCTACAGGGAGATCGATGACATTTTCTTGTCGGAACAATCTCTCGTGGTTATGAACGGTTTTGGCAGAAGAACTGAAAAGGTAAAGCAAGACAAGCCAGAGGAGGAAAGAGGCCATTGCAACGTACCAGAACTGGGTTCTGTACTTAGAGCTTGACTTCTCCATTGCCATTGTTCCTCCTCGTCTATGTGGTTTTCTCATGCATTAATCAACCAAATCTCACCTCCAATACCTAATTTATTGCTTGTGGCACAAGAAATCGTGAAAGATTGTGTGAAATTTTTGGGATTGAATGATAGATTTAGGCCAAAATGGATGAGATCTCTCGTAGATCTTTGAGAGAGATGATGAGATTGAGAAGGTGTTGAAGCGTTCAAAGGTATAGGTTTTGTAAGTGATTAATGAAAAGATGTGTCTTTTTCAACAAATTAAGCCTTAATTAATGACATTTGGAACGATGTTAATAATCAAGATTCTCTTATACATGTGTCTTTAATATGTATTCATGCACCTAAATTAAAGTCTCTTTTTTCAACAAATCTATTTTTAGTACTTGATTTTGGTGTAAAAAATCTGAGTAATTGGTCCATCCACTCGAAGCTAAACTTTCTTTTCTTTTTATTTTATTTTTATGTTTGAGTTTGTTTAAAACTGATACAAAATAATTGATGCTAGATCCTATTTTTGGAGATTAGTTGAACTTTTTAAAATAAGATAATATAGTAATTACAATTATGTATTCCCGAAACTTTGTAACCTCACAGTTCTATAAATATCCTTGTAGTAGTTTTCCAATTTTTCAGATTTATCAACTAAATTACTCTTTTGCTAGTAATTAATTACTTTTAAGAGAACAAAGAAAAAACAGCTATGGCCAAGGCAGCTTCTTCACTTGTTTTTCCCATCATCTTCCTCGTTATGTTTGCCTTAGGTACACAGTTTATCTTCAGAATTATTCATATAAAATTCAAAAAAATTTCATATATATAAACATAATTTTCATTTAAGCTATATTAATTGAGATATTCCCCAATTTGTTCATCGACATATGCTCAAAAGGTTATTATTAGTTCCTTGTTATTATGTATTCACATCTTTTTGCATTAAAAGTTACTTTAATTTAGGCTCTATTTATTGCCATATGCCTCAAATAATTTAGTTCATTGTGATGTTAGCCATAGGAATACATTTTCACACATGATCAACTATAATTTTTAGCTTCAACTCTATTCATTAACATATATCAGAAATTTTGTTGTTCAATTCAATAATTTTTCCTAAGTTCTATTTATAATATTTAGTCATCTAAATATACGACGGTTTTGATGGATATAGTTGAACAAAATATGGGATGCATGGTAGTTCTTGGCTCGTGTGATGACATTAAAGACTGCAGTGGATCATGTAAGTCTAAGTTTGGACAAAATGCAAGTGGTGTATGTGACCGTGAAGGTTTTGAAGGAACTTGTGTTTGCGATTATTCTTGTCCATCTGATAAGCCTCATATGTGAAATCTACATTGCTTTGAAACCTAAAATTCTTCAAAATGTATAAGTAGAAATCAAAGTTTCTGAAAAGTGTCAAAACCATGATATGGTCTTTCATAATAATTCTGATCGAAAATTTGATATCAATAAAAGTTAGAAATTGAGAATTGTAAGCTAATCCAGTAGAGACACGAGAGACTCTAGACTTCCAGAGGGTTCAAATATACTTGTCGGATAAATATAGAGATGCAACAAATATTTATAAATAATTAAATACTCTTTTGGATTCAATATTGATATAATACCAAAACTCGAGTAAATGAACGGTGAATAGCATAGATAACCATAATTCAATTAAAAATATAGCACTTTATTTGAATAAATTAAGCAAATAATTTGTCATCTCTACCTTTTTAAAATCTTGTCTCTAATAATTATATGTATAATATTTACGATTACTTTTATTTTTAGTCCGTTTTAAAACTGATACAAAGTAAATGATGCTAGATCCTATCTTTGGAGATTAGTTGAACTTTTATAAAGAAGATAATCTAGTAATTTTTATTATGTATTTCCGAAACGTGGTAACCTCACAGTTCTATAAATTTTAGTAGTTTCCCAAATTTTCAGATTTATCAACTAAATTACTCTATTACTAGCAATTAATTAATTTTAAGAGAACAAAGCAAAAACAGCTATGGCCAAGGCAGCTTCTTCACTTGTTTTTCCCATCATCTTCCTCGTTATGTTTGCCTTAGGTACACAGTTTATCTTCATTCAAAATTTTTCATATAAACATAATTTTCATTTATGCTATATTAATTGGGATATGCCCTAAATGATGTATTTCATTGCTATGTTTTTCTTATGTGTACAACAATTTAAGGTAAAATATCGAAAATTTTACATAAGGATTTAATTTTTGCTTTGTTCATCGACATATGCTCCGAAGGTTATTGTTAGTTCCTTGTTATTATATATCACATCTTTTTTTCATAAAAAGTTACTTTAATTTAGGCTCTATTCATTGGCATATGCCTCAAATGATTTAGTTAGCTTCAGCTCTCTTCATTAGCGTGTATCAGAAATGTTGTTGTTCAATTCAATGATTTTTCCTAAGTTCTATTAATATCTAGTCATCTAAATATATGACGGTTTTGGTGGATATAGTTGAACAAAATATGGGATGCATGGCAGTTCTTGGCTCATGCGGTGTCATTACAGACTGCAGTGGAGCATGCAAGTCTAAGTTTGGACAAGATGCACGTGGCTTCTGTGACCGCGACGGTGGTGCTGGAACTTGTGTTTGCAGTCATTCTTGTCTATCTAATAAGCCTCATATGTGAAATTTACATTACTTTGAAACCTAAAATTCCTCAAAATGTATAACTAGAAATTAAAGTTTCTGAAAAAGTTGAAACCGTAAGTGCTATGGTCTCTCATAATATTTCTGATCGAACTTTTAATATCAATAAAAGTTAGAAAATGCAATCCTTGAGAATTGAAAGCTACCAGTAGTGGACCACGAGAGACTCTAGACCTTTCAGAGGGTTCAAATACACTTGTCGGACAAATATAAAGATGCCACAAATATTATAGTAGTACTCTTTTGGATCCAATATTAATATAATACTAAATGAAATTATTGATAAGATTATCTCCACCGTTTCTAGATTTTGTTTCTAATAATCATATGCATACTATTTAATTATTACGATTATATTAACATGTATGACGCTTTTAGAAGCTAAGTCAAAATTAACAATTGGATTCGAAGGTAAGGAACATATTTTCTAAATTAACAAGAAAAGGAAAAGAATATTTTCTATTTTCAACTCTACTATATCTATACAACTAGATTTTAATACTATATAGTTTGATCATGTGACTAATCAAAGCTAAAAACTGTTCCGCAATTAATATTCGAATCTTTTAACACATGTGATTTAAATCAAGATTATAAACAAAAAACTATATACTATAAAATTAATTATTTTATTTCCTAAATTAAACATATTCGTCTTAAATTCAATTTAATTAGCTTGTTCACAAGGAAATGCCTTAAAAGAGGAAAGACGATTGATTCATCTTACCTTCATCTTCTTTAAGAACAACAATGTCATAAAAAAAGTTTGATCCTTTCTCTTAGATTTGGCTTTTCGAAAATGGCTCGCGATCGGCGGGAAGGTCTGGAGATTAAGGTGGTGAATCCACCGGCGACGAACAACAATGTGTCTTCACAAACATCTCCGACGACGGCGGCGGCGACTCGTAGACGGAGACAACAGACTAGAGCTTCGTTCGCTGAGTTTAGGCCGTTTAAGCTTTGGTTTCCATGGCTTGTTCCAGCTATCGTGGTGGCTAACATTGCCCTTTTCGCCATTTCGATGTTTATTAACAATTGTCCTCGAAACTCAGCTAATTGCTCAGCTAGGTTTCTTGGGAGATTTGCTTTTCAGCCTATGAAAGAGAATCCTCTTCTGGGTCCTTCTTCTTTGACGTGGGTCACCTTAAAGCTCTCAACTTTTTATTCCAGAAGATTCTTCATTTTGATTGAGATTCGTGTCTCTGAGTTTTGAAATGTTTGATTGGTGATTGGATTTATTAAAATGGTGATGGGTTTGTTAAAAAGTTGATTACTTTGTACAATTTCAATTGACTTTGGTTGTTGTCAACTTCTAGATCTTAAGACTGTGGGGCTGAGTTATGATATTTTGGTGAATAAATTGACAAAATCCATTAGGTAAAACTTGTGGCATTGTATTTTAACAGTTAGTATTAGTTTCTAGAGCTTTTTAAGTTTATTGGAGACTTGAGGTGTTAATTTTTCATGTATGTGTTTTGCTTAGGCTTGTCTTGTGGACGAATGTTTTACTTTTAGTAGTGTAAATATTTTGGTTTTGAGTTGAAGTGTTACAAATTGGTGTTTGATACCAGATTGGAGAAGATGGGGGCTTTAGATGTACCAATGGTGGTTCATAAGCACCAGGTGTGGAGATTGTTCACTTGTATATGGCTACATGCTGGGGTTTTTCATGTTCTTGCTAACATGTTGAGCCTTATCTTCATTGGCATTCGGCTCGAGCAAGAATTTGGATTTGGTATGCATCTTAACATGTTCTATCTTTTCTTTTTTTATTAAGGATGAATCTCTTACTCTCAATTTTGGCTCTTTCTCTCTTGTAAAGAAAGTCTAGAACTTCTACGAGATTGCTGAGTCGTGAGAGTATTTATGTGCCAAAAATGTGTATGGTTGAAGCTGAAGACTCATTTTGTTATTGATTTTTGTGTGTTACAGTTAAGAAATTTCTTATCCTCTTTTGATTCTTTTTTTCTTCGACAGTACGCATTGGATTGCTCTATATGATATCTGGATTTGGTGGAAGTTTGTTATCTTCTCTCTTTAACCGGGCTGGTATATCGGTCGGTGCCTCTGGAGCATTATTCGGTTTGCTTGGTGCTATGCTTTCAGAGCTCCTCACTAATTGGACTATTTACGCAAATAAGGTAGACAAATAGAAGAGAGGTTAAAGAAGAAGATAAATACTTCACTTCTTCCCATCTCCATGATTGATGTGTCTAAAAGTTTCATCGGTTTTTTCCATTTGCAGTTTGCAGCTCTTTTGACTCTCATCTTCATCATAGCCATTAATTTAGCAGTAGGTATTCTTCCACATGTAGACAACTTTGCCCATCTCGGAGGATTCACTTCCGGGTTTCTTCTAGGCTTTGTTTTCTTGATCCGTCCTCAATATGGATACTTCAACCAGAGGAACAATCCTCAGGGTTTTTCTGCACCGTGTGCTAAATCCAAACACAAGCCATACCAATACGTTCTCTGGATCACCTCTTTACTGCTTTTGATAGCTGGGTACGCTTCTTTTTTATTCACCATGAATCGATTTCATACTGAGGCTCCTAGTCAATTCTTTAAACGCAAATTTATGAAAAATGGTGTCAGATATACCATTGGACTCGTAGTGCTTCTTCGAGGAACGGATTTGAACAAGCATTGTTCATGGTGCCATTATCTCAGCTGTATTCCTACATCTCTATGGAGCTGTAAATCTCAAAATGTCTACTGTCAGGTAAAAACTTCTTATGCTCTTTATTGAGAGATATACCTTTCATATTTCGGATCATTTTGTTGTATTCGATTTTATAAAAGCTTTAGAGTAATTGTGGAACTGGTGATTTGGTGCAGTCAAGCCAAATTGGACAGCAGATGAACTTGACATGTATCGCGAATGGAAGAACAGAAATGTACCAGCTCTCTAACGATAACCCGTCTCGGATTCAGCAGTTGTGTTCCCAATTGTGCCGTTAATACCACTAAAACGTCTAATTTTTATACTCTGTAGAAAGTTAGGAATGTCTTGGGGAAGAGAAAGATTGTTCATTTGACATGATCATGCACTTGTGATTCTTCTTTCTGATCATCGTTTGGTTCACTTCTTGTTTTACTGCATATGTATTGACCATTATCTATAAAATGAATACATAGGTGAAGAGAAAGTTGAACAAAGTTTTTGTTCTTTGACATTTTAATTATAAATTACGATGTTTAATTTAATCTAAAATCTATTTTGTATTTAAATTAGATTACTATGAAAATATTAGTTAGTGGTATAAGAGACCATTTCTATGATTGAATTAAAATAAATTAGTAAAATAATTCTATCAAATTTAAAAGTAAATTATGTAATATCATAGCAACTTTTGAAATTCCACTAAGGTGCGAAGAAACAACTTTTGTGATTAAGTCAAAAAGTTGAAATTGATTACTTAAAAGTATAATCATATTTTTAGTGTTTTATATGGTTAGTGCGAATATATAAAGCTTTCTACTACCATCTTACTTCTTCATATCAATAACATGCATATGCGGATTTGCATTTACATTTACATGGTGAATTGGTGATCCTATAACACTTGTACAAACCAATATAATTTGCATTTACATTTACATGGTGATCCTATAACACTTGTACAACCTAGGCATGACCACGGTTACGGTTATCACGGTTACGGTTTATTAACCACCGGTTACGGTTATAAATTTTGTTTAACCATAACCTTAACCATTTAATAAACGGAACGGTTACGGTTTAATACGGTTCCGGTTAAAACGGTTACTGTTATATACGGTTACGGTTATATACGGTTATATTTTTTTGGATGATATGATATTATTGAGAAAAAAATTATGTTAAAATAATTTTAAATATTTTAAATTAAAAATGATTTGATTAACAAAAATAAGTGATGAAGTGAGTTAGAGAATAGATTTAGTGGGCACTTTGAAATTTGATCCACTTAAAACACGATTTAGAAAAATAATTAAGTATTTAAAAAACTAAAATGACAAAGAAATTAATAATGTTTATCGCACTAATTAGAATAAATAATAATGGATATTTGCATCCACTAATTCACAATCCACTTTGACTTTGTCACCGTGAATCTATTCTATTCAAATATTTTATTAATACTAGTTAAAATAATACTATCATTTTTCGATTAGCAAAAAAATCAATTATTTAATTTAGTATCAGTTAAAATAATATCACTTTTTAATTTTTATTTAGATTTTCTTAATATCTATATAAAATTTCAATTTATTTTAATTAAATAATATTTTTAAACGGTTACGGTTATAATTTTACGGTTTTAACCGTACGGTTAACCGACGGTTTTTATACAGTTACGGTTAATTGACGGTTACGGTTAATAATTTTTGTAACCATAACTAATATTTTTTTACGGTTAACGGTTACGGTTTTTAACCGTTTTATACGGTTACGGTCTGGTTACGGTTTACATCCGGTCCGGTTACAGTCCGAAATACGGTTACGGTTTAGTTTTGGTCATGTCTATACAAACCATTATAATTTGCATTTACATTTACATGGTGATCCTATAACACTTGTACAAACCATTATATACTATGTTACTTAGACGATAAGTACAATACTATAACATTTGCATATGCACAAAATAAAATTAAATAATTATGTGATAAATTTTTTAAAAAAGTTATTGATTTCTTAAATAATTATATAGAAATAAATTCAATTAAATAAAATGATGATAAAAAATATTAGTTTGTAAAAATGTTGTTATGTGGTGTAATATTTTTAGTTTTGCATTTAGTTATAAATTTACTTATTAATCAAAAAAATAAAATTAAATGATTACTGATATGAAACATAAAAAAAGCAAAGTTAAGAAAATTATAAATATGTGTTTCTATCTCTTACCATTGAAAAATCTCCACGTTATGTCACCGATCCGACCTAGAAACCATTTTAGAGCAATAAACTCTTATGTACTCTTACGTATGTTTAACTTTAATGCCAACTTTATTACATCCATTGTCTTTATTCTTTAGGTCTCCACCCATTTTAAGTTAGGTCAGTCGGTAGATTTCATTGTTGTTTATCATCGATTCACTTTGGAAATTCACAAAAATAAATTGTTATTTGATCAAAAGGCATCAAGGGAGTGTGAAGCGAATTTATCATTGATATCAAATTTCTGATCATAAGTGGTGCCACTGCGTAAATGTATGGCTGAGTAAGGTCGGTGTACCGATCACTCCAAATCTTCTTTGATTTCTCCATGAGTTTCCTGATCAAGTGATTTGCTGACTCAATGAAGAATAATCAAATTAAAATGTTCTATCCATTAACACAATAAAAAAAGAATGTCTAATTAAATAAAAAAAATTGGAAAAATTGTATCTTCCATTCCACTTCTTCTTCTACTATTGTTTATACATACAAAACTTAATATGTCTCCCCCACTTAGATCATTGCCTCCAACAAGATCATATCTCCTAGCCATCTGAATCGACGCATCTTAATCCCAAACAGGTATGATGCTTACAAATTTGTGTTCATCCCGGAACAAAATTCACTTTCTTTATTGTGATTAGCTTCTCTGTTTTTTTGTGGTTATTAATCTTGATCAGGAACAAGAGTCAAAAGATTCAACCTGGTTTTAATTTGTGTCGGAGACTAGGAAGATAATAAGTATTTGCGTTTTCTTGGTAACAATTTTTAGGTTTAATTAGGGTTCTTGATTTCATCAATGGGTTCTTACTCGGCTGGCTTCCCTGGATCTTGGGACGGGT
>CM022182.2:10236045-10746252 GCA_011420285.2 Erysimum cheiranthoides
TTTTGTTGTTCTCTTCGCTAGATTTATTTTAAGGATGTTGCTGGATGTGAGGAGGCTAAACAAGAAATTATGGAGTTTGTACATTTCCTTAAGAACCCAAAGAAGTATGAAGATTTGGGTGCTAAAATCCCGAAAGGGGCACTTTTAGTTGGTCCGCCTGGAACCGGAAAGACTCTTTTAGCGAAAGCTACTGCAGGGGAATCGGGTGTGCCGTTTCTGTCTATATCCGGTTCAGATTTCATGGAGATGTTTGTTGGTGTTGGACCGTCGAGGGTGAGACATTTGTTCCAAGAGGCTAGACAAGCTGCACCGAGCATTATATTTATAGATGAGATCGATGCGATCGGTCGGGCAAGAGGACGTGGAGGTTTAGGCGGTAATGATGAGCGTGAAAGCACTCTGAATCAGTTGCTAGTTGAAATGGACGGTTTTGGTACAACTGCTGGAGTTGTGGTTCTTGCTGGGACCAACAGACCGGATATTTTGGATAAAGCTTTGTTACGGCCTGGCCGGTTTGATCGTCAGATAACCATTGATAAACCTGATATTAAAGGTCGTGATCAGATTTTCCAGATTTACTTGAAGAAGATCAAACTAGATCACGAACCATCGTATTACTCTCAGAGGCTTGCGGCTCTCACTCCCGGATTTGCTGGAGCTGACATTGCGAATGTCTGTAACGAAGCAGCTCTTATTGCTGCTAGACATGAAGGAGCAACGGTTACTATGGCACACTTTGAATCTGCGATTGATCGTGTTATTGGTGGTCTTGAGAAGAAAAACCGGGTAAAATGCTTTCTCCTTTTCAACAATTCTTTTGCTCTGCTTTATTCCAAAAAGCTTGGAAATGGAAAAATCTGAATGTTTCAATGATGAACAGGTGATAAGCAAATTGGAGCGTCGTACAGTTGCATATCATGAATCTGGACACGCGGTTACTGGGTGGTTCCTGGAACACGCAGAGCCATTGCTGAAGGTGACTATTGTGCCACGTGGTACAGCAGCGCTCGGGTTTGCACAATACGTTCCAAACGAAAACCTTCTAATGACCAAAGAGCAACTCTTCGACATGACTTGCATGACCCTCGGTGGCCGTGCAGCTGAGCAGGTAAAATCCCTAATCACCTCAGGAGATTTGAGACACGGTTCTAGTCCCGCGTCTCGAAATATAAATGAAAACAGAACGGGACAGGAATTTCGTTACCGAATTTCTGGTTTTCCACCCTCCACCGAAAATATAGGAATGCCGCTTTGTTTGAAGATGTTTTAAGTTTGTGGTCATTTTCAATCGCAGGTATTGATAGGAAGAATCTCGACTGGTGCGCAGAACGATCTAGAGAAGGTGACAAAGATGACATACGCGCAAGTAGCTGTGTACGGTTTCAGCGACAAGGTTGGACTGCTCTCATTTCCGCCAAGGGACGATGGCTACGACTTCTCTAAACCATACAGCAACAAAACCGGTGCGATCATAGACCAAGAAGTCAGGGAATGGGTGAGCAAAGCTTATGAGCGGACCTTGGAACTGATCACGGAACACAAAGAGAAAGTAGCTGAGATCGCCGAGCTTTTACTAGAGAAAGAAGTGCTGCATCAAGATGATCTCTTAAAAGTTTTAGGTGAACGTCCGTTTAAGTCAGCCGAGATGACGAATTATGACCGGTTCAAGTCAGGGTTTGAGGATAGTGAGAAGGACACAACCACCACACCGAGGGTGGAGCCTGTGGTGGATGAAGGAGCTCCTCCGCCGCTTGAACCACAGGTTGTTCCGACGTAAGAGAAACGTCACTGTTACACATTGTAAATTTAATTAAGAATGCAATAACACAATCCAAAAAAAGATAAGCACTCTTGTTCTTCAATGTTTTTAAGTGATGAGGGACTTTGTTAGCAATGAATTTTTTTTTCTAAATTATTTCTTCTGATAAGATTTTTCTTTTTTTTTTTTTTTTATTCCACTCTGCTTTATAGTTTGTGTTTTGTAATAAATGTCTCATGATATTGTTATACCAAACTGAGAAAGGTGTGTATATTAATTGGAAAAAAAAAAAAAGACGATCTCCTAGTCGAAATTTCTGATTTTTGTTCATTTTCAGTCTCAAAACATCAGATAGGAACATATCTGTTGAGATCCAAGCTTTCAAGCACATTTGTGTTATCCTTGACGCTTAGGTTCAAATCCAAAGCTGTTCCCAGAAATTGGTAAGAGAATGTATGAATGCTTAAACAGATAAATTTCTTCAGGACATAAGTTAACCCTTGAGTGAGTATTTCTTCCCTGTGAACACTTGAAACTTAGCTTCATCTGATTTTGTCGAAGACTCTTGCTCGATTGTCTTTGGATCAACCTACATACATTTAGAAGCCATATGAATACGATAAGTTTATCTTTAATGGATAACTAAATTGGATCATCACATGAATGGAAGAATGATCCAGAGAGAAGAGAGACGTACGTTGACAGTTTCTTTTGCAGCTGTTGTTTTGCTGTTTGAACCAAAGACAAGCTTTCCTGATCGTTGCCGCGGTGTGGTGACTGACAACTTCTCATCGTCTTTCCCATTCTCAGTTGGCTTTTCTTGTTGTTTTGTATCTTCTGGCTCAGTTGATTGTGTTTGCGCTTTTCCATCTAAGCGTTTTCCCGATCCAGTGAACGGCGTGAATTTGGGAACTTTGCTTGCAGGTTCTTCTTCTTCTTTAACTGCAAGGAACAAAAGAAGAACATATAAGAAAAACTTGAGGCTATTATATTGCGAAAGAACTCAATAGAGAAATATATCCAAATAAACTCGAAGAAAACCTTCATGAGCTCGCTTTTTCGAGGGAATCAACTTTTGTGGCTTTTCAGGTTCTTTGTAATCAAGAGGAGGAGCAAAATCAACCTCACAATCCGTTTCGATAATACTCACAGCCGAAGAAGGTTTCGCCTCAACCACATTAATAAAATATTGCTTATTGTTATAAGGAACCATAATTGTATCACCAGTCGTTAAGCAAGAATAGCTCCTAAGCGTAGTCTCCAAGCTGCAAAAAAAAAGAAAGAATGTAAGACAGAAAATTCTTCAAAAACCGAAAGAATATATTCAGTTTCGAAACTACAAACATGGCTTTTGGATTGGAAACGTCCAAGAAATCTTGAGTGTGAGGCTGTAGCTTAATGTAAGTCCCTTTCACCAAGCTGATATTCTTAACTTTCAAAATATCTCCTTCTTGAAGAGACATGTTTTGCATCATCTACAAGTAATGAAGATCAAGATTAAGAAACTAGTGAAAGAGAAAAACAAAGACAAAGAAAGAAGAAAATAAGTAGTATACCCAATACGGCAAGTAAATTAGGCCTTCGTCTGCAGTGAATTCTAGTACACCACAATGTGAAGTCTTCCCAACAGAATCATTACTCAGTTGAAACAGCATTGGGTATTCGATATGCAAAGAAGCTGAAAAAAGATTGATTCAGAGACCAGAGATTATATTGGTAATGCAGAAAGTTCAACCAAATATAGTAGAAGACTCACCAAGACGATCAAGAGCAGAAGGAGGCATGATAACTGCAGAGATCACAAGGTCAGAGAAATATCGAAAACCGGTTTTAAAGAAACTATCTAGAGACTAAGGGAAGAGAGTAGTAACTTACTTTTGTCACCCTTCTCAAGATGTGCCTGCAATTAAAACTAACTAAAATTAGAATCTTGAATTCTTGATAGATGTGTATATAAACAAAAATATGGAACCTTGTCAATGAATGTGACTGGGTAACAACGATACCACTGCTCAAAGCTAGAAGAAGCATCTCCACTCATCTTCACTGCCACAAAAATCAAAAACTCCTAAAAAGTTCAATAACTAACAAACACTTACTCATTGAGGCAAATCATCGAAAAACTGGTGGGCACAAAACTAAACAGAGCAAAACAAAGTTCGTTTCTTTAAACTTCAGAATCTTATTTAAACTGATAAATTACAATTCAAGATCTCCACAAACCAAAGATGATCATCAAAACTCAAAAGAACTTCCTTTTGTTTTTTTAGAAAAGATAAAAATCCGAACTTTTTGGACCTTAGTTGATGAGTTGAGATTAAGTAAATAAACTTAATCAACAGTACCGATCCGATAATAGGGTTTTTGAAGGTGGAAGATCGTCGTAGTCAATGAGAGCAGATCGGAACTGAAAAATTGGAAAAGTTATTTTGATTGCAGAAGAGAAGAAGAAGGGAGATTCTTTTATAGGTTTTATCGGGCCAAAGAAACAAAGGATCGTATAATGTGTATCAAGGTACAGTTGTACACGTGGTGTATAGTAATTGGTTATTTATTTGGATCCAGTTAATCCTACGTGGAATTTAATACATTATGTAGGGTTAAATAAAATATCTGTTATATTGGCTTCAATGTCTTCTACTCGTATTAATTACTGATTTAAATTCGATTCGGAAGATTTAGATGTCGGTAATTCTATAGAGCAAACCAAAATAGTATTAAAAATTAA
Organism: Erysimum cheiranthoides; assembly: GCA_011420285.2. Lineage (NCBI taxonomy): Eukaryota > Viridiplantae > Streptophyta > Magnoliopsida > Brassicales > Brassicaceae > Erysimum > Erysimum cheiranthoides. The sequence goes on from CM022182.2 coordinate 10,240,533, forward strand.
TATTTTTTATAAATTTAAATTTTAAAAGATGGATATCGGTATATGTAGGTATTATGATTTGTGTATTATATTAATTGTATTATTATTATATACAAGTTTTATGAATTTTTATTCATCTAATTAATTATTTAAATGTTAAAGCTTAACAAACTAAGAAAAAATAGTTTAATTTTATGAATTATTGCCATTTTTGGGTTAAATTCTGAATTTTTTATATTTTTTGTAATTATTTTTAAGTTATATATATGTAGTTGACAAAAAAAAAAAAAAAGTTATATATGTAAGTATTGATGGGTTGCAAAAGCTAATATGGGATTTCAAGTCGGCAACCTCTTCTTCTAGAATACAAATCTTTAAAATGTCAAAGCTGATTTTCTTGCTCATAGTGCCTGAAAGCAGAAACTCTTTGTTTTTTTTTTATTTGTAGACGAGATTAAGACTGATATTAGATGTTTTAAATTCGGATAAACCAATTGATTGGATTTGAATCGAATCCCAAAGAAGTCAAAGAACTAACTAGGGGTGGGCATAAAACCCGTCTCGTCTTTTTCTCATCCCGTCTCGTCCCATTCCCGGTCCCAAATTCCCATCTCATATAAAAATATATTTCCATATGGGACAAAGTTTCATTTCCCATTTGGGAACAGGACGGGATGGGACAGGATGAGACGGGAACGGGAATTCCCGAAATCCCATTTAGAACAAATTATATATAATAAATATATTTTACATATATTTTATAAGTTATAAAAATATAAAATGACATATAAAATATACACAAAATCATAAGCTTTTAATATTGTTTGTAAGTTTAAACCTTTTTTTCTAACTATCTATTCTTGTTGTGTTTCTTTGCATGAAACTCACAGAACTCGTCTACCATTTAAGATTGTTGGAATTTATTTTGATTATTTTTATTTGCATTATGCAATTCATTTACTTTGCTCTAGTTTTATTTTGTTAACTTTCTTTTTGGCTTTTATGGTTTATTTTTTTTGTTTTGAACTCTTGAAAAAGTTAAAATATTTTAGATTTTTTTACTGTTTATGTTTGTAGTTTTGTACCATATTTTTTTTGGGAATTTCCGTTCCCGTTCCGTCTCGACCCATCCCATCCCGATCCCGTCCTAAATATTATATGGGACACAAATAGGACCTATTTTTTACTTCCCAAATTCCCGTCCCATTCCCGTTCCCGTAAAATCACGTCCCAAATTCCCGAACGCCCACCCCTAGAACTAACCTACAAAATTGAAATAAGTGTTAAAATGGTTAAAAGTTTTACTTCGAAGATTAAAAAAAGGGTTTTGTGCAAAAAAACCCTCCAAGTGAATCCTTTTTGCAATTTAACCCTCTAAGTCGAACTTGTGCAAGTCAATACCATGAAATCAAAAGTCACCCGCAATATAACCCTTCTCCGTATTGATGACGTGGCATCCGTTAAAAACATAAAGTTTTGTGCAAAAAAACCCTCCAAGTGATTTTTTTTTGCAATTTAACCCTCTCAGTCGAACTTTTTTTTTTTTTTTCTCTAAGTCGAATTTATGCAAGTCAATACCATGAAATCGAAAGTCACCCGCAATATAAACCTTTCCCATATTGATGACGTGGCATCCGTTAAAAACATAACGGTGGCCAAAACGACACCGTTTTGTTGGGTTCGAAAACGACGCGGGCATGCAGCCCGTTTGACACCCCTACTCCCACATATTCATTCCATTTACACCACATAGCCCATCAGTATAGCATACCTTCAACTTCTGAGTCTGGAACATGGAGATATCATCTTTTTAGGGTCTTGATCAGTATTCTTCTCATGTCGTTTTCGAACCCAACAAAACGGTGTCGTTTTGGCCACCGTTATGTTTTTAACGGATGCCACGTCATCAATACGGGAAAGGTTTATATTGCGGGTGACTTTCGATTTCATGGTATTGACTTGCATAAATTCGACTTAGAGAAAAAAAAAAAAAAAAAAGTTCGACTGAGAGGGTTAAATTGCAAAAAAAAATTCACTTGGAGGGTTTTTTTGCACAAAACCTTATGTTTTTAACGGTTGCCACGTCATCAATACGGGGAAGAGTTATATTGCGGGTGACTTTTGATTTCATGGTATTGACTTGCACAAGTTCGACTTAGAGGGTTAAATTGCAAAAAGGATTTACTTGGAGGGTTTTTTTGCACAAAACCCTTAAAAAAAAGTCTAAAAAATGAGTGAGTACACAATCTATCTATGGTTGATTCCGTTTTACAATGGTTACTAATGTTTTAAAGACAATAACTTTGGTGCTTAAAATCCCAATTTATTATACAATAAGAGAGAATTTGAGCTAAGATTTCTTGAAAACCTATCAGATATAATCCTAAGAACCTATAAGATATATTCCTAAGATTACATGACTTTTGTAACAAAACTACAAAACACTAATCAACACTACGCAGGAACCCAACAAGAAGAAGCATATAGAGTTCGACCTTTCCAGCCTTGTAACAACCATTTACTATTTTCATCAACCACAAAGTCTTTATGGTAACGCCATCTCTTCAGTTTTTCTCTAAACGACTCTACATACTCAGCCTTAACCGGTTTCTGCCTAAACCCGGCTCTAACCATCCTCACTTGCCACTGCCTGTAAGTCTCTGGTCTCTCGACCCGATCAGCTTCCTCACACGCTATCACGTTCATCGCCTCTCTCCCGTAAAACTCTCTCTCGAACCTAATTCTTTCTTTGTTATCCCGGGGCAGCGTAGAATCAAACATGTCGAAGAGAGCAGAGTAATGGTAAACCGCTTCTTTGAACCGCGAGATGAAGAATGGTGCATTGAATGAACCGTTGACGATCGAGTGGATGAAAACGTCGGGGTTCATGTTTCTTATTAGCTTCAAGATAGCGTCTCTCGGGCAATTCTCTTCGCTTCCTGTTTCGTCTTGAAGGTTCTTGAGCCTTAGTCCGGCATTAACGGCTAAGACTTCATTTGGTCGTATATCAAGGTCTTCGATTCGGATTGTTTCCCAGTTCTGAGATGCAATGGCTTTGTACTCAAACGGGACATTAAACCGTTTACAATACTCCGCCAATCTCCGTCCTGTCTCCTCTATTCTTTCCGCAGGGCGAAACCCGCGCTGAGGCAGCTCAATTCCGGTAATCCGTAGTTTCTGCGGTACATCATTTCGACCAGATATGTATTGAATAAACATTGGCCATTGAAACCCGTAAAGAATCCCGAAATCGACTATATGAAGAACATGAGCATCTTTAGCCGCATCAAGAATCATCCTGATGGAGAAGAAATACATTAAGGTAACAAACGGAGACGACGAAAGATAAACTCGGTATGCTTTAAGTGTATCCGCAGCGGTATCCTTCAACGAGGTTATCGCACTGTAATAAGTCTGGATCATCAGACCCGTGCTTCCTTGTAAACGAGCCTCAAGGGCATTGGCGAAACAATGAGCAAGTCTCTGCCCCGCGTCACCAAGAGGCGAAGATTGTTGCCTAATCTGCATCAACAAATCAAGAGCCGTGGTTTTATCGCCTGTCGAAATAGCTTGTGCACATAGAGTGAGAAGTGTACGGAAATCAACCACCTGACTCTTCTTCCCTCCTTTCTTATTAACTCTCCGCATCGCTTGAATCTCGCCGTCTAACAATGTTTGCGGATCGCATTCGCCGTCAAGAAGCAAAACCTTATCAAACATCTCTGTGACCTTCTCATCTTCAACATTCGTAGCAAATTGCTTACTACTCCTAATTTCCTCAAAATCAAGAATTCCCCTTTCATGACTCTTCCTAACTCTCGAGTTATCCGATCCCATCTCATCTTTAACCGAACCGCGCCTTTCTTGTCTCTCTGTTTCCAGGTTAATAACCCATTGATCACTATTGGGAAGGAACCTACTAGCTTCTTCAAGACCTTTCTTGAACTGTAAAGCTGATTCTGCATCACTAAACATACTCTTAACCAAACTCTCATTCACAGATGGATCGATTTTCGGATCAGCCGATTCGATGCTTCTGCTTGCATCCACATAATTGCTACTAGTAGTAACTAACGAATCAGCACTAAAGGACTGGTTTTGAGAATCTGTAATCACTTGCTGCAACATTTCTTCGGTTTTTCGTAAAGCCAATGAATCATAGAACATAGACTGTTTATAATCTCCATTACTCTCTTCCATAAGAATCTGACTCACATATTTCAACAAAGTACTTGAAGAATCGTTTTCATCAGATCCAAGAGAATTAGAGTTTGGATCAAAATACTCGAAGCCGTTAAGAGATTCAGAGAAGTTGGGATCCATTTATCAAAACCCTAATTGGTTGCTCTGTAATGAAAAACCCACATAGAAAGAAAGCTACACAAGAAGAAGAAGAAGAAGAACACAAAACAGAGTCAAAGGTTTGATTAATTAAAAATTCAAACTTTAGATTCAAGAAGCAACGGGTAAAATTGAAATTAGTCAATTACACATGTGATGTGAGAGTAAACACGAGAAATACGGGAGATTGATGTCATTGCTTACCTCACTTAGTTGATTGATGAAAAAGGAAACAAAGAATTTTGTCCTTTTGATCTTGATGATTGATGTACGTACGAGGTAAAGTTGTGTTCTTTTTTAGATTATTACAGATGTAGTTATGGTTTTGAGGACTGATTCAGAAAAGTGCAAGATGAAAAGTTTTTTTTCAGGGAAGAAGTGGTCCGGAGAGAGGACAAGTCTTGAGTTGTGAGACTTGTCACCAGAAGTCAAACTAACTTTAAGTGGTGGCTATTTTGACTTGTCTCATGTTGATCTGTAAATTAGGGCTTCGGCCCAATTCTTTGTTCCATTCATCTCCATTTCATTCATCTTTATTCCACTAATTTTTTCTAATGTTTAGTAGTTAAACCACTTATTGGACCTATTGGTTCATTTTTGCTGAAATAAATCAACATTTCTATGCTTTGGCTACTTTTTTTTGGTAGGATTTATATGCTTTGGCTACTTAAGTTATAGTATTTTGCAATAAGTGTCATAAAGTATTTGCTGTAAAAAAAACAAAACAAGAAAGCTGTGATATTTACCAAGTAATTAACCATTATCCAATATTTTCAATATACATTAAAATGTTACAAGTTACTCAGTTTTTAAATTTTACATTGGCATAACCGGATACTGTTACAAAAAGTATAGAAATCTCCAAGAGAACCCTAAACCTGTATCAATATACAAATCTGGATGTCATGTGTTAACAAAGAGACTATCAACACAGAAGTCTATATACAAAGTCCTTTGCTTGGGATGGAAGACAAACCATCTACAAAGGAACCAAAACAGATGAAGCATACACAATTCGACCTTTCCAGCCTTGAAGCAACCAGTGACCATCTTGATCAACATCAAACTCTTTAGTTTTGTATCCACTCTCCACCAACAACTTCAGTTTATGAACCAGTTCCTTCTCCAGTGGAACCTGTCTAAACCCGGCTCTCATTGCCCTTGCCTGCCACTGCTTATAACTCTCTGGCCTCTCCACTCTCTCTGTCCCCTCGCACGCCACCACGTTCATGATCTCTCTCCCATAGAACTCTTTCTCAAACATTACCCTCATTGGATCTTCTCGTGTCAGATTCGTGTCGCACATGTCGAAAAGAGACGAGTAATGAAACAGAACTTCTCTAAACCTTGTGACAAAGAAAGGCGCGTTGTAAGATCCGCTGAGGATCGCGGGGATGAACACGTTTGGTTTTATTGTCCTTATCAGCTTCAGAACCACGTCTCTCGGGCTGTGCACTGCCACCGTCTCATCTAGGAGGTTTCTAAACCGAAAGAGAGAGTTTACCGCCACAAACTCGCCTTCTTTTAGCTTCAAGTCCTCCATTCTGATTGTTTCCCATTTCTGCGCAATAGCATTGTACTCAAACGGAATATTGAACTTCTGACAATACTTAGCCAAGCGATGACCTGTCTCAATAACTCCCTCGGCTGGTCTAAACCCACGTTGAGGCAGCTCTATACCGGTTATTCGAAGCTTACACGACGATCCACGTCTCCAAGCAAGGCGATGAATCAGAGAAGGCCACTGGAAACCATAAGATATCCCAAAATCTATGATGTGGATGGTTTTCGCATTGGCATTCGAAGCCAAGCGCATAATACTGTGGTTAGCGAATATGATTGCGATTTTCTTGAACGGGCAGACTGATATGTATGTCTGGTAAGCTTTCAACATGTCGGAAGTAGATGTTTTCTTCGAAGATAAGGCGGTATAAACCTGCGTACCTATCCCAGCCAAGCGTGCTTCAAGACTGTTTGCAAAATAATGAGCTAATCTCTCTGTTCCATCGCCGTAAGACGAAGAATGTTGCCTAACCTGTCTTAACAGCTCGTCAGCAGTTCTACGATCATTAACCGACACAGCTTGAGCACAAGAAACCAAAAGGGTTCTCAAATCAGGTATCTCTTTCGTATAACTGTTAGCACTAGCAGCCGGTTTCTCGCCTTTATGACTCTTACCAAACGATGAAGCTTTCGCGGGTTCCTTGGGGAAAGTCTCGTGAAGAATGCATACGGGTTGCTGCTTAGCCTCGCCAAATATCAGAACCTTCTCAAACATCTCAGTCAGATCAGTTTCATCAACATAAACAGCTGATTGCTTCTTACTTCTTTCTTCATCCAAATGTTCTTCTTCACGCCAATGGCTCTTCTTTCCGGTCAATCTGTAAGGAACAGAGTTATCCTTCTCCCTCGTAATCGATACCACAGACGACTCATTCTCCGTGGAACCTCCCAAAGCCGGGATGTAGTTTTCCACATCTATAACCAACTGAGAACTCTTAGGAAGGAACTTACTAGCTTCCTCCATCCCTTTCTTGAATTGAAGCGCCAATTCTCTATCCTTAAACATATTAGAAACCAAATCATCACTAAAACTTGACCCGAAAACCGCGTTACCGCCACCAATAACAGGCTGTGGACTGGTTCTAGTAGAAGTGGACTGGAAAACGAAGTTATTCGGGATCGGTGTCTGCAACCAAGAAGAAGGCCTATTATTCTCCAAACAATCAAAACTCCAATGTGAATCAGAGGAAGTGGCTGTGGTGCTTGAGGTATAAGACGAACCACCAGGACTATGAACCAATTGACAAGTGCTAGTAGTAATCTGAGGCTGAGAATCGTCATCACCCGGGTACTTCTCGCCGAGAGCTTCATAGAGAGATTTCTCAGCTGCTTGAAGAGACAAAGCATCATGAAACATACAAGGCTTATCTTCCATGTCCTCTTCCATAAGCACTTGGCTTATGTAATTGAGAACAGAATCAGAGAAATCAGCATCTGCAGAAGCAAGGTTCTGTTGAGAATATGGCTCCGGAAGAGGAGGAAGAGATCCATTATCTAACAAAGGTTGATCATTTAGATAGAATCCATTTCCTAAACCGGGGAAATCAAACCAGTCCAAAGATCCAGGGAAGCCAGCCGAGTAAGAACCCATTGATGAAATCAAGAACCCTAATTAAACCCTAAAAATTGTTCCACAAGAAAACGCAAATACTTATTATCTTCCTAGTCTCCGACACAAATTAAAACCAGGTTGAATCTTTTGACTTCTTGTTCCTGATCAAGATTAATAACCACAAGAAAAACAGAGAATCTAATCACAATAAAGAAAGTGAATTTTGTTCCGGTATGAAACAAAATTTGTAAGCATCATACCTGTTTGGGATTAAGATGCGTCGATTCAGATGCTATGGAAGATATGATCTTTGTTGGAGGCAATGATCTAAGTGGTGGAGACATATGTAATTTTGTATGTATAAACAATAGTAGAAGAAGAAGTGGATGGAAGATACAATTTTTCCAATTATTTAATTAGAACATTCTTTTTTTTATTGTTAATGGATAAGAACATTTTATATTTTTATTATTACTATATGAATCAGAAATCCACTTGATCAGGAAACTTCATGGAAAGAATCAAAGAAGATTTGGAGTGATCGGTACACAATTACTACAATCACGACAATACAATTTAGCAATTTGGCACCACTTATTGATAATGAAATTTTGATATCAAATGATATAATTCCGTTACAAACTCACTTGTATGCAATTTTGATTCAAATAACAATTTATTTTGTGAAATTTCCAAAGTGATAATCGATGAATAAACAACAATGAAATCTACCGACTGACCTAACTTAAAATGGGTGGAGACCTAAAGAATAAAGACAATGGATGTAATAAAGTTGGCATTAAAGTTAAACATACGTAAGAGTACATAAGAGTTTATTGCTCTAAAATGGTTTCTAGGTCGGATCGGTGACATAACGTGGAGATTTTTCAATGGTAAGAGATAGAAACACATATTTATAATTTTCTTAACTTTGCTTTTTTTATGTTTCATATCAGTAATCATTTAATTTTATTTTTTTGATTAATAAGTAAATTTATAACTAAATGCAAAACTAAAAATATTACACCACATAACAACATTTTTACAAACTAATATTTTTTATCATCATTTTATTTAATTGAATTTATTTCTATATAATTATTTAAGAAATCAATAACTTTTTTAAAAAATTTATCACATAATTATTTAATTTTATTTTGTGCATATGCAAATGTTATAGTATTGTACTTATCGTCTAAGTAACATAGTATATAATGGTTTGTACAAGTGTTATAGGATCACCATGTAAATGTAAATGCAAATTATAATGGTTTGTATAGACATGACCAAAACTAAACCGTAACCGTATTTCGGACTGTAACCGGACCGGATGTAAACCGTAACCAGACCGTAACCGTATAAAACGGTTAAAAACCGTAACCGTTAACCGTAAAAAAATATTAGTTATGGTTACAAAAATTATTAACCGTAACCGTCAATTAACCGTAACTGTATAAAAACCGTCGGTTAACCGTACGGTTAAAACCGTAAAATTATAACCGTAACCGTTTAAAAATATTATTTAATTAAAATAAATTGAAATTTTATATAGATATTTAAGAAAATCTAAATAAAAATTAAAAAGTGATATTATTTTAACTGATACTAAATTAAATAATTGATTTTTTTGCTAATCGAAAAATGATAGTATTATTTTAACTAGTATTAAATAAAATATTTGAATAGAATAGATTCACGGTGACAAAGTCAAAGTGGATTGTGAATTAGTGGATGCAAATATCCATTATTATTTATTCTAATTAGTGCGATAAACATTATTTAATTTCTTTGTCATTTTAGTTTTTTAAATACTTAATTATTTTTCTAAATCGTGTTTTAAGTGGATCAAATTTCAAAGTGCCCACTAAATCTATTCTCTAACTCACTTCATCACTTATTTTTGTTAATCAAATCATTTTTAATTTAAAATATTTAAAATTATTTTAACATAATTTTTTTCTCAATAATATCATATCATCCAAAAAAATATAACCGTATATAACCGTAACCGTATATAACAGTAACCGTTTTAACCGGAACCGTATTAAACCGTAACCGTTTAACCGTTTATTAAATGGTTAAGGTTATGGTTAAACAAAATTTATAACCGTAACCGGTGGTTAATAAACCGTAACCGTGATAACCGTAACCGTGGTCATGCCTAGGTTTGTACAAGTGTTATAGGATCACCATGTAAATGTAAATGCAAATTATATTGGTTTGTACAAGTGTTATAGGATCACCAATTCACCATGTAAATGTAAATGCAAATCCGCATATGCATGTTATTGATATGAAGAAGTAAGATGGTAGTAGAAAGCTTTATATATTCGCACTAACCATATAAAACACTAAAAATATGATTATACTTTTAAGTAATCAATTTCAACTTTTTGACTTAATCACAAAAGTTGTTTCTTCGCACCTTAGTGGAATTTCAAAAGTTGCTAATGATATTACATAATTTACTTTTAAATTTGATAGAATTATTTTACTAATTTATTTTAATTCAATCATAGAAATGGTCTCTTATACCACTAACTAATATTTTCATAGTAATCTAATTTAAATACAAAATAGATTTTAGATTAAATTAAACATCGTAATTTATAATTAAAATGTCAAAGAACAAAAACTTTGTTCAACTTTCTCTTCACCTATGTATTCATTTTATAGATAATGGTCAATACATATGCAGTAAAACAAGAAGTGAACCAAACGATGATCAGAAAGAAGAATCACAAGTGCATGATCATGTCAAATGAACAATCTTTCTCTTCCCCAAGACATTCCTAACTTTCTACAGAGTATAAAAATTAGACGTTTTAGTGGTATTAACGGCACAATTGGGAACACAACTGCTGAATCCGAGACGGGTTATCGTTAGAGAGCTGGTACATTTCTGTTCTTCCATTCGCGATACATGTCAAGTTCATCTGCTGTCCAATTTGGCTTGACTGCACCAAATCACCAGTTCCACAATTACTCTAAAGCTTTTATAAAATCGAATACAACAAAATGATCCGAAATATGAAAGGTATATCTCTCAATAAAGAGCATAAGAAGTTTTTACCTGACAGTAGACATTTTGAGATTTACAGCTCCATAGAGATGTAGGAATACAGCTGAGATAATGGCACCATGAACAATGCTTGTTCAAATCCGTTCCTCGAAGAAGCACTACGAGTCCAATGGTATATCTGACACCATTTTTCATAAATTTGCGTTAAAGAATTGACTAGGAGCCTCAGTATGAAATCGATTCATGGTGAATAAAAAAGAAGCGTACCCAGCTATCAAAAGCAGTAAAGAGGTGATCCAGAGAACGTATTGGTATGGCTTGTGTTTGGATTTAGCACACGGTGCAGAAAAACCCTGAGGATTGTTCCTCTGGTTGAAGTATCCATATTGAGGACGGATCAAGAAAACAAAGCCTAGAAGAAACCCGGAAGTGAATCCTCCGAGATGGGCAAAGTTGTCTACATGTGGAAGAATACCTACTGCTAAATTAATGGCTATGATGAAGATGAGAGTCAAAAGAGCTGCAAACTGCAAATGGAAAAAACCGATGAAACTTTTAGACACATCAATCATGGAGATGGGAAGAAGTGAAGTATTTATCTTCTTCTTTAACCTCTCTTCTATTTGTCTACCTTATTTGCGTAAATAGTCCAATTAGTGAGGAGCTCTGAAAGCATAGCACCAAGCAAACCGAATAATGCTCCAGAGGCACCGACCGATATACCAGCCCGGTTAAAGAGAGAAGATAACAAACTTCCACCAAATCCAGATATCATATAGAGCAATCCAATGCGTACTGTCGAAGAAAAAAAGAATCAAAAGAGGATAAGAAATTTCTTAACTGTAACACACAAAAATCAATAACAAAATGAGTCTTCAGCTTCAACCATACACATTTTTGGCACATAAATACTCTCACGACTCAGCAATCTCGTAGAAGTTCTAGACTTTCTTTACAAGAGAGAAAGAGCCAAAATTGAGAGTAAGAGATTCATCCTTAATAAAAAAAGAAAAGATAGAACATGTTAAGATGCATACCAAATCCAAATTCTTGCTCGAGCCGAATGCCAATGAAGATAAGGCTCAACATGTTAGCAAGAACATGAAAAACCCCAGCATGTAGCCATATACAAGTGAACAATCTCCACACCTGGTGCTTATGAACCACCATTGGTACATCTAAAGCCCCCATCTTCTCCAATCTGGTATCAAACACCAATTTGTAACACTTCAACTCAAAACCAAAATATTTACACTACTAAAAGTAAAACATTCGTCCACAAGACAAGCCTAAGCAAAACACATACATGAAAAATTAACACCTCAAGTCTCCAATAAACTTAAAAAGCTCTAGAAACTAATACTAACTGTTAAAATACAATGCCACAAGTTTTACCTAATGGATTTTGTCAATTTATTCACCAAAATATCATAACTCAGCCCCACAGTCTTAAGATCTAGAAGTTGACAACAACCAAAGTCAATTGAAATTGTACAAAGTAATCAACTTTTTAACAAACCCATCACCATTTTAATAAATCCAATCACCAATCAAACATTTCAAAACTCAGAGACACGAATCTCAATCAAAATGAAGAATCTTCTGGAATAAAAAGTTGAGAGCTTTAAGGTGACCCACGTCAAAGAAGAAGGACCCAGAAGAGGATTCTCTTTCATAGGCTGAAAAGCAAATCTCCCAAGAAACCTAGCTGAGCAATTAGCTGAGTTTCGAGGACAATTGTTAATAAACATCGAAATGGCGAAAAGGGCAATGTTAGCCACCACGATAGCTGGAACAAGCCATGGAAACCAAAGCTTAAACGGCCTAAACTCAGCGAACGAAGCTCTAGTCTGTTGTCTCCGTCTACGAGTCGCCGCCGCCGTCGTCGGAGATGTTTGTGAAGACACATTGTTGTTCGTCGCCGGTGGATTCACCACCTTAATCTCCAGACCTTCCCGCCGATCGCGAGCCATTTTCGAAAAGCCAAATCTAAGAGAAAGGATCAAACTTTTTTTATGACATTGTTGTTCTTAAAGAAGATGAAGGTAAGATGAATCAATCGTCTTTCCTCTTTTAAGGCATTTCCTTGTGAACAAGCTAATTAAATTGAATTTAAGACGAATATGTTTAATTTAGGAAATAAAATAATTAATTTTATAGTATATAGTTTTTTGTTTATAATCTTGATTTAAATCACATGTGTTAAAAGATTCGAATATTAATTGCGGAACAGTTTTTAGCTTTGATTAGTCACATGATCAAACTATATAGTATTAAAATCTAGTTGTATAGATATAGTAGAGTTGAAAATAGAAAATATTCTTTTCCTTTTCTTGTTAATTTAGAAAATATGTTCCTTACCTTCGAATCCAATTGTTAATTTTGACTTAGCTTCTAAAAGCGTCATACATGTTAATATAATCGTAATAATTAAATAGTATGCATATGATTATTAGAAACAAAATCTAGAAACGGTGGAGATAATCTTATCAATAATTTCATTTAGTATTATATTAATATTGGATCCAAAAGAGTACTACTATAATATTTGTGGCATCTTTATATTTGTCCGACAAGTGTATTTGAACCCTCTGAAAGGTCTAGAGTCTCTCGTGGTCCACTACTGGTAGCTTTCAATTCTCAAGGATTGCATTTTCTAACTTTTATTGATATTAAAAGTTCGATCAGAAATATTATGAGAGACCATAGCACTTACGGTTTCAACTTTTTCAGAAACTTTAATTTCTAGTTATACATTTTGAGGAATTTTAGGTTTCAAAGTAATGTAAATTTCACATATGAGGCTTATTAGATAGACAAGAATGACTGCAAACACAAGTTCCAGCACCACCGTCGCGGTCACAGAAGCCACGTGCATCTTGTCCAAACTTAGACTTGCATGCTCCACTGCAGTCTGTAATGACACCGCATGAGCCAAGAACTGCCATGCATCCCATATTTTGTTCAACTATATCCACCAAAACCGTCATATATTTAGATGACTAGATATTAATAGAACTTAGGAAAAATCATTGAATTGAACAACAACATTTCTGATACACGCTAATGAAGAGAGCTGAAGCTAACTAAATCATTTGAGGCATATGCCAATGAATAGAGCCTAAATTAAAGTAACTTTTTATGAAAAAAAGATGTGATATATAATAACAAGGAACTAACAATAACCTTCGGAGCATATGTCGATGAACAAAGCAAAAATTAAATCCTTATGTAAAATTTTCGATATTTTACCTTAAATTGTTGTACACATAAGAAAAACATAGCAATGAAATACATCATTTAGGGCATATCCCAATTAATATAGCATAAATGAAAATTATGTTTATATGAAAAATTTTGAATGAAGATAAACTGTGTACCTAAGGCAAACATAACGAGGAAGATGATGGGAAAAACAAGTGAAGAAGCTGCCTTGGCCATAGCTGTTTTTGCTTTGTTCTCTTAAAATTAATTAATTGCTAGTAATAGAGTAATTTAGTTGATAAATCTGAAAATTTGGGAAACTACTAAAATTTATAGAACTGTGAGGTTACCACGTTTCGGAAATACATAATAAAAATTACTAGATTATCTTCTTTATAAAAGTTCAACTAATCTCCAAAGATAGGATCTAGCATCATTTACTTTGTATCAGTTTTAAAACGGACTAAAAATAAAAGTAATCGTAAATATTATACATATAATTATTAGAGACAAGATTTTAAAAAGGTAGAGATGACAAATTATTTGCTTAATTTATTCAAATAAAGTGCTATATTTTTAATTGAATTATGGTTATCTATGCTATTCACCGTTCATTTACTCGAGTTTTGGTATTATATCAATATTGAATCCAAAAGAGTATTTAATTATTTATAAATATTTGTTGCATCTCTATATTTATCCGACAAGTATATTTGAACCCTCTGGAAGTCTAGAGTCTCTCGTGTCTCTACTGGATTAGCTTACAATTCTCAATTTCTAACTTTTATTGATATCAAATTTTCGATCAGAATTATTATGAAAGACCATATCATGGTTTTGACACTTTTCAGAAACTTTGATTTCTACTTATACATTTTGAAGAATTTTAGGTTTCAAAGCAATGTAGATTTCACATATGAGGCTTATCAGATGGACAAGAATAATCGCAAACACAAGTTCCTTCAAAACCTTCACGGTCACATACACCACTTGCATTTTGTCCAAACTTAGACTTACATGATCCACTGCAGTCTTTAATGTCATCACACGAGCCAAGAACTACCATGCATCCCATATTTTGTTCAACTATATCCATCAAAACCGTCGTATATTTAGATGACTAAATATTATAAATAGAACTTAGGAAAAATTATTGAATTGAACAACAAAATTTCTGATATATGTTAATGAATAGAGTTGAAGCTAAAAATTATAGTTGATCATGTGTGAAAATGTATTCCTATGGCTAACATCACAATGAACTAAATTATTTGAGGCATATGGCAATAAATAGAGCCTAAATTAAAGTAACTTTTAATGCAAAAAGATGTGAATACATAATAACAAGGAACTAATAATAACCTTTTGAGCATATGTCGATGAACAAATTGGGGAATATCTCAATTAATATAGCTTAAATGAAAATTATGTTTATATATATGAAATTTTTTTGAATTTTATATGAATAATTCTGAAGATAAACTGTGTACCTAAGGCAAACATAACGAGGAAGATGATGGGAAAAACAAGTGAAGAAGCTGCCTTGGCCATAGCTGTTTTTTCTTTGTTCTCTTAAAAGTAATTAATTACTAGCAAAAGAGTAATTTAGTTGATAAATCTGAAAAATTGGAAAACTACTACAAGGATATTTATAGAACTGTGAGGTTACAAAGTTTCGGGAATACATAATTGTAATTACTATATTATCTTATTTTAAAAAGTTCAACTAATCTCCAAAAATAGGATCTAGCATCAATTATTTTGTATCAGTTTTAAACAAACTCAAACATAAAAATAAAATAAAAAGAAAAGAAAGTTTAGCTTCGAGTGGATGGACCAATTACTCAGATTTTTTACACCAAAATCAAGTACTAAAAATAGATTTGTTGAAAAAAGAGACTTTAATTTAGGTGCATGAATACATATTAAAGACACATGTATAAGAGAATCTTGATTATTAACATCGTTCCAAATGTCATTAATTAAGGCTTAATTTGTTGAAAAAGACACATCTTTTCATTAATCACTTACAAAACCTATACCTTTGAACGCTTCAACACCTTCTCAATCTCATCATCTCTCTCAAAGATCTACGAGAGATCTCATCCATTTTGGCCTAAATCTATCATTCAATCCCAAAAATTTCACACAATCTTTCACGATTTCTTGTGCCACAAGCAATAAATTAGGTATTGGAGGTGAGATTTGGTTGATTAATGCATGAGAAAACCACATAGACGAGGAGGAACAATGGCAATGGAGAAGTCAAGCTCTAAGTACAGAACCCAGTTCTGGTACGTTGCAATGGCCTCTTTCCTCCTCTGGCTTGTCTTGCTTTACCTTTTCAGTTCTTCTGCCAAAACCGTTCATAACCACGAGAGATTGTTCCGACAAGAAAATGTCATCGATCTCCCTGTAGACAATGTCCCAGAAAACCACGAATCCGATGAATCTCCTGTCATTGTCTCCAATGATGAATCTCCTGTCATTGTCTCCAAGGACGTTTCTGCTGATAACAGCTCTCTTCCTGTTTCCGTGGATGATTCATCTCCGGATGACCAGATGTCAGAAGACAAGAAGGTTGTGACTGATCTCGTTGAGGAACTCGAGAAAGAAAGAGTTGAGAATGAGAAGAAGAGAGGTCCTGATCCGGTTTTGAATGGTCGGTCCTCGAGGGCGAGAAGAGGACGTAGAGAGTCACGAAAGGCGCGATCTTCGGGTAGATTAGAGGCAGATAAGAAGAGGGTGGTTCGCCATAATGACGATGATGACAGCAATGTGGATATTAGTGATGAGAATCATCAAGCGTTCGACAAAGAACCTAACTTTTTCGAGTCTAAGAACAAGGTGGAACCAAAGAAAGAGCAAGTTGATGATAATGACGACGATTTCGAGAGTAAGAGAAGCAAGGAATTGGAGAATGATGGGTCTAATATTGATGTCCAAGGTGATAACACTTCTGAAATAGTGTCACAACCAAAAACTCAAAGAACCTACGCATCGAATAATAATACTTTCGAGGCGAAAAACAGAGTAAATTCCAAGAGAAACCAAACTAGGAGAGTTCAGAAAGTTATGTTACGGCCAAGAGAAACGCGAAGTAATGATCCATGTAGAGGAAAATATGTTTATATGCATGAGGTTCCATCTTTGTTCAATGAAGAGCTTCTCAAGAATTGCTGGACATTGAGCCGGTGGACTGATATGTGCGAGTTAACATCGAATTTCGGTTTAGGCCCTCGTCTACCAAACATGGAAGGAGTTTCTGGTTGGTTTGCAACAAACCAATTCACATTGGAAGTGATATTCCACAATAGGATGAAGCAGTACAAGTGCTTGACCAAAGACTCGTCTTTGGCTTCCGCGGTTTATGTTCCATACTATCCGGGTTTAGACTTGATGCGGTTTTTGTGGGGACCGTTCCCTTTCATGAGAGATGCTGCGGCGCTTGATCTGATGAAGTGGCTAAGGGAGAGTCCAGAGTGGAAGAGAATGAACGGCCGAGATCATTTTATGGTGGCTGGTCGTACCACTTGGGACTTTATGCGTACACCTGAGAATGAATCCGACTGGGGCAACAGGTAAGCCGCCAATCCTATTTATCATCGTGAAGATTCCAATTGGTAACATCGTGGGATGACTAATTCATAGTATAAATTGAAACATTATATAGAATGCAATTACAAAATGGTTAAGTGACTTGACTTAAAAGTTACGGAATGACATAATCATTTGTATTGTTTTTACATTTAATCTTGCAGATTTGCATTATAGAGGACACTCAAGAATGTTTTAGTTTTTCTAATGGACAAGTTTTCTCATTGTTATCTCTCTCTCTACCTAGCCAGGTTAATGATCTTACCTGAAGTAAGAAACATGACGATGCTACTAATCGAATCAAGCCCATGGAACTACCATGGATTCGCGGTTCCTTACCCGACCTATTTCCACCCTTCAACATACGCAGAGATCATCCAATGGCAAATGCGAATGAGAAGAATCAATCGTCGTTACCTATTCTCCTTTGTTGGTGCCCCGCGTCCAAACCTCGGTGACAGCATAAGAACAGAGATCATGGACCAATGCAAAGCTTCCAGAAGAAAATGCAAGCTTCTAGAATGCGTTTCGGGTTCTCAAAAATGCTACAAACCCGACCAAATCATGAAATTCTTCTTGAGCTCAACGTTCTGTCTCCAACCACCTGGTGACTCATACACACGCCGCTCCACTTTCGACTCGATCTTAGCAGGTTGCATACCGGTTTTCTTCCATCCGGGATCAGCTTACGCGCAATACATTTGGCATTTACCGAAAGATATCGCGAAATACTCCGTTTTTATACCGGAGAAAAACGTGAAAGAAGGTAAAGTGAGTATAGAGAATGTTTTGAGTAGGATCCCAAGGACGAGAGTTTTCGCGATGCGAGAACAAGTGATAAGACTAATACCGAGGTTGATGTATTTTAACCCGTCGAGTAAGAGTGAAGACACCGGAAGGTTTGAAGATGCATTTGATGTCACGGTGGAAGGAGTGTTGGAGAGAGTTGAAGGATTAAGGAAGAGGATCGAGGAAGGTAAAGGAGAGATTTTTGATTTTCCGGAACAATATTCTTGGAAATATAATGTGTTTGGGAATGTTGAGAGGCATGAGTGGGATTCTTACTTCGATAGGCCTTGATTTGATTTTTTTTTTTTTTTTTATTTGATGTGTTTTTAAATTTGTTGGGAGAGAAGTGAATGTAGTTGTGATTGTGATGGTAGGAAAAAATTCACGAGGTCTTATTTTCTTGATTTGGTTTTGTTTGGAATTTAACAGGTTTCGTTTGCTAGATAACCACATTTTTGTCAAAATTGTAAACTACTAATTCTGTAACATGTAAGTAAGTACTTGTAATTTTTCGCATGATCTTAAAAATTCGTTTAAGATAATATAAAATAACATGATATTTGTTAACACACATGTATTGAAGGGAATTTTGCCAAAAATGCCACTTTTTCTCAAAAACTTTTAGAAAATGCCACAAAACTAAAACCTTTCATAAAATGCCACAAATCTACTTTATGGTATTTGGCAAAAGACAAAACTGTCCCTGCATATTGAATGGAGAGAATTATTAAATTAAAAAAAATCTGACAGTGATGTGACATATCCTGGCGCGGACAGAAGAGTAAAAAGTGACATTAATTGGCGCGGACAGAAGAGTAAAAGTGACATTAATGGTGGACAACAATTCATGTCCACAAATGGTAGACAACAATTCATGTCTACAAATGGTAGACAACAATTCATGTCCACGGTGGACAACAATTCATGTCCACGAATGATGGACAACAATTCATATCCACGAATGGTGGACAACATTTAATGTCCACGAATGGTGGACAACATCTAATGTCCATTGAACTTGTCCACGAATATTATTTTGGTAACTTGTCCACGAATATCATTTTGGTAACTTGTCTTCGAGCTTATTTGAAATAAAATTTCCATGAGTTCAAATTGAACTGGAAACTATTCTCGTATAGCAGTTTAAATGTGTTGTCGTTCTACCAAGGAAGAACAGTGGTCAGATCGTTTTATTTTTGATGGTTGTGGACAAGACTGTGTAATGGACATCAATTTAAGGTCAATGGACAAGTTAAAGATTTGTGGACAAGTTAGAGATTCGTGGACAAGTTAGAAATTCGTAGACAAGTTAGAGAGATTCGTGGACAACATGAATCAATATCTTTGATGATTGTGGACAATATATGGAATTCTTAGATTTTTCTTCTTCTCCGGATATAATATCTAGACGAATCCAGATAAACTCCATGGATGAGTAGTAGAAAAAGATCTCTGCTTTGTTGTTAACTATGATGGATTCATAGAGTAGATGTATGCTTTAATTTCTGTTAGAAGTCGAATCCCTTTTTTTCTCTTCTTTAACCACCACACCGTCTTCTTCTCACGGTGGTTCCAACACCGTCTTCTGCTGTTGTTTTTTCTGACGTCGATGGGAAATACGGCCAATTATTACAACTCTTTGGTGTTGTGTATTCATCACAAAGTAAAGTGTAAGAATGTGGAGAGAGAAAGAAAGAGAAGAGTAAAAATGTGGAGAGAGAAAGAGAGAAAAGAGAAAAGAGAATTAAGAAAAAGAAAAATGAGAGAAAAAAGAAACAAAAGAGAAAGAGAAAGAAAGAGTAAAAATAAAAGAGAATTGAAGTGTTATAATTAGATGGGTAGAATAGTCTTTTGTTATTTGGATTGTGGCATTGTATGAAAGATGTTGTGTTTGTGGCATTGGGGAAAAGGTTTGTTACTGTTCATGGCATTTTGGTTAAAAATCTCTGTATTGAATCAATAATGTTTCTTTTTCATATTGATAAATTGACGAAATCTTTTGCCATATGTTGTTTTTCACAAATGAAATGGTATAAATTTGGAATTGCTTAATGCGGAATTAGAATAAAATATTGATTAACTGAACGTCAAGGCGTCTGTAGTCCAACGGTTAGGATAATTGCCTTCCAAGCAATAGACCCGGGTTCGACTCCCGGCAGACGCATTCTTTTGTGTTTTTGTTAAGTTAGAAGTTGTTCACTATCAGTGACGAATTTTAATTCAAAATTTTGGAGAAAAGCCTTACTTTTAGAAACACATATGACATATCCTTGCATAATACTATCAGTCTTATTACACAAAATGAAAAACATAAAAACTAACAAAAACAAAATGGAAACCATCAAAAATTTGAAAATCTCTACTAAAGTTAGTTCCCATCTTAGAAAACATAAGCATGAAGGGCACAGTGTAACTCGGAGAAACCATAAAAGGTAAGTTCTGCTAAACTTCTTTCGGACCAGCTCAAGCACAAGACAGTGTGTCTCTTTTAGAAGCTAGACAAGCTATACACCAGAATCCACGCAAGCTGAAACGTAATGCCATCACAACCAAATCAACTTTAAATTTTTTGAAGAAAATCTAGTTATGATCTTAAATCTACATACCAGGAATAAGCTTAGAGAAGCAAATAAACCGTCCTGGAGCAAAGTTGCGTGACCACCAAAGTCTTCCTCATCTATCTTTAGAATCAATGCATAGTAACCGTATACTATGCCTGAGGAGATTGCCAGAAATCTGCCAAATTTTACAGTCAACAACTTTCCTTGGCAAGACAAACCAACTCAATACGAAAGGTCTGCTATGTACTGTAATTGTAATAGAAGACTCAAGTTTTATACATAGTCACCGGAAACTCTTATAGATAAAGCTAGCTCCCAGTAACAACTCTTAACTAATCAATGCAACCAAAGGAGGAGACATTGAACATTGGGGTTTCGATGGTAACCCATCACTAACAAACAAATCTCACATAGATTTTATGGACAAATAAGAATTCTAAAAGGCCTTCATAAAAGGTAGAGTCTTTTCTTGCATAAAGGTACACATTTTTGAGGCCTAACTTGAGCGACTTTCATAACAAGTAGATAAATAAGGACAAACGGTAACTGGTGCAGCTTATTATCGTCTGACAAGTGATGGTTATAATGTTTTCTGATCAGAAATATAGAACAAAACCAGGGAAACTAAACATTATAGTGTCCATATTGATATGACTTCGTGCATCAAGGACAACGTATTTCCACAAACCGTAACTCGAGTTTAGGCAGGAGGTTTCAATTCTTACTAATCACACTGGACAATGTAAAATGACAAATGAAGAACTTACAGAAGTAGCCATATGCCTCCAACCAAAGGTATCGCACCCCACACCAATCCGCAGAGTAATCCAACTACTTGCCTGATCCAATGCAATACATCTCCCAATTGATCCTATCCCAACAACAAACCACAAACTTAAAAACCACTTGAAACAATTTCACAAGCATAAAACCAACACAAAACATTACTTCATTATTCAGGAAACACTCTAAACTAGTGGCAATCAATCAAAATCAAACCCAAATCAGCTCTGGCAATCAAATACGGAAACATATTCATTCCTTTTCCTAAAATTGGGTTTTTTTTACAACAAGTTCTTATAGTCATATAGATACAAGACGGACTAAAAAAAACAGTGTAAGGCACACAAGAGAAAGAAATCAACTTCAGAGCTCTCAGTTGCTACAGTCAATTGTGCACACAGGAGAAAGAAAAAAAATCAACTTTAGAGCTCAATAGCTACAATTAAATGTGCACACAGAGATAAAAAATCAAAACTTTAGAGCTCAATTACTACAATTAACTGTGCCCACAGAAGAAAGAAATCAACTTTAGAGCTCTCAATTGCTTATATACCAAACGAACTCAAAGTTAACAGATTTTGCGTTGGGTTTTATAGATCTATCTTGAGGGAAACTCAAACTATAATACCTTGTCCCAGGAAGCTTCAGAATCAAACAATTTAGCGAATTTGAAAGAACCCAAGTGACCATTTTGGTGGTAAATCTGTTCATGCTGCTCTTGCTGATTCGACTTCGATGATTTCACTTCTTTCATACTTTCCCGATCCGATGCAAAAACCCAGTTCAAAAGATCGGATTTTTGTCTCAAAACACTACTCCGATTTGACTAATCAGAATCGGACCAAAATCTAGGGTTCTTACTTCTTACTGTGATTTCTGAGTTTTTGTTTTGTTTTTGCTTATGAGTTCTGAAATTCAGATCTACCGGAAAAAAACAATATTTGTTTTTATATATATTTTAAAATATACATATCTAGTTTCTGTGCCACGCACGTGACAATAATGGGAGCTGGAAAAAAAAAATACAAAAAAAAAATATTTTTCCTTTTAGAGTTTTTGTCTTATCTGTTACAAATTTGGAATAGACAAACAAGAAGCTGCTAAGGCGTTTTTGGTTTTCCATCGGGTTTGTGTGTAAACCAAGTTAACCAAGGTTTATGTGGAAACGGGTTTTGAACTTTTAATCTAGGGGGAAATAAGTTTGCAACTTTAATATTGTGTGGATAGAAATCGAGGTTAAAAGTTTGTGTGGATCTGTTGTTATATGAAACTTCCGAGAGAAAAATAGACCGTTTTCCCAAAAAAAAAAAGACAAACAAGAAAGTGAATCATGAATCATCCAAAGAACAAGAAATCTATAATAACTAATATAAATTCTGATATATTTATTAAACAACATAAAGGATAAGATAAAGATGCGATTCTTTTCCGAGACTAGCGTGCAAAAGGGGTTACTTCGGTTCCAAAATTTATAGTCAAGTCTGAGTTCTTTGAGTCATCATCTTGATGAATTTGTCCTGTTCTTGAATTCTCAGAGATCAAACACTCTTTAAGTATATTAACTACCTTGGACATGGTTGGTCTATCAGATGAAGAATGACTCACGCATAACATTGCTAGTTCAAGAATCCTCCAGACTGTGTTAGAGTCATAATCTCCACTAAGGTTTTGGTCGACGATTTTTTCAATATCTCCTCTGCTTATAAGTATCTTTACCCATTCTGCTATATGAGCTTTTTCTCGGGTTAGCTCAATCACGGATCGGTTTGTGATGATTTCTAGTAGTACTATACCGAAACT
The DNA here is from genome assembly GCA_011420285.2 of Erysimum cheiranthoides. Lineage (NCBI taxonomy): Eukaryota > Viridiplantae > Streptophyta > Magnoliopsida > Brassicales > Brassicaceae > Erysimum > Erysimum cheiranthoides. The sequence continues at coordinate 10,263,724 of CM022182.2, forward strand.
GTAGACATCACTCTTCTCGTTTAGCCAATTTGTTAGGTAATATCTGCCAAATAAACAGTTTTATTGGAAGTTAATGGAGGAAAAATAACATAATGTAACATTATATATAGTTGTAACTTGTATGTGATATAGAGAACTCACTCAGGATCAAGATATCCTGGTGTTCCAGCAACAACCGTTGCCACTTGAGTTTCAGCTCCGACAGAAAATGATCTTGAAAGTCCAAAATCCGCGAGTTTGGCCTCGAAACGATCGTCTAATAGTATGTTTGTACTTTTGACATCTCTATGAACCATTGGCGGCTCACACCCAACATGCAAATACTCTAAACCTATGGAAAAAAATTCATATCCATGTTGAGTGATTATTGTAAAGTTGGTAGGTCAAAAAGGGATTAGAAATATATGAAGTTTAAGTACTTCATAATGTCTTTTCAATGTTATAAAAAGGTGACTGAAAATGTTAAAGTTAGCAAGAATTAACCATGTGCCGCCTCGATAGCAATTTTTAGTCTACTAGCCCATTTCAATGTAGATCCAGGGGATTCTCCTGCAAATGAAAATGCTAAAATATTGATTCGAAAACGAACAAAGATATGTATTGTATTAATGTTTAATTACCTGATAAATGTTGTTTAAGGTCTCCATTAGCCATGTACTCATAGATTAGTGCCAAATGTCCTCCTTCATCACAGTAGCCAACAAGGCTTACCAAGTTTATGTGATGAACTCTTAGAAGAAGCTCCACCTTTTGGATCCATTTCATTAATATAAAACTCTCACTAAGATAAAATAAGTTTTCTTTTCGATCAAAGAAGTGCAAAAACGGTAAGGTCCGGTACCTCTGCCTTAAATTCCTTATAGCCTTGAACTGATGACTCGGAGAGAACTTTAACAGCTACTGGTTCGGTATCACTCAAAGAACCGTGGTAGACAACTCCAAACCCTCCTTCTCCAAGAACTCTTTTGAAGTTATCAGTAAGCTCAACGACTTCCGAATAAGTGAACTTTTTCTTTTTGGCAAAGATTGATGACTTTCTTGGTAACTCGCGCTTAGCAACTATACAAAGAAAGATCATGAGCAATGCCATTATTATATATATCAGGAAACGTAATAGTTTATGAATCCTTTGTGTACTTCTTTATCGATGAATCTATGTACCTTTAGATGAGGGCTTTTTCTTTCTCAAAACAAAAATGAAAACCAATAAAGCGATAAGAGCCGCGACTGAAGCAGCCGATGCCAAAACCGGTACTAGGACGTTTTTGTTGTTGTTGCATGAGCCGGAGAGACATAGATTTGGGTTTCCTTGAACACTAAAGAACAATAATCTTAATGAATATCTAGAATTATCAGTGTAACAAGAAACGGTTAAGGAGAAACTTACACCAATTTTAGTCCTTTCTTTTCTCTATCGCGTAAAGCTTGAGGAATTGGACCGGTTAAGCTATTCCATCCTAAGTTTCTGTCAAAACAGAGAAGAACATTGTTCTATAAATATATACATATCATCTTTATATCTGGTGAAAATATATGATTACTTATTGTTTATCATGAAATAAAACTCACATGATCAACAATGATTCCATGTTGGCTAGAAATTCAGGCACTCCTCCAGTTAAATTGTTATTTGATAGGTCCCTAGCAGTTGATTATTATAAAAAAAAATAATTAGAAGCAATCTAAGAGCTTCTAACACATTAATGCATTTTAAAGGATGTTGTTATCTCACAGTTCTTGTAGTTGGGTTAGATTTTGTATGCTAGATGTTATGGCTCCCTTTAGCCCACGTGATGATAAGTCTCTGGTTATAAGAACAGAACACACATTTTAGAGACATGAACATTATATTTTTTTATTAAAATCTGTGATTAAATAGTCTTACAAAGAAATGATTCTTGGTGGAATAGAAACATTTGTGTAGCTGCAGTTTATACCCTCCCATTTGAACAGTCGCGGAACGCATGGATCTCCTTGCCAGTCTATTCTTGTTAATTCATACGTATCTCGAACATTTTGGACCGCAGCGACTGGCAAAAGAACAGCATTAATATATCTAGAAACATATCGAAAATTCAATACTAGTGATGATTGACTAACCATCCTCTTGATTAGTTTCTGCATCTGGAAACTCAATAATCTGGTAAGCTTCCATAGCATTGACCATTGGTGGGAGAGTTGAGCTCTGAGTCATAACCAGCTCCACTGTACATTCCAAAAGCCTACATTTCATAGGCGATGTGTTGTAAAGAGTCTCCAGCTGTAACTTCGGAGGCCGATAAGCTGCGTTTGTAATGTTTCCGTCGTTTCCTTTCCATATAATGTCGAATTCTCTTGTGTCGTTGTCTCTAAGTGTTTGAATCTCAGAAAAATGAAGGTATATGAGAGCTTGATCCTCGCGGTTATCGACATACCAGTCGAAAGATAACTTCTCAGTCACGTTTTTGTTAATGACTGCTTTTGAAATGACTTCTTGTGGTAGCTCATATGGAGTTGAAGAGTTTACATTGAGACTTGTGTTTACAAAATTTAACCCAAAAGAAAGACTTACTGGCTTCCATTCACGATCATATACATCTGAAGGATACCTGAAAATTAAGTCAAGAATTATCATATATTTTTCGGTTTTTTTTGCAATACTATGTTGCTTGTAAAGTAAGAAAGGTTAAATTACCGAATATAAGGACCGAGAAAATCGCTAGCTTAAGAGCGTTTTAAGAGCTTCAAGGAACTATTTGTAGTGATGTAAGTGTCGTCTCTCAAAGGTCTTAGTTCCAAAGCTGAAATGACTGGTGTAGTCTTCCCTGTCTTAATAAGACAAATCTGTAAAGAGCTTGTCTTTGAGATGTGTATGATCTCCTCTGTTGTTGAACCTATGGAGCTTTTTAAATCGATCGTTGTCCATATGTTGGGGCCGATATGTAGATCGAATTTCGGGGCATCGTTAAGCCCGTCATAATTCCCATAGAGGAAGAGAGCTTTGATAAGATACTTTGTGCCTGAAGTGACTTTTAGATTATAGCAGTTTCGTATCCCGTCTGGAAAATATCTTAGAACAGTGAATGGCTTATAAGCTTCTTCCCAAACCTTTTGGACTTTACCACTTTGACCACCTTGGGTGAAGTTTGCGTCGGATATGTATGTTAATGTGGTTAATGGTTCGGTATAAGGAGATACCGCGGGATGTAAACCGCAATCTAAGTTGATGAATTCTGATAAGAGGCGACATAGAGATCTTGTCAAATATAGAACTAAAGAAAAAAGAATGTAAATTTCAAGATTTTAACGAGGAAAGTGATAAAAATAGTGTACCTTTTGGATCAGGCTGAGCTTGAATTAGATGTGTGGTAGTGCCAAAAGCAACAATGATCAGAGCTAACAAAAGTTCTTGAAGACTCTCCATTGTTTGAGGAGTTTTAAGACAAGAAAACAGATATCGCCTGTCTGATATATTCCTTGTTCATTTTGAAGTCAAGATTAAGGTAGATCGTTGACTTTGGACTTATGATTATGAAAAGATTGTGTTGACAGAACAAAAACAACCGAGATAATTGGTCATCATGATCACGACGTGCTTACAACCTTTTTTGGTCTATGGGTTATTTAAATTAATTGCAAACTTATGATTGATTGAGAGGTGGAAAGAAACAGCATCATATAACCAAGTTATGATAATAAGTTGTTTAGATCAATATCCAGCATCATTTTCATGAATCTCAAATCAAGTTTATTGCAAAATCGTGTTATACAAAGGAAGAGAGTCTTGGTTCCTAACTTGTCATAGAACTTAATTACTCTCTCATCATCAGACAAGAAACCTCTGTTTTAAACAGAGTTTTTAGGTGGCAATGTTAACTCTTGTCTTTAGAAACCTCAAGTATATAAAAATAATTTGTGGTCAAAATTTACATTGTTTGGACTGAAAAAAGATTTAAATATTTGATACAAGTAAAAATTAAACTCATGTGAAGTATTATGAATGTGATTCTTGGTAAAGCTTACCGTGCATCAGGAGTCACTTCGGCGGTGAAGCTAGTGCTTAGTTCAATGGAACTCTTTGAGTCTGTCTCTGATCTTCCTCCTTTCCTTGAGTTCTCATATATGAGGCATTCTTTAAGTTCACTTACAATGGAAGACGATGATCTCGGTGATTAATCTTTACATTGACAATTATCTATATCAATCTGCACTTGTTAGTTTAATCTTTGTTCTTGGGTGGTAGGATTCGTACAGAAGAAGCAACACAAGGGATCAAAGCGTAAAACTCGACAAGCAAAAGCCTTAGAAGCTCGTAAAGCTCCTAAATCCTTCCTTGAGCTCTTGCAGGAGGTAACTAACTCACTCTTTTATTGTGATTGTTTCTGCGGCTAAGCTTAGCCTGTGGAGATTGTTTCTAACAGAGCCTGAATCATCTCTTTTTAGGCAAATTTGGAATCTCTACCGTCGCATGTGCCGAGTTATTTGAAAGCAGCTGTTGGACCTCCGAGTTCGTCTTCTCGTCGCCATTTCTGTTCGGTTTGTGGTTACATTGCAGGCTACAATTGCTGCTTATGTGGGATGAGGTTTTGTTCCATTCGTTGCCAAAACATTCACAAGGATACTCGTTGTCAGAAATTTGTTGCATAGGTAAAAGAGCAAAACAAATGTAACATTCTTTTTAAAAAAATGTATGGAAACATCAATCAATCAATCTCCCTGTTCCTGTCATGAATATGTTCTCAAAATGAAAAATAGCCAAGAAAACCAGCGATCTTTCTCTAATATGATTGGAGATCAAACATGGCACATTTGTTGCTTGAGTGTTTCCAGTAGCTTTCTCTTAGATTCACAGATCTGGAGAAACTCACCGAGGACTCTCTGTTGCGCCATGACTGTTTTACGTGCTGTATCTGCCGTGCTCCATGATTTTAATTAGTGCTTGAAAGATGCGATTTCCAACCTCTGATTCTTCGCTGGATGCGATGAAACTCTCTAGAACCCCAAGAACCTGTCCTGGTCCTCCTGCGTCTTCATCTCTCTTCAGAGTTGACAGAAATCTCTCCACTTGATCATCTTCTGGGTTGTTCATTTGATTCAGTAGCCAGTTTGAAACTTCCTGTATTGTGCTGCATAATGACACTAAAGAATCTTTGATTGCTTGTGACATGGGGGAGGAAGATAATTGATCTGAATGTTGAGTTTTCTTCTTCTTTTTCCCAGATGGGAGAGAAGAGCGGGTGCAGGCCTGAATTATAAGACTGTGCCATGCCAATGATTCAGTGATTATCTGAACCAAGACCTGGACATCAGAATAGCAAGAACTCATGTCTGAAGACCCCATTGATCTGATTCTGTCCAGAATAAGCCTATCAAACAATGAGTTCAACACATGCCAATGCTCGTGGGAGCTCAGGCTCCAAGCATTCCAAAACACGGCAAAATTCAACCAGTCCACCAATTCTGAACCGAGGCTCTGCAGAGATGTCCCCACAAGGTTAATAACAGTAAGACCATTTGCCCTGAGTGCGAGTCGAAGGAGAAAGGAGTAGAAAAGCTAACCTCAGAAGTCCTTGCACCTTTTGAGATCTCTGTGATCATTTCTACAGCGTCACTGAGAGAACATCCCAACATTTTTGTGTATTCCTCCAGCAAAACCTTAAGTTCTCCGAAGATTTTGAGGTCGCTTCCAGACCCATTGGTTTCAACACTCTCCTTTAATGCCGTTGAAGTGCACTGAATAGAGAGATATATATATCATCCGAGGTAGAAGGGATTTTCTCTGGATGGCTCGTTTCATATTTTCTTCACGATCTTTATTCTATACACAGCCAACAAATACAAACAGTATTAGATTGCATAGGTCCCCAAGAAAAGATGTGTTGATATAGACAAACGTACCATATTTTCTTTGGGACAGTAAGAAATTTCTTCAAACGGACCTACACACATTGTTGATTGATATTACAAATTAACACCACACTCATAAGCAAAATCTTATGTGAAGGAAATACTGACCTAGTAAATACTGATCATCTCCTATTTTAATTCAAAAGTATGCAAAATACAATAATTTCAACTACATCTAATCATTTCATTTCAAAACACCCACCAATCTAATTCCGATTTACAACCACTAACCATTTACAAAAAAATAAAAAAATAGATTATCGGCCCGCGGCGGCCGCGGGTTAGAATCTAGTTCACTCTTGCAATGTTTTACTCTCTACTGTGTTTTTAACGACCTTGAGTGTATATCAAATATATATTCTTAAACCCACGAACTACTCGTTGCTGATTTATAAGTCATTCTCATGAATAGTAGTAATAATCAAAATTAGACTAGAATTTGGGAGATGACATGAACTTTTTTTCCGAGAGATCATATCGTTTATACGACGTGACGTGTGTGGGTCGTATCTCAATTCTGCTTCAACATAACCATTAAGAAGCATGATTCTTACGCTTATGTCGAGCCAGAAATGACGAATTCAATAGAAAACGCTTTCAAAGACTTGTATGCCGTTTTGTGGGATTATTCACTCTTGCAATGTTTTACTGTCTAATGTGTTTTTAACGACCTCGAGTGTATATCAAATATATATTCTTAAACCCACGAACTACTCGTTGCTGATTTATAAGTCATTCTTATGAATTGTAGTAATAATCAAAATTAGACTAGAATTTGGGAGAGGACATGAACTTTTTTTTCGAGAGATCATATCGTTTAGCCACCGTGACGAGTGTGAGTCTTATCTCAATTCTGCCTCGACAGTACCCTTAGGAAACAAGATTTGTACGCTTATGTCGAGCCAGAAATGACGAATTCAATAAAGAAAGCTTTCAAAGCCTTGTATGTCGTTTAGTGGGATTATTCACTCTTGCATTGTTTTACTGTCTACTGTGTTTTTAACGACCTCGAGTGTATATCAAATATATATTCTTAAACCCACGAACTACTCGTGGCTGATTTATAAGTCATTCTCATGAATAGTAGTAGTAATCAAAATTAGACTAGAATTTGGGAGAGGACATGAACTTTTTTTCGAGAGATCATATCGTTTATACGACGTGACGTGTGTGGGTCGTATCTCAATTCTGCTTCGACAGAACCATTAAGAAGCCTGATTCTTACGCTTATGTCGAGCCAGAAATGACGAATTCAATAGAGACTGCACTTACCCAAATTTTATGCCGTTTTGTGGGATTATTCACTCGAACAATGTTTTTTTAACGACCTCCAGTGTATATAAAATATGTTTTCGTCAATCCATGAACTACTCATGTCTGATTTATAAGTCATCTCTTGAAGTATTACCAATATTGTTTTTATTGTTACCTTTTTCATACGTGTTTCTAAAATGAGAATTCACATTTCGTCCTAATATATCTCATTTATTTTCGGAAATTTTGAGAGACATAAATTAGATAGATTTTATATTCTTAAAATTTTTGTTTTATGTTCTATTTCTGTTAAATTACATCATAATTTAAGTTTATATTGTGTTAATCCAATCAAATTTTGGTTCATATTATTTTTAATGGATATATATCTATTAGAAAACATTCATTTTTTATAAACAAAATAAAACATTCACTTTAACACTCTAATCAATCATTTATAAATTTCCTAGTTATATATATATATATATATATATACTCAAAGTTGGAAGAAGCCCTAAAATCAGATTCGACTGCTGCTACAGATCGAGATCTCCTCTATAAACAAAACAAGGTCAGTCTTTTTCCGAACGATTGCTTTTGATCTTAGAAGATTTCCATGAGAATTTCGAATTAATTTACGTCTGACGGATTGATTTTATATATATAGTTATGAATTTGTTTGCGTTTTTAGGTTAAAACTAAGAATGGTGATGGAGACTGAGTACGCGAAATCTGCAATTTCGGTGTGGTGGAACATCAACAGGTGTCCGATTCCCGATGATTATGATGCTTCTCGGGTCAGTCCGAGAATAGACATGGTGTTGATGAGTTTAGGCTACTCTGGTCCTCTCACCATCTACGCCGTTGGCGACTTCCGAGATATTCCTCTTGAGTTGCTGCGAGCGCTCTCTTCCACTGGTATCCATCTTATAGAAATAGCTTGTGAGATCTCTCGTCTTTATCTCTATCTATTATTTCTTTCTTTAGTTTCAAATTTTTATATATTTGGGTTTTAGATTTCATCTTATTATGGTTTACATTACAGTTTTAGATTAATTTTAAATCCTTTTTACGCAACAGGTCCCTCAGGCGTTTTGATGGAAATGCTAGACTGGGAGGAACTTAATCAGTCTCCGGCTACAATGATGTTCATATCCGATGACCTTGATTTGGAGGCCATGTCTGGCCCTTTTCGCACCCTACATAACAACGGATACAACATCCTTTTAGCATATCCACATGCTCTCCCTACAAAATATGTTGGCAATCCTCAAGAACCGTTTGGCATTGTCACTTCTGCACAGTGGCTCTGGGACCACTTTCTCAAAGGTGCATGGGTTGTTTTAATTTGTTTTTGTGTTAAAACTTTTACCAGCAAATCTCTTGTTTCCTCAACTTGTTTGGTTCCCCCCACAGATGATGCAATAATGGATCCTCAGGAGACTAGAAGGACAGAGTGCAGTACTAAAGACTTGTTTCTATGCAGCTCATGCACATGCTCTTTTTCTAGCCAAAGCTTTGAAGAGTTCGCCGGCCATCTCCAGTCTAGAGACCATACAGTGAAAGTAAGCGTATCCTTTCTTGCTTGCTTGTAATATCATCAATATATATATAATATGCTTTTCTCATTAATTGGTCTTACTTGGTCTTTTTTCACATTTGGTTCTTCTCAATTCAGAGCTTTAAGCCTCGGTATCCAAAAGTGCTTAAAAGATATTCGGACAAGAAGGAGAACAAGCAGCGAAAGCCCCGCTCAAGGAACAAAAAGAAGATTGTTGGCGCCTCTACTAGTACCTCACAGGCAAGTTTTAGTACCCCAAGAGTACTTAAGTAGTTTCTTCGGTCTAGGTCTACTAATTTGTTTTTTTTTTTTTTTTTTTTTTTTTTCGCTCAAAAGTCTTGTCAAGGTGTAATCTACGGTGTAGTCTACGATGGCAAAAAAGCAATCGTTCTCTATGGTAGAGCAGGTGAAGAAGTAATCTAAGGCAAGTAATTTCTCAGAAACAGTTGCGTTTGATGAGGAGAAGGTCTAGGTCTGTTGTGGGCCGGCGAGTGTTGTGACGGTGGTAAAAGGATCCACCAACACTTGGCCCTTGTACAGACCCGGATTAGAAACTTAACAAAGGGATAGACGGTTATAGATGTAAAGGCTGGGACATTGCATCATTCCTTCTAATAAGGTTTAAAGAGGCGGTCTGGCCGTGCTCTTAAGTATATATATTTACTTACGCGGTTACGCCTTTGTGGTTTCAGGGAAAGATGGTGATCGTGGGAAGGACTTGGCATAGGCCGGGAAGATGGGTGGTGATGATCGATAGTCAAACTTGTTTATATGCAAAACTCATAAGTTGTATCGAATCCTTTGCTTGTTTACTGAGTTTATTTGGCTGATACTTTCTCAATTTCCAGTGTGATCTAATATAATAGAATTTGAAGAAAAAACATAACTTGAAACGAGTCTACTGATGGAAATCGATTAAAAAACGAACATATGTAATGGGAAAAAGAATAAAGGGTCAATAGAGAGAATCATACATTGCATTGCTGAACACAAAGAACAGTGGCTGCGAGGAATCTTGAATTAGGTCGAAGCCTTACATTAGGCTTCTCAAGATATGCTCTAACACCTTCTATCTCAGCTTGTCTTCTCAATTCTGCTGCTTCTCTTAATAGAATTGAAGCTATTCGATTTTCAGTTTCCATATCCATCCTAAATCCTCAACACAAGCAACTCCACATTACACCATCGTTTCGCGTTTATTCCCTAATCAAATCAATCTGGGCATATGCAAAAACAAACGTGGAAGCACAATTCAATCGCTAAAAGGCAGTAAATTCAAGAATCCTAAAGCTTTCTTCCACAAAAGTTATACAAAAGATTTGGTCTTTCGATACGACAGCAAGGTTCAACAAGAAAAGGGAACAAAAATTAGCAGTAAATTCAAATACCTGACGAATCAAGCTTGGCAAAGTCACGAGATTTCTCGGCAGAGAGATTCGCCAAGACAAAATCTGTGGTTGAATCGATCGTCGATCATCAAGAAGCTTCTTAGTAAACCGGACCTTGCAATATGTTCAGTTTTATTTGGTTAAGCGGTGTCCAACTTGATTTGTCGGTTTAGTTGTTTTGGTTTATGAAATAATCTGGTTAAGCGATGTCCCAGTTTTATTAGAGGTTTGGATAATCTGGTTAACGGTGTAGTTTCAGTTGGATTTCGGTTTCGTTTTACACAATGTTTGGTTTGAAAGTTCGAATTTCGAAACAGTTCATATTATTTCGATACGGTTTTGGTTTAGGATTTTAATCAGAATATTTCATTTGTAGTTCAGTCTTATTTTTAATTACGGTTTGTTTCGGTTCTATCTTTAGGACCAAACGGAGTAAACGAACCCTAATCTATCGGTCTTACATAAAACCCAAAGACATCATCATCACTCTGCGACACTGTGTCGTTGCCTTCAGTTTGCCTGCTGCTTTTTTCTTCTACATTTGGAAAACATGTCGTTGACCAATCAGCTCTCTTCATCGATGATATCTTCTTCTTCTTCCACATTCTTAGCTCCTTCAAATCTCCATACAAGGTATTGTCTTTTAACTATCTACTTCATGTTTGGCTGATGAATTCAATCTCTGATTTAAAGCGATTTTATTTGTGTCTCTTCTTTTGTTCTCTCTAATCTTTACTTCTCTATTTGCAGACCTCGAAATGCTTCACTTCCAATGGCTAAAAGGGTCAATTCAATCAAATGCGTGGCTTCTCCATCAGAAAAGATTGGTAAATCTCTCTCTCTCTCTCTCTCTCTCAAATCCTAACTTCCAGTGAAAGTTAATTACTTTGCTAATGGTTCAATCTCTGTTTTGCTTTATCTATAGAATATAAGACAAGTGTCTCAAGGAATTCAAACATGTCCAAACTTCAAGCTGGTTTTATCTTTTTCCAGAGGTTTGCAAATCAGAATCTGTATTTGGTTTTAGGAAATGTTGTTTTAGTGTATTGTGACATTGTTTCACTAACTTTGGAAAAATTTGCAAGTAGATTGCAAGAAGAAGATCTGCACATTTGTTGAAATACCCAGATGCACAAATTATAAGTCTTGGAATACACTACTGAACCAATTCCAGAAGTGATTACTTCTGCAATAGCAAAGGTACATTTTTAATCTCAAATTTTGTTTTAATGATCTATATCACAAATATTGTTTCCAGTTTGCATTTTGGTTCATAAGTCTTTTGTTTTTCTCTGCAGAAAGCTCATGTCTTGTCCACAATAGAGGGTTACAGTGGTTATGGTGCTGAACAAGGTGCAAAGGTTAGTGCAGTCTTTATTGCTACTTTTAATCCATTCTTATTAGTCAGTGGAAAATTTATTATCTTTATATTTGTAGTAGCTTTTGATTATGAGCTCAAGTGGGTACATCAAATGTGTTGAATTGAACCATGAAGGTTCCTAAGCAGTGTCACTTTTAACCAGCAGTTAACTGTATGAAGGTCATAAAAGAGCTATTAATTAGATCGTAATGTACCCTTTCAATGTTTATCAACTACGTTTGAAGCAAAAGATGTTGCATGATCTGGATCTTGATAAGTCCGTGCATATCGTCGAGCTTTTGTATATTTACCTAATTACCTTTTAGTACATCTATTCTGCTAAATGTTTCAATAAACAAGAAAAGTGAGAAACCATTTTCTTGTTTCATGTTTCTGAGTTGTGTAGCCTTCACTGGTGAATCTTGTAACTAATTGAAGCTTTCGTTTTTGAACAGCCACTGCGATCTGCAATTGCTAAAACATTCTACGGTGGCCTTACCATAGGGGATGATGACATTTTTGTTTCTGATGGTGCTAAATGTGACATATCACGTCTCCAGGTTTGTTTATCGGTTTTTTTACAATACTATGTTGCTTGTAAAGTAAGAAAGGTTAAATTACCGAATATAAGGACCGAGAAAATCGCTAGCGTAAGAGCGTTTTAAGAGCTTCAAGGAACTATTTGTAGTGATGTAAGTGTCATCTCTCAAAGGTCTTAGTTCCAAAGCTGAAATGATTGGTGTAGTCTTCCCTGTTTTAATAAGACAAATCTGTAAAGAGCTTGTCTTTGGGATGTGTATGATCTCCTCTGTTTTTGAACCTATGGAGCTTTTCAAATCGATCGTTGTCCATATGTTGGGGCCGATATGTAGATCGAATTTCGGGGCATCGTTAAGCCCGTCATAATTCCCATAGAGGAAGAGAGCTTTGATGAGATACTTTGTGCCTGAAGTGACTTTAAGATTATAGCAGTTTCGTATTCCGTCTGGAAAATATCTTAGAACAGTGAATGGCTTGTAGGCTTCTTCCCAAACCTTTTGGACTCTACCACTTTGACCACCTTGGGTGAAGTTTGCGTCGGATGTATATGCTAATGTGGTTAATGGTTCGGTATAAGGAGATACCGCGGGGTGTAAACCGCAATCTAAGTTGATGAATTCTGGTAAGAGGAGACATACAGATGATCATGTCAAATATATAGAAGAAAAAAAACAAGAGAATGTAAATTTCAAGACTTTTAATTATGAGGAAAGTGTTAAAAAGAGTGTACCTTTTGGATCAGGCTGAGCTTGAATTAGATGTGTGGTAGTGCCAAAAGCTACAATGATCAGAGCTATCAAAAGTTCTTGAAGACTCTCCATTTTTTGAGGAGTTTAAGACAAGAAAACAGATATCGCCTGTCTGATATATTCCTTGTTCATTTTTGAAGTCAAGATTAAGGTAGATCGTTGACTTTGGACTTATGATTATGAAAAGGTTGTTGACAGAACAAAAAACAACCGAGATAATTGGTCACCATGATTACGACGTGCTTACAACTGTTTTTGCTCTATGGGTTATTTAAATTAATTGCAAAATCGTGTTATGAAAAGGAAGAAAGTCTTTGGTTCCTAACTTGTCATAGAACTTACTCTCTCATCATTAGCAAAAAACCTCTGTTTTAAACAGAGTTTTAAGGTGGCAATGTTAACTCTTGTCTTTAGAAACCTCGAGTATATAAAAATAACTTGTGGTCAAAATTTAAACATTTTACATTGTCTGGACTGGAAAAAGATTTGAATATTTGATACAAGCAAAAAATTAAACTCATGTGAGGTATTATGAATGTGAATTCTTGGTAGATCTTACCGTGCGTCAGGAGTCACTTCGGCGGTGAAGCTGGTACTTAGTTCAATGGAACTCTTTGAGTCTGTTTCTGATATTCCTCCTTTCCTTGAGTTCTCATATATGAGACATTCTTTAAGTTCACTTATAACCTGAGACATGGTTGGTCTCCCACCTAAAGAGGGGTTCACGCATGACATAGCTAGCTCAAGAGCCTTCCAAACAGAACTTGAGTCATAGTCCCCTTTCAGGTTGGGATCCATAATGCTTTTGATATCTCCCTTGGTTAGCATCAACCCCACCCATTCTGCTATATGAGGCTTTTCACGGGCTTTCTGAATCACGGGCTGGTTTGAAATAATCTCTAATAGGACAATCCCCATACTGTATACATCACTCTTTTCACTCAACCAATTTGTTCGATAATACCTGCACAACAACAACAAACCATATATTTAAATATCATAATCATTGACCAAGGAATAAAGTTAGTATGAAAATGAAATTTACTTACTCAGGGTCAAGATATCCAGGAGTGCCAGCAACATTTGTCGACACGTGAGATTCAACTCCAATTGGAAAAGATCTAGAAAGTCCAAAATCAGCAAGTTTCGCGTGGAAATGTTCGTCCAAAAGTATATTAGTGGTCTTAACATCTCTGTGAATCATTGGGGGTTCGCATCCAGTGTGCAAGTACTCTAATCCTGTTGTATCAAAAATCCATTCATGTGTTATACATGAGGCAAATACAATAGGTAAATTTTTTTTTTTCTAATTAGTTTGCGTTTGGAATAAAAGTAAAAAACAATATATTGAGGAGTTACTTGAAAGTAGCACATACCTTGTGCAGTCTCCGTAGCGATTCCAAGTCTGCTTGCCCAATTTAAAGCCGCCGAACTAGACTCTCCTGTATGTTCCATCATATAAATGTTAAATTCTTCTAAAGCATTAGAGTGTTATATGAAAACAAAGGATCATTGTCTTTAGTAAAAACTTTTGGTTGAATGCATATTTACCTGAAAGATGTTGTTTTAAGTCCCCGTTAGGTGCATACTCATAGACAAGGACCAAGTGCTCGTCTTCGTTACAATATCCAACGAGGTTTACCAAATTTGTGTGGTGAACTCTCAAAAGCAGTTCTACCTGATCAACCATGTAAGAACATAAATCATATACCCTTGGTTTGTATTGAGAGATCATGCATGCTTCATTTGTTACGGACAGAGGAAAAACAGACTATTCGGGTTTGTTTCAAAGAAAGCTAAAATACCTCTGCCTTAAATTGCTTATAGCCCTGAGTTGATGACTGAGAGAGAACTTTAACAGCTACTTGTTCTGTATCATTCAAAAAACCATGATACACAATTCCAAACCCTCCTTCACCTATTACTCTTTCAAAGTTATTCGTCACTGCTTTGACTTCCGAATATGTAAACCTTCTCTTTTTGGTTAAAATTGTTGATTTAGTAATTGCTGATCTGTGACGAACTGTATTGGAAAGGAAAATTAGATGCAATAACGAAAGTCCATCATATAGGTATTGTTGAATCTCTTGTAAGTACCTTTTGATGTCTTTTTCTTTTTGTAAATGAAAAAAAAGAGTAGCACAGCTACGATAAGGAGAATTGCACCAGTCGACGCAACAACTGGTACAAGAATTTTTTTGTTGCTACTTTTGCATTTATCACCAGGAAGTAGCTTTTTATTTCCTTCAGTACTACGTACAAAGCACAAGTGTCATGGAGAAATACTGAAAGTAGAAATTTAAATATTGAAGAACTTACTTTAGTTTAAGTTTATTGTTCACTTTATCGCAAAGGGCTGGAGGAATCGGACCTTTTAGATTATTCCAACCTAAGTTTCTATCAAGACAGAGTATATGTAATTATTTAGCGAAATATTTTTTTAAAATATGAACCAAATAAAATGTCAATTAATATTTCCTTATATCTGGAAACAACTTACAGGTTCGACAATGATTTCATGTTGGCCAGAAACTCAGGTATTTCGCCAGTTAAATTGTTACTTGATAAGTCCCTAAAATTTATAAAAGGTCACTTGATATGTTTAACCATAAACAACTTTATATATTTCTATACGATATGCAAAAACATAGCTCCCAGTAGTAGCAGAACAAATCAAGGCGTGTCACATAACATATGACACTATGAGCCTCACTGGTATGTCAGATAAATAGCAGAATAACGGAATGACTGAATAATTATTAGTAGAACGAACTAAACCATAAAAAAATTTGTATATTAATTACAAAAAGCTAAAAAACTACTTTTAGTAGATTAACCACATTTTTTTTATATATATATATTTTCAATACGCTAGTAGTATATAGCGGAATTACTTTTTCTAAAAACGTGAAAACTTAATGAATATTGTAAATGGTAAAAAGTAGCGGAATCATATTTTCAAAACGTGAAAACGTGAACAAGTGGTATACCATTCAAGCTCTATGATTTACAAATGAATGCTATTATTCACAGATACACAATTATCTGCAAACTAACTTTCAGCCAAGCTTTCGTATTTCTGTTTTTTCATTAAATATATGGTTAAATACGCAAACGGATGCCATAACTTATGACGAAACAAAAAAAAAGTTTTTCAATTAACAAAGGAGACACTTACAGTTTTTGAAGCTTGGTCAAGTCTTGTAAGACTGGCTCTATGATACCTTTTAACCCACGGTCTGATAAGAATCTGTTTATAAATAAAAGAAACTTTAAGAGACAATGGTTTCAGCTGCAATGGGTTATTAGAGAGAGTGATCTTACAAGGAAATGATTCTTGGGGGAATAGAGTTATTAGTACTGTAAAAGCATTCTATATATTTCCACGTTAAATCTCGAGGAAGGCAAGGATCTCCTTGCCAACTGATTATGTTCAATCCATAAGCGGCTTCAATCTTCTTGATAGCAACAACTGGCATAGAAGTAACATATATGCCTTGCTTAAGAGTTTTTTTTTTAAAAAGAAATGTCTTTAGGTTGGTGAACATACCATCATCCAAAAATGTTTCTGAATTTGGGAACTCGATAACCTTGTAAACCTCATAAGCATTAAGTATAGGTGGAAGAGTTGACCTTTGAGTTCTCACTAACTCCACAAAGCATGATCCATCCTCACAATTATTCGGCAATACGTTGAATAAGGTATCGATTTGTAACGTCTTAGGGCTATAGTCCAGATGTCGAATATTTGTAGACCATATAATGTCGAATAACCTGCTGTCGTTGGCTTTTAGAGTTTGGATCTCGGCAAAATGTAGATATAAATAGACTTGGTCACCAAGGTTTTCTGCATTATAGTAAATGCGTAACGAATCGCTGGCTTTTTTGGGCGTACCGGCCGACGTAATTATTACTTGTGGTAGGTCAAACTGATTAGAAGAATTAACATTAAGAGCTGTCTTTATTGCTTTTGTTTCGGACAAAGGCACACCATATGTATCCCAGGAACGATCATAGATATCATCAGGGTACCTGAAACATTCTTTGGATTAGCCATGCATATGACTAAAGAAATATATTTTTTATTTTTATTTTACCTTTTGCAAATAATTTCACAGATTCAGTTGACTTACCGTATAGTGATAAAAGCCTCGTCCATACCCTGCCGCTGTATGAGCTTCAAGGAACCAGCTGATTGAGGAATATAAATATCATTTCTCATAGACCGTAGCTCCAAGCTTGATATGAAAGGTGTAGTTGGTCCTGTTTTGACAAGACAAATCTGTAAAGAGCTTGACTTTGTGATGTGAATGATTTCTGCTACCTCTTCGTAGTCTGAGGAGGCCACCACAGTCCATATATTAGTCCCTATGTACAGATCAAATCTGGGCACAACATTACGGCCATCATAATTTCCATATACAAAGCTAGCTCTGATCAGATAATTAGTGCCCTCCTTCACTCTTATATTATAGCAATTTCGTACTCCTTCAGGAAAATATCTTAAGAAATTTTGATGCTTGTAGCTCACTGAATCATCTGTTCGGACTTTACCACTTTTCCCACGTGAGATAAATTTTGCATCAGAGGAGAATACCAATCCTGTTGTTTCTTCGGTATAAGGAGACTCTATATCGGGTAAACCACAATCCAAGCTAATAAATCCTGGTAAGTCACAACATATATACGATGAGGCAACGGTGAGAACTGAGAAGAGTGTTTTTGTTTGTTTATTTAAATGAAGACATGACAATATGACATGCCTCAAGAAAGAGAGCAAAAGTATTTGAGATCTGCAAGGTTGATTTTATGAAAGGTAAATGATATATTACCTTCTGGATTCTGAGCTTGAACAAGGTGTACAATGGAAAAAATGTTGACTATCAGTGCGAACAACAATCCCCGATGAGCCTCCATTTTAGAAGATGAAGCTGCCAAGGAAAATGCTTATATGTATATGAACTTACTCAGAGATATGAAAAGAGTTATGGTCAGCTCAAACCTCAAGAAATGTAGCAGGCGGAATGGAAAAATATGAACGAAAAAAAAAGAATTTAAAATGAAATTAAAAAATTAAAAAGAGGCCAAATTGGGATAAAGTTAGCATTTAGAACATATACAAAACAGGTAGGATTGTGGAAAGTTCTTCCATATAAATGTCCAACTCTAAAGATGCGAGCACGTCTCTAGTGGTCATGTGTAAACAAAATAACAACACAAACAATCGTGTCTTAAATATCACCTAATATACTTTAGCACGTTGTTTAATAGAGGAGCCAAGTAGCTATAACATAAAAATTTAAAGTTTAGATGATAATAGATCTCAGGAGTCAGGACATATGATCCATACTCACAAACAAAGCACATTGCCATAAATCTACCCTAGTCAAACCCATACACATACCCTAGAGTTAAAGTCATACCCATACCCTAGCTAGCAAAAACCTCCAAAGAAGTTACTCCAAGTCCCACGCAAACCGCTCCACCGTCTTGAAATCATTCTTCGGCAACATGAAAAGTTCCTAAGTTGTACATTCTATTGACACAGTTTTACAACTTACTAAGCTATTGGATGCAATCCTAAGTCGCTCTCCTGCAATTTTCATCATACGCTTTCCTTCTACAGTCAAGCTCGAGGACTGCGAAAAAATTAAGAAGTAAAAACTCAAATCAGCGCGCAACATGGACTTGCAATATATAACGTTAAGAGAGTAGAAAAAAAAAATCAAATGATCACCTGCAACATGATAACGTTGTGCAGAATCAAATCAATCTCTGACTTGAATGATGATATTATCTTTCAAACGTTAACGTCATTGTGCATCAGCAGAATCACAGAGACAATGCATTATATCAAATTCAATGAGTTTCGACTACTCTCCCGGTCTTGTTGGACCGATGATTCCAGCATCGCTTTAGTGTTTTCACTAACCATCAATCTCATTCTTTTCAGAACCTTTTCTGTGAGTTTGGAGCTCCGGTCAAACAGGAAAAAGCAAGGTACTAAATAGTAGAGACATGTTTGTATGTAAAGGTAAGAAGACTTCTCCTTATCTTCTGGTATACACTGGCAAGAAGAGAAGTGTCAAATCCCAAAAGATTTAAAAAAAAATGAAACATTCTAGGACACCAAGCAAAAGGGAAGTAAATGCTCACATTGACTATATCGATCAAATATCGCGGTAAGTATTCACTTAGAGTGGCTACACTGCTTTCAGAAAGTCTTGTAGGTTTAGAGTCCAATGTGCAGATCATTCTGAGTATGCCACACCCATTGTCCAAAGCAGGCTTCAAAATCTGCACCACACATAAAAGTATTTGACATAGTAAGGGTAATTATCAAAAACCACAAAACTTACTATTTGTTCAACAAAAGCTTTCTCTAGAATCTGGAGGACAAGAGAGCTATCACCCATTCCGGATAAAAATGAGCACGCAATGTTTGTAAGTGCTTTAAATGTTGTCTCCCGCCGCTCATCACACTCAATCGCCGTCTCTACAATGAACATAAAGCCATAATATTAATAAGGTAATCACAAAGTATTGATCGTCGAAAAAACTTGCAGATTCAGGACAAGAACCTCCAGGGACAACTTTGAAACGTGTAATTAAGGTGATCAAGAAGCTAAAATGATCTGTAATCTTGATATATCCATCTCTATAGGCAGTGTGAAGAATTTCCACTATCCGATACAACACAGCTGGTTCAAGTTGTTCATCTGCAATATACGGTTTTTTGGTCATCATTCTGTCATCAACTTTTATAAATTTGAGTCATCAAGAAACGAAATACTCACATAAACAGCATGAAACTATTGCTTTCAGCATAGAGGAGCTGAAATTGTGTATGGTAAAGTAGTAAAGGAAACAGAGAGCAAGTTCTTGGGATTCCCTAGGGAGACTTGCAAATGGTCCACCAGACACATCACCTGTAACAATGACGATACCGATTTTTTAGTTTTAGTAACACTAAGAAAGAATCTCATAACAGAGTTTTCTGTTTTGCAGCACCTTCTCTCTGATAAGGGTTGAAGAAGTTTCTGATGTCTTCTTGAAATGTGGAGGAAGCATTCTTCAGAAACCCAACTCTACCAAGGTCGAGCAAAAGTTGCAAAACAACCTCAAGTAAAAAAAAAAAAAAAAAGAGTAAACATTAGCCTAGTTGATCAAAAAAATGGGTGGTCTATGCACTAAGGATCTTCGCGTAAAGATGACTCGAGTCATGTGTTAGCACCTGAGTAGTTACGGGATGCTTATCACCCAACTGATTAAGCAGTGATGGAAGTTTGTTGAACCAAACAAGCTGGTAGTTATCTACGGTTGGATCATTGGGATGATAAAGGATAATCAGGTCTCTAACAATTGAAATGCAGGCTAATTGAAGTGGAGACTCCGGTTCGCAATCGCTAAAAGTAATCGTAAACGCCTGAAAAAATATAAATAGACATGAAGTGTTACTGCTGCTAGCTAACAAAGGAACAAAAGAAAGTATAGACAAAACCTGCATAAGCTTATCTCTCGAATCACGGTCCACCCTCAAAATAAGTTTTGGAACAAAAGGCACGAGCGCGAGTAAAGTCTTTTCGTGAATAGGTTTACTAATGCTCCTAGTGATCTGCAAATATACATGTGAGGGACAATCGAAATATATTGAATGAAAACTAATCAGCTTGAGTTTTATATAGTAAATGAGAGCTAACCTTGCCTAGTAAGGTATTCTCAATAAATTCAAGAAATCTATTGGAAAGATCACAAGGAAGGTGGCTCCATTCATTTACTTCCAAAAAGATTTCTGTCAATACACCGTTGAGGATAAAGTAGCTTTCATCATTCTGTCAACAAAACAATCAACTAAGTGTTATTGAAGGTCTATATGATAATAAGCAAAGCATAACATATAATCATTAGACTATTAAACATAGGCGCATTGTGATGATTCATACCCGTTTAGAAAGATTGTTTTTGGGATTAAGGGGAAAAGAACTAAGTAACTTTTTTGATAACATTGATGCAATGTTATGATCCAATAACATAGGAGTAACTTCTTCTTCAGATGCAGTCTGTTTTTGAGTGTTCCTACGATTAGAAAACTTGATCGCATAACATATGCTGCAAAGGATATGGTGTACGCAATGAATTAATGATTTTGCATCTAATCCTCGCGGAGCATGAAGCAATGGAATGAAATCTTGGAAACAATTGATTAAGGCTCCAACAATCTCCTTCAATCTCCCAGAGACATGGGCAAAACCTATAAGAACCCGTAGAAAAATATTCAAGAACACATGATATGAGCTATATACCAATAACTTATTGATGTGAAAAAGAAGACTAAGGGCACATACGAACACATACATTCTCTTCCAGCATCTTGCTGATACGCGTGTAACGTTTCATTCTGTAAAAGTCCCTACACAAAAATGTAAAAGAAACATTTTTGAACAGAGAAAACAGAGCACATTCCCAGTGAGTGTTAAGTATATTCAATCTTCTAACAAGCGAGACAGCAAAACAAACATTGCTAATGCTACTTGGTGAAAATGATTATTAAGATACCTTCTTCTGTGAATCGGTGTCGTCACATGGCAACAGCGACAGGCAATGTGTCAACCCGGAAAGAGCTACCTTTAGATTGGTTTTATCTTGCACATAAAAACGGTTTACCTGCATAATGATATCCTTGTAGTTCTCAAGAATCTGCAGCATCAAGTCGCACATGGAGATTTCAAAGAACGCCTTACAAGAATAAGTTGGAACTCTGAAATAATGGTAAGTATACACACCTTTTCAGGATATAAGGCAAAAGTAGGCGGGTAATACTCCACAACAAGTTTGAAAAAATCGAAAGCCATCAAACGAACATCAATCGATGAATTAGCCATAGCGAGAAATATCGATAGCATCAAATGTGACACCATAAGACCCTGATTATCCTAAATAGATTCACAAAAATAGATTACAACAGTATAGCTAGCAAAGGACATGATTATTACAAAACATGCACGTTTGAAAAGAAGACATACCTCTTGTTTACAAAGAGGAAAGATGCGAGTTTGAAACAGTTTATAAAAAGCTTGTCTCACTTGCTTATCATCATCACTAATGCGTGACTTAATACGTTGTACGATTGTATTTTTATTTGACTGTAGCTCTGATGGATGACTTTTTAAAAGATCTTGGATTCCAAGTAATGCATCTACACAGAACAAAAAACCAAATTTGGTTCTCTTCATATTATTCTTCAACTAAAAAACATGTATCATGAGAAAGAAATAAAAGCTAAGTACTTACTTTTGCGAACATTAGCATTATGATGAGAAGTTTTGTCTAGAAGCTCCTGCAAGGTTAAGCGTTTCTTGCTTGTAGCAAGGCCAATTTTTTCTGCTGCCACACTTTGCTCAGAGATTGTAATTGATTTGGATTTAATCTCTGTGTTAGTTGCATTGTTTGGTGGAGGTAATTTTCTGCCGAGCTTTCTTTTGATTTTCTGTAAAAATCAAGGAAACAAATTATTCATCAAAGACTTGGAGAAGAAGATTCATAAGAAAAGAGAGAAAGTTTAAAACCCTAAAAAAATAAAAGAACCATGAAATCAATTTGATGCTTCTTCTTCGCGGGAGCTTTGGAGCGAACCATTTTATTTATCTTCTTCAGCCAGAGGTATTAGAGGATAGATGGCGATGGATTTGGCCTTTGGGAGAAAAGCGAAGAAGACGAAGAGAATAAAAAAAATGAAAGGGGAAAAAACCAATCGTGAGAAAAATAAGGGTTTATGGATTTAATGGGTTAATGGATGGGTGACCCGATTTCATCAATTCGGGTGGGTTTTCGCTAATCGGGTCAGTAAATAACACAATTTTTAAAAGGTTTAACAATTAGTATTAGAAAAGCCACCCGAATCTCGAAAAGAAAAGCCACAAGAATGGCGAAGAGACGCCATATCTCGAAATTGTTCTTCCTCTGCTTCTCCTCCACTTAGAACCGTAGGGTTCGAGGAAGCGTTGAATCTCGAGTCTTGATACCCACGGCTCTCTCCGCCTTACCAATGGCTCTGGCACCACCGTTTGTGATTCCGGAACAGATCGTTTCGGCGACACGTCCAGTTTGATTCAAGATTCTGGTAACCTTATTCTCCTTAATTAACAACTGTGAAGCAATCCGGTTTGGTCCTTTGTCACGATAATCTAATTTATTTGATTGGAACTATAAAATAGAATTGATTTCTGGTATGTGTTCATTGAAATTCTTGTGAGAAATAGACCTTAAAAAATCTAGTGTGTATTCTTCTTTGTTTCTTTATAAAAATAATAATGGATTTAGACCTTGGAAGGACCTCTTCAACAAATTTAATTTATTACGTAGTCAAACGCGGAACAGTAATCGCGGATTTTACGTTTAATTTGAAAATTTGAAGAACCCTAAAAATCTCAATTATCCAAATCAATTGGAGAGGCGGGTTTATACATAAAACGAAAAGTACAGGTTGGTTTATGAAGAAAAATTTAGTTTAGGTATAGTTTTATGAAGAGTCGAAAAGTTTGGGTAGGAAAGCTGAGAAAGCTATAAGTACAGGTAGGTTAATAGAAGTGTTTATACTGAATAAAAGAGATAGTCATAATCTCGAGCCGAACCACACACGTGGATCCTTACATAAAACACACGTAGAACTTGCCCCCGTATTCCAACAATTCATTCTATCTCCTGTTGTTAACCAGTTATGCATTGCTAGCCATACAAGAAATGAGTATTTGGGAGTAGCGTTTTGGAACCAAACCCCATTAATTATACCATTCTTTTACGTGCAACACACTTCTGAGTTAATGCCAAATACCTTTTGTAGAAGACTTCGACTTGAACTTCCATAATGCGAAGTCTGCATCAACACAACCCTCCCTCTCAACCCCTAAGCCTATCGATCTCATCTTCAACTACGCATATAGTTTTAGCCATATTCTTTTGGGGTTTATAATTTTAAAACCTTACATGGTCAAGATAATTCCAGTTTTTTTTTTTAATTCCGAATAGAACTTATCAAATTATCATCTCGCCGTTTCAACTCTTATTCATTTTCGTTTATGGTCAAATGAGAATGTTAATGGTTTACCTGATTATAAACAATTTCTGCACACTTAAAGGATACATATTCAAAGAAATTGAGTAATCATCAGGCTAATGCATCACGGGCTCCTTCTATATATTGGCGTAGATAACCTCTCCCATTGAGCTTATTCAAATTGTTACACCACATCAATCATTCTTCTTACATATAGTCCACGGCTCGAGGGCCTCCTTGAAAAAATTTATTACTTCTTTTCTGTTGTCTTCTTTTTTTTTTTTTTTCCTTTTTCAGAGAAAATGTCTTCTCTTTTTTTTTTCCAGAAAATTGTGGATAATGGAATGATCGTTCATAATTGGCGTTTACCGTTACCTTTACGATTATAGATCTTGTCCAAGCTCAGGGTCAACAAGATATATGCTTGTAAACAAGTTCTATATGCTAATGTTTTATTTCTGGGTTAGATGTTAAGCAACTTTTGGTTAATAAGAACATGCATGTTTTTCTTTTCTTTAATTATCCTCCCTAAAGGAAATATAAACTACCTTTAAACCAATATATAAGCTTTTTATAGTTAGCTACAACAAATATAGGTCACGACATGATCAGCCATACAAACTATTTTAATGTAATATATAAGTTTTTTATAGTTAGCTAGCTACAACAAATATATATCAACTATTGCATTTGCATGGTGACATGTATCAACTAACATAAGTCATGTGTGCAACATCATAAACATTAATTTAGCACTACTTTGGTGTACTGTATGTCGGAATTTGGTATTTTCAGTTTCAATCTGGACCCTTTTGGGTCAAGTCAGGTTGATTTTGATATATTGGATCTTGATCTAAATCGAACATTATCAGATTTTGTCGTGCGGTACACCGCAACAATATAAAAAATTATGGTTATGGTATTGCACACATGACTCATGTTAATTGGTGCATGCTAACATGCAAAATTGCAAATGCAATAGTTGATGTAGTTATTGATACATTAAAATAGTTTGCATATGCATGTCCTAGTCTATAATTGGTATATGTAGGTATAATATCTTATGTACATATAATTAACTAATAATTTATTGCAAAAAAAAATATAAATAAATAAATAAATAAAAAATTACTAATAATATATTGCAAATTCACGAAATTATTTTAATAAATTTCACCAAATACGTTTCACAAATTATACATCAAACTAGGACAATTCAACTTTAGTGTACATGTTATTAATGAAAGCCTTAGTGATTATTGGCAAAAAAAACACTCTTGAAAAAGACAAATTTGAATATTCATGAGAGAAAAACCAGCAAGGATAGATTTGGCGCGCTAGCGAGCTTTAGGGATTACCTCAGTGTAAATGTCTCTGCTGAAATCCATTGAACTTTTTGATTCCATGTCTTGGCCCTCTCCTATCCTAGAGTTTTCGGATATCAGACATTCTTTTAGTTCATTTGCAACTTGAGACATGTTTGGTCTTCTTGTGGAAGAAAGGCTCACACATGACATTGCTATTTCAATGGCCTTCCAGACAGAACCAATGTCATAATCGTGATGGAGGTTTGGATCCATAATATTTCTAATATCTCCTTTTGTTATCATAAAGCTGACCCATTCTACTAAGTGAGGCTTTTCACGGGATTGCTGAATTATAGGACGGTTTGTAATGATCTCTAACAATACAATTCCGAAACTATATATATCACTCTTTTCTGTCAACCAATTTGTTTGATAATACCTGCAAAACATAATTGTTTGTAATTAATAAAGTACCAAAAAGAATGGTGATTTGTGTACTAACATATGAAGTAACACTCACTCAGGATCAAGATATCCAGGAGTGCCAGCAACAACAGTTGACACATTTGTTTCATTTCCGATGGAAAAGGATCTTGAAAGCCCAAAATCAGCTAATTTGGCTTGGAAATGTTGATCTAGAAGTATGTTCGTAGTTTTGATATCTCTGTGAACCATTGGTGGTACACATCCAGTATGTAAATACTCCAATCCTACGTAATAAATTAAATTTAACGTAAGTATTTTATTGGAAAATGAATCATTAGATAAAGTGTTTCATCAATTCATAAAATTTCGTAAGATTAATTTCCATTTCATCCTATAGTAACACAAGGTTCCTTCTCGATTCATTCGAAGCAAAATTATTACTATTAAAAATTAAATTCTTAACTATAAAAGATTGTCTTAAAGTTTAAATAAATACGGCTGTCAAAAAGAAAAAATGAATACCTAGTGCTGCATCCACAACTATTTTTAGTCTACTTTCCCAACTCAGGACAAATCCGCCATGCTTTCCTGTATCAATCAGACACACAATTCATATCCATCAAAGTGTGATCTTTATTTCAAATAAAATGTTAGGTTTTATTGTTTTTTTTAAAAAAAAACAGTTAATATGTGATATTACCTGACAAATGTTGCTTTAAGTCTCCATTTGGCATGTAGTCATAAATAAGGCCCAAGTGGTCTCCTTCATCACAATACCCAACAAGACTCACCAAATTTATATGGTGAACTCTCATAAGGAGTTCCACCTAACCAACAATACATCAGCTACCACTCTTAAAGATATACAAATCAATTGGATTTCTGTAGAGGAATCATTGGAAGAAAAAAAAAAGTACCTCTGCCTTGAAATGCTTATAGCCTTGAGATGATGATTGAGAAAGCAATTTAACAGCTACTTGTTGGGTAACATTAACAAAACCATGATAAACGACTCCAAACCCACCTTCACCGAGAGGTCTTTCAAAGTTATTTGTCATTTCTTGAACCTCAGAGTAAGTATACCTAATCTTTCTTGTTATGATTGAGGATTCTGATTTATTAGTGTGCCCAACATCTGTTACAGGCATACTTGGTGGAGCACGTAGATCTACATCGTAAAGTATATGGTTATGCAACTATATGCATTGATTTATAACAGTTTTCTAATTATTAATGGCTCATAACTTACCTGAAGGCACCTTCTTCTTTCGGAACACAAAAATAAGAGCCACGACCACAACTACAATAAGCAAAGAGGCAGCTGATGCAATACCCGGTAGCAAGAAGTGATTTTTCTTATTGCAAGAACTAGATTTGCACAAATCTGGATTTCCTTCAAGTCTACAATGAATATGACATATTGAAGTTTTAAATGAACGTGCCATAGGAAGAGCATAACCGAACTGTTAAGTACCATATCTTGCAATAAATTAATCGACATAAACTCCCTTAATCAAAAAGAGCAGTTAAACAACCTCCAAATATATGGTTCCTCCTTTCTTTTCACTAAATGATTAATCAATACATACCCTTAGTGGAAAAGAAAATCTTACTTTAAGACAAGTCCTTCTTTTTCTCTATCAAGAAGAGATTGAGGAACTGAGCCACTGAGATTGTTCCCACTTAAGTTTCTGTTGAGACGAAGATGACCATTATATACATATATATATATATATATGCACACAGTTCCAACAACAAAAAACTCATGGTTAATATTCATTATGCTTTCTAGAAAGCTTACATTAAGGATAACGATTTCATGTTGGCAAGGAAGACAGGCACTGTTCCAGTCAAGCTGTTATTTGATAAGTCTCTGTAGTTGCATGCACAAACCAAAAAGATTGGCTTACATATCGTGTCCAAAAAATCATTCACGGTTTACTTGATTGCCTGTAGAGATACTTACAGTTCTTGTAATTGTGTCAGATTCTGTAAAAATAGGGATATGCTCCCATTTAATCCACTTTTAGACAAATCTCTAATTATACAAATACAAGCACAAAACTTACAAAATCGTTAGATACATTAGTTTTAAATTAAAAACTAAGTTTGAATGGCCTTACAAGGAAATGATTGTTGGTGGATTGAAGCCATGTCCATAGTTGCATCTAAGATTTTCCCACGAAAAATCTTGAGGGAGACACGGATCTCCTTGCCAAGTGATTTTACTCAGTTGATAAGTTTTTTTGATGTTCTTGATAGCGTCCACTGACACAAATATTAAGAGAATGTACGAACTAATATCATATGAAAAAAAAAAAAAAAAAAAATCATATTGCAAAAAATAAGTTACTTTCCTGTAATTATTGAAAGTTTTAATTTCTTATCAAAAAAAAAAAAAATTATTGAGAGTTTTAGAGGTACCATCACTTAGGCTTGTTTCCAATTGTGAGAATTCAATAACCCTGTAAGCCTCAAGAGCGTTGATCAGAGGTGGAAGAGTTGAATTTGGTGTTTTTACAAGCTCTAAGTGGCACCCTCCTGAACCACATTGCATTGGTGTCTCTGTGTATAATGTAAATACCTTGAACTTATATGGACTAAGTCCTGAATGATTAAAGTTATCTCTCAAGATAACGTCAAATTGCCTCGTCTCGTTGGCTTTAAGGGTTTGAATCTCCGCAAAGTGCATGTACAAGTATTGTTTTGCATTAGAGGGTTTGGGCTGCCACGTAATGATCAGCGGCGCACTGGTGTTTTTTGCCGTGGCAGCAGTTTGGAGTGCAATTTTTGGTATATCAAATGCATTTGAATTGTTTATGTCGAGACCGGCTGTTATATAAGTATATGTAGAGCTGGAGAATGGAGACCAAATACGATCATGGACATCATCAGCATACCTGCAGTAAATGTATTAGCCAATGGAGTTAAGCTTAAGCAGATGAAGCCTTACTAATATATGAAAATATACGGCATTCATAGTGTAGAGTAACTGTTATAGCACTATAATAGTCATAAACTTAATTACGTAACTTTTATAAGAAAATAATACAATTAAATAGTTGCTTTCCTTCACTCTCATCATTCATAGCTCGCTGTGGATACCATTATCAATCGGAAAAATTTTGAGTTGTGGAGTCTAATCTTTCCTTAGAAAACACAAGATTTTTTTACAGTTTTTTATTGTATAAGTAAAATGTTATAAATTTTCCAAGTCTTACTATAAAATACAATCAATGACATTTGTTATCATACTTTTACTTATATATTTCATATTCGTCCAAAATATTCTGTAACCAAACCATGATTTAAAACTATATTAATGTAAAATTTATCATATGCGTATACGTATTAGCGTGAGACATTATTTAATATTTAGTATATATATATATATATATATATATATATTAGTTAAAACAGTGAAAGGTTTGGTTTTATTTGAAGAAAAACTTTATTTACAACATGTAAATTACTAACAAAAACAACAAGCAAACTGATAATATATTATGACAAACAACTCACATTGAATGCGTCAAATGGGGTTGACTTACCTTATTTGTTCACCTGAATTGCTAAGATACACTCGGAAAGACAACATCAGCGAACCAGCTTGTGTAACATAGGAATTGTTACTCAGTGGCCGTATTTCTATTGCTGAAATTATTGGCAAAGTTTCTCCTGTCTTAACAAGACAAATATCCAAAGAGTTTGACTTAGCTTTGTGTATAAGCTCCTCTCTTGTACCATTTTGCTTTCCTTCCAAATCTATTCTTATCCACTTATTGGGACCAATATAGATATCAAAGTTTGGATCAAGATTAAGACCATCATAATTTCCATATACAAAGCTAACCACGATGAGATAAGTTGTGCCACGCTTGACATCCAGACTATAACAATTACGTTTTCCGTCTGGGAAGTATCTAAGAGTCAGATATTGTTTTGATAATATTAAGCTAGGATCTTTACCGACTCCATCAATTTTTCCTGTTTGGATGAAAGTGGAATCCGATGTGAATGTTAATCCATTAAACGAATCATCGTAAGGAGATTCATCAATAGGTAATCCACAGTCTAAACTGATGAATCCTGTTCACGTATAAAAGCAATAAATTGTAAAAGTGATATAAATACAGTCTCATAAAAGATATCTTAAATCAAAGGATTGATTCATAACCATAAAAGAGATGATATATTATTACCTTCTTGATTCTGGGCTCCAACTATAAAGACAAAGGTTCCAATCATGGCCAACAAAAGATGAATCTTCATGTTCTCTCTCGATCACTTTCCGGTTTCTCAGGAAATTAAAGAACAAAACAAAGACTTGCTTAGTGAAAAATGCGAAAGATATGTAAAGGAGAAAGACCTCATGTACACGTTGGAAGGAATAATATATCAAAAAAAATAGTCAACTTCGGCAAGACAATTAAAGAATGAACCGAGTAACTTTCATTGACACATTTTAATATATCATCGTGAAACCAATCCATTTGGCTGTTGAATTTAATACTCAATGTTCAGGAGACTCGTCATATGTAGGAATTATTCCTCCATGAATGTATGTTAATATCCAGAAGAGTGTAGATCGAACTTTAGGTCTTTGCAAATGCTTGAGCGAAAAGGATAATTCGGCAAGTCTGTTTAAGTGTTGAGTGATTTTGGCAAATGGCAATAGAGAATATTGAAATTAAGTAAATGGTAATTATCAAAAAAAAATTAAGTAAATGGAAATTGAGTGATTTTTTTTTTTTTGACAAAAAAAAGAGTGTTTTTTTTTTTTTAATATTACCTTTTATATGCTGCTTTCATTTATTGTGGAATATTAATGGAAAATTTTTTTTGGTATTATTAGATTCATTTTAGAAAACCCTCAACCAAATTTTAATAAAATTTTTTATCTCAAGTACATGTTTGTTCATAAAATTAACCATCCATCCAACCAAATTGTTTTTTTTTAATACAGTATTACCTTTTACACATGTGCTTTTTCAGCTCAGGGAGAAACTAAGAATCTCCTTCGCCACCGCTTCACCAATTCTTTTGGTACCATCCTTCAAGTTATCTCAGAATCTACCTTGAACAACAAACCAAGATTCCTAGTTAGGTATGTGTTTCCAAGCCACTTTGCATACGATTTGGAGAGAACGAAATAGGAGACGCCATGGAGAAACGCCGATGCAACCAGAGACGATCATAAAGCAGCTAGACCGCCTTGTTCGTAACCGGTTACTCACCCTCGGCACAGTCGACATGAGCTCTGAACTACAGTTTTGGCTTAGTACAAGATGATTCGTGTTTTCTCATTTAGTCTCCTTTTAATTTCTGTTTCGTACCAAACAATCAATTGAAAGTTGTATTTATTATAAAAAAGGCTTTTGGATGAATACAAATTTTACATTCATACAAAAAAGAAAAATATTGTTACCCTATAATTTATTACATAACACGTGATTTTTTCTATTATCACTCGAAATACGAAACCATACCCTCTATTTAATATATTAGATATTTATATAAAGATAACATGTTACCAAAAAAATTACCTATCTTAGTTAAATGAAAAGTCAAATGTCTAGAACAATTTATCACTTCATAATCACTTTTCAAATTTCCATTTGGAAATGGAATGCAAATACTCGAGAATAGTTTATCTATGAATGTGTGTCCCACGGATATTGCATGCACATCACCACTTTAAAGTTTGAACGTATGTTTTGACATATACAGTGCTTTAGGTTAATATTTTAACACTTTTTTTAGAACAACTTGGGGCATTTGCTGTCAAGAAAAAACAAAAACAAAAAAACAACTTGGGGAATATAACATACATTATGGACATTTGATTTAAAATAAATTTGGCAGGCTTCAAATTGTATAAATATATTATATGCGGCTTTCATTTATTGTGAAATCTATACTATATAAAAGTTGAGGCTAAATGCTTCTAAGGCCGTCCACATGGGATTTTAGACGGCCAATCACGATTAGCCACCTCATAATATAAACTTCATAAAATATTACGTAATAATTTGGAAATAAAAGAAATGTAAATTTTTTAAAATATTACGTAGTAGAGAAATGTAACTTTTCTAAAATATTACGTTGTATAGAAATGTAACTTTTCTAAAATATTACGTAGTAGAGAAATGTAATCTTAAGAAAAATGTACATAAATATTATGTAATAGAGAAATGTAAGCTTCATAAAATATTACGTAGTAAACAAATTAAAAAAGTTAGGTGAATCTATACTATATAAAAGTTGAGGCTAAATGCTTCTAAGGCCGTCCACGTGGGATTTTAGACGGCCAATCACGATTAGCCACCTCATAATATAAACTTCCTAAAATATTACGTAATAATTTGGAAATAAAAGAAATGTAAATTTTTTAAAATATTACGTAGTAGAGAAATGTAAATATTACGTAGTAGAGAAATGTAACTTTTCTAAAATATTACGTTGTAGAGAAATATAACTTTTCTAAAATATTACGTAGTAGAGAAATGTAATCTTAAGAAAAATGTACATAAATATTATGTAATAGAGAAATGTAAGCTTCATAAAATATTACGTAGTAAACAAATTAAAAAAGTTAGGTGAATAAAATAATATGGAAATAAGAGAAATATAAACTTCCTAAAATATTACGTAGTAATTTGGAATTAAAAAAAAAATGTAAATTTTCTAAAATATTACGTAGTAGAGAAATGTAAATTTTCTAAAATATTACGTAGTAGAGAAATGTAATTTTAAGAAAAATATAAATTTTCTAAAATATTACGTAGTAGAGAAATGTAAATTTACTAAAATATTACGTAGTAGATAAATGTAATTTTAAGAAAAAGATAAATTTTCTAAAATATTATGTAATAGAGAAATGTAAGCTTCTTAAAATATTACGTAGTAGACAAATTAAAAAAGTTAGGTCAAAAAAATAATATGAAAATAAGAGAAATATAAACTTCTTAAAATATTATGTTGTAAAGAAATGTAAAATATTACGTAGTAGATAAATGTAAGCTTAAGAAAAATATAAATTTTCTAAAATATTATGTAATAGAAAAATGTAAGGTTCCTAAAATATTATGTAGTAGACAAATTAAAAAAGTTAGGTGAAAAAAATAATATGGAAATAAGAGAAATATAAACTTTCTAAAATATTATGTAGTAGAGAAATGTAAACTATTACGTAGTAGAGAAATGTAAGCTTAAGAAAAATGTAAATTTTCTAAAATATTATGTAATAGAGAAATGTAAGTTTCCTAAAATATTACGTAGTTTTCCTTTTTGTTTAGTAGATATCGTCAAAAAAAAAAAAAAAATCTAATTTGACACCGTCTCTTAATTTTATATAAATACATCGCTTGATCTTCACTTCACATCATAACTAACCCTACATTTTTTGCTTTGATATTACATTTAATTATGGCATGAAAGTTTTATTGAAATATTAATGGTGTTTAGTTTTTTGTAAATTTGCAGGTTGGATTTGTAGAAACAAAGACGTGAATCGATCTAAAATTTTGGATTGTTTCAATTGATCAACATGTCCTAATATATATTGTAAGTATAATATTTTTTTCGTTTTTTTCTTTATGAATATATGAGTTTTTTTAGTGTTCTAATTTTTACATCGATAATCTATTAAAAATATTAAAAAGTTTAGTTTGATCTTTTAGTGTATAAGTTCTCATTGAATCTTGGTATTAATTTTTTTTTTTTACTAATGATCAACATGTCCATTAATAATTAGTAAAAAATCAAGTTTATATTGTGAACATTTGATAGTATTTACGCTTTCAAACTATGAATAAGGTACTATCAATGTCTATTTTTTAGTTATTTGTTGTGTTTAAATTATTTTGTTGTGGTTTTTAGTAACAACCGACTAATAATCTCTCCTCCTATTCGATTAATTTTATGTGTTGAAACTACTAATTTCTTTTCTTTTTTATTTTTCAAAATTTTTTAAAAACATTTTTTTAGTACCTAATTAATATTTTAAACGAAAAAAATATTTTAAAAATAGAATAAACGTAAATTTTCTAAAATACTATGTAATAAAGAAATGTAAGCTTCTTAAAATATTACATAGTAGACAAATGTAAAAAGTTAGTTGAAGAAAATAATATGGAAATAACATAAGTAGAAACTTCCTAAATAAAATATATAAAAGTTGAGGCTAAATGCTTCTAAGACCGTCCACATAGGATTTTAGACGACCAATCACGATTAGCCACCTCACTAATTAACATTTTAAATAAAAAATAATAATTTGGAAATAGAAGAAATGTAAATTTTCTAAAATATTACGTAGTAGAGAAATGTAAAATGTAAATTTTCTAAAATATTATGTAATAAAGAAATGTAAGCTTCCTAAAATATTACGTAGTAGACAAATGTAAAAAGTTAGTTGAAGAAAATAATATGGAAATAAGATAAATAGAAACTTCCTAAAATATTACGTAGTAGACAAATAAGAAAAGTTAGTTTTATATAGTATAGATTTTAAATGAAGAAAATAATTTGGAAATAAAAGAAATGTAATTTTTCTAATTATTATATATAAATTTTCCTTTTTGTTTAGTAGATATCGTCAAACAAAAGAAAACTCTAATTTTACACCGCCTCTTAATTTTATATAAATACATTGCTTGATCTTCACTTTCACATCATAACTAACCCCTACATTTTTTTGCTTTGATATTACATTTAATTATGGCATGAAAGGTTTATTGAAATATTAATGGTGTTTAGTTTTATGTAAATTTGCAGGTTGGATTTGTGAAAACAAAGCCGTGAATCGATCTAAAATTTTGGCTTATTTCAGTTGATCAACATGTCTTAATATATATTGTAAGTTTATTATTTTTTCGGTTTTTCCTTTATGAATCAATGAGTTTTTTTAGTGTTCTAATTTTTACATCGATAATCTATTAAAAATATTAAAAAGTTTAGTTTGATTTTTTAGTGTATAAGTTCTCATTAAATCTTGATATTAATTTTTACTAATGATCAACAGGTCCATCAATAATTAGTAAAGAGTCGAGTTTATATTGTGAACGTTTGATGGTTAATATTGACGCTTTTAGACTATGAATAAGGTACTATCAATGTCTATTTTTTTGTTATTTGTTGTGTTTTAAATTATTTTTTGTGGTTTTTATCAACAATCGACTAATAATTTTTCTTTCTATTCGATTAATTTTATGTGTTGAAACAACCAATTTCCTTTTTTCTTTAGTTTTCAATTTTTTTAAAAACATATTATTAATTATAAAAAATATTAGTTAAAAATACCCCGCGCGTAGCGCGGGTTCAAAACCTAGTATTAATGAAAAAAAATCTTGGTATTATTAGATTCATTTTAAAACCCTTAACCAAATTTTAATAAAAAAATTATCTCAAGTAAATGTTTGTTCATGAAATTATTTAACCATCCATCTACAATACTGTGAAAATCTTAAACAAGTATGTTAAATAAACTCAACGTTTTGTTTGTTAAGAAACGGAATGTCTGCGATGTTATGGTAAACCAACATGATTTCTCTTAAAAGAGAAACCAAAATTTGATTCATGTCTCTAGTTAAGTATGTGAACCCTAAAAACGTGAATCCGTAAATTTTTCGCAAAAAAAAAAAAAAAAAAAAAATGTGAACCCGCAAAATTTTCTACTAAAACCGTAAATCTGTAAATTTCTCACCAAGATCGTGAATCCGCAAATTTCCACCAAAAATGTGATTTTACAATTTTCTTACTAAATAGCATATCTGAAATTTTCTGCCAAAAATGATGATGGTGATGACGATAATGATGATGTTAGTAATTAATTATTATATTTTTATGTTATTATTAATTTATTTATTAATAATTAATTATTAATTTAATGAGTCGATCCATTTAACCGTTTAACTCATTAAATTAATTGAATTGATGAGTTAACCCAATTTATTTCACATTAAATTAACCAGTCACATTGGCTTTTCTAAACTAATCAATATATACTATTGACAAAAAAAAAACCCAATTAATTTGCTAATTGAGTTGGATTAACTCATAAACTCATTTAACTTTCAGTCTATTAGATAATAAATTGAGTTGAGTTGAGTTATCCATTTTAACACTTCTACCTTAGTTTTGAGATCATCAATTATATCGTTTTTTAACAATAAGAAACACTGTGTTTTATTAAACGAAGCCGTTACGGATTTTCAAGGTATGGTAGACAAAGTATTAATTTTTGTTAATGAACTTTTACTTCAGGGTTTTATATCAGTTAGTTAAGAGTTTTGAAACGGATCTGCTGACAGTGTGACACTTGAAGAGTATTTTTTGCTAAAGTACCATTTATTTGTTGTTTTTATCCACAATTTTCTTTTCTTTTTGATTAAAAAAAAATCATATCCACTAGTCAATATATAAATGTATATAGTTTCGTTTTTGTTAGACCACTTGAGACGTACGTGCCAGGAGTAACATGACCCAATTACATTGAAGAATTCTTCACACCAACCTGTAAGATGTGACTTAAACATATAACTATTTCGCAATAAAATAAAATATAAATTTTTTCAATTATAAAGTATTCTGTACAAACCTGAAGCTTAAATTACGTCTATATATATTCTATAGCATTTTCTGCTTTTCCCGGTAATTATGAAAAAACTCTTTCGTATCAAAAAGTTGGCATCTTAACTCGAAAATGGAGGGTCATCGTCAACTTTTACTGGCGTTTAGCATTGGGGCTCTTACAATTATACATCTTGTTCTAGCTCAACCTGATCAACAAGGTATATTATCTATTTTACCAAAAAAAAAAAAAAAAAAAAAAACAAGGTATATTATCTCCATTCTGCTTTTATATTTTAAGTAATTTAATTGTATGTACTGATGGTTTCATGTTCACTCGCTCTTTGACACTTAAAAAATTGGGGACGTAAAGAAAATGTCTATATATATATATTGAGGATTAACCCACTGGTTATAGTTCAGTGGTCTGATCCTAGTGGTCGAGATTGCTGGCCAATTTGTACTGAACAATTACATACTTGCTATAAATCGGAGAAAATAGTTCAATAAAATCATGATTATCTTAACACTTCTGATTGCCTTTCTTATGCTTGATGTTTCAATTTCGGAAGACTTTATTTGCACCTTTCTTTTTTTTTTTTTTTGCACTTATATCTTTCGTGTCTTTCCAGGATTCATCAGTTTAGACTGCGGTTTACACCCTAATGAGTCTCCGTATACGGACCCAATAACGGGATTAACATTTTTATCTGACGTTGATTTCATCCAAAGTGGTAATCGTGGTGAAACTGGGGATGGTGAGACCTATACTTACAGACAGTATAAGGATCTGAGATATTTTCCCGATGGAATACGAAATTGCTATAATCTGACAGTAAACAAAGGAATCAACTATCTAATAAGAGCTGGGTTCTCATATGGAAATTATGATGGCCTTAATATGGCTCCCAAATTTGATTTGCATGTAGGGCCTAATCGGTGGACCGCCGTGGATTTGCAATTCCACACTGATCGTGAGATCATTTACATGACAAAGTCAAACTTATTGCAGATTTGTCTTATCAAGACAGGAAAAACAATACCAATGATATCAACCTTGGAACTGCGGCCATTAAGAAATGATTCTTATATGACGCAAACCGGTCCATTGAGCCTAATAGACCGGAAGCATTATAAGAGCAATTCTGACGGCTTTATACGGTATGTTAACTAAGCTTTTAGTAACTCTATTTACTAAATTAGCTCTATTTGCCGTTCTATATTCATGGAATGCCTCTATTTTAATCATCGGGTTTGATTAGTTCAATCATGAAGAAAAGGTTTGAGAGAGGCTGTAATGGGTTATATAATATTTAAGTTTTAGGATACTGGCCCTTTAGATAAGAATAATGAGGTAATAACTTAGTTGACCGTTGATAACAGACAAAGATAGGTGAAAGTTTGTTCTAAGGCATGTGCTAGTGATTTGTTGTGGACTAATTTCTTTTTCTTTAACTTCTTGTTACTCGATCATATTAGTTAGAAGAAGCTAACTTAGTCTTGAAATAAACAATTTTTGTAAACATATCCGAGGATAAAAATAAGTATGAGAGAAGTAACTTGTTGTCGATGGCCTAGTTTGGCTAGCTTGTCGACAACTTGATTTCACACCCATGGCACCACCGTAAAAATGATATCGGTGAAGCGATATGCCCAACTGCAGATATCAACGAGAATATATATTCTTCATGGTTGCATGTTTAGTTCGACAGTGGAAGAGGTGAAAGCTCCTGACCAAGTGAAAATGACTAGTAATTTCGCGCTTGAGAATTAGGTTAAATATTGTTGAACTTTTTTTGTTTTAATTAGCATAAAGACCTATATTTATATAGGCAAAATACAACTTAAAGCATAACCCTAAGGTAAAACTAAACGTTTAACAGAAAGAAAACACCCAAACAATCTAATGCTAATAGGAAAACCACCAAAAAACCCAATACTCTTGTCATGTATCATTACTCCCCTAATCTAGGAGCTTGTCCTCCAACATCGGTTATCGGATATTCCACCCCTTTGTAGACCCTTATCAAGTTGGTGTTATACCCTCGAATTTCCATCTTTTGTGTTTAACTTTTAAATTCGTTGACTTCAATTTCCTTTTTCTTTTTCTCCTCCACAAAAACCTTAATTTTGATAAACAACTTGTAGATAAATGCATTTGGTAGCTAAAGGATATACAAAACAAGAAGAATTAGATTATATAAATGCATTTTCTCCGCTACTATATTATTAAGCGATTAAACTGACGGTATAATGTAACAGTTTCCGTGAAAAGAAAAAGAACAATAGCAAAAAATGCAACATGTTTGATTTTATATTGATAAACCAAATTTCCTTCTAGGTATCCTGATGATGTCCTTGATCGCAAATGGAAACAACTTGATTCGTCTGAAATATATGTAAACACCACTCTCAACGTGAATTCATCTACTCCCTTTGAAGTACCAGAAGTTGTAAGTAGGGCCGGAACTATACCCAAAAATGTCAGTGCACCATTCTCAATATATTTCTGGTTTCCGGCAGACGATAGCGACAAAATGATTCTATACCTTCACTTTACTGAGGTCCAAACGTTAAGTGCCAATGATACCAGAGAATTCAACGTTGTGTGGGATGAAAATATTATTCACACAGCTTATAGTCCTAAGATGTTACAGTCAGATACCATATACAATATATCACCATTACAATGCAGCGAAATAGTTTGCTTCTTGAGCCTCGAAAGAACACAAAGGTCAACTCTTCCTCCCCTTTTTAATGCTATTGAGGCATTCAGAGTTCTGGAATTTTCATATGCTGAAACACATCCAAACGATGGTACATTACTGTTCCTTCAGACCTAACTAGAAAACTCTTTAACATTTTTGCATACTTATTGGATTTTTTCGTCTCCTGTGTTAGTCGCTGCTATAAAGAATATCCAATCTGTTTATGGATTAAGAATAATAAGTTGGCAAGGAGATCCTTGTGTCCCTGAATCATTTAGATGGGAAGATCTAAAGTGCAGCTACACAAATTATTCCACTCCTCCAAGAATCATTTCCTTGTAAGTTCAAAATCTCTGTGCACCTTTGGTTTTCTTTGACTGTATATCGTCTACTTGAAATATTTTTTTTTTCTTGAAATTTCTTCTTTATGATGTAAACAGAGATTTATCATCACGCGGATTGAGTGGAAGTATACCGTCAGGCTTACAGAATTTGACCGAGCTACGGAAACTGTAAGTACTAATTGCATTCTGTTTTGGAAGCTTTAACTGCTCGGAAGTGACTGTCCACGGTAGTTTTTAAAACAACAAGAAAAACGTGTAGAAGATTTTAATTTTTAATTGAAAAAGGAAAAAATACGAGGATTTAACTTTCTTTTAAGAACAAAAACATTGGATTGCTTTACAAAATGTAACCATTTGTATTAATAATTAGATATTAAATTATGTTTTTTGATAGAAAAAAAAAGTATATTTTCTCCATATCATTTTAAATTATGTTTTAAGATAAAAATATTGTTTCAAATTAAGGGATGTTCTTATTATTTCATGTTAAAGTTCAATATTTTTTTGGTTTTTAACTATTTGTATTATTGAAAATACTTTGTTATTGGTTAAATAATTGTTTTTAGATACTAATTAAATAATATTTCAAAATAGAAAAAAAAAGACAAGAAAAAAGTACATAATTTATATAGTTTTTTAATTTGTGTGGAAGAAAAAATGAAACATCATTTAAAATGAAACAAATAAAAGATAATTTATATAGTTTCGGCCTTAAACTTAGCACTTTAGATAAATATTTTATAAACTAGAACAATAGAGTATTAACTACTCTGGACAGCCGTTTGACATAAAATGAATATAAATTAATTGACTATTCTTACAAACCATAGGGACTTGTCAAACAACAGTTTTACTGGGGAAGTGCCCGAGTTTCTAGCCCATATGAAGTCGTTGTCGATCATGTAAGTTTCTTGTTGAATCTGGAATAACATTTACTGTCTTTATAATTGGTTGATAAATGATAATGATATCAATGCAATGCTTTCTCTTCTTTCACAGAAACTTAGGTTGGAACAATCTAACAGGTCCAATTCCTCAAGCCCTTCGTGATAGAGAAAATAATGGGCTAAAGCTAACGTAAGAATTTCACCTTTATTTTATTTATTTTCAAACTTATTTAATAATACGTGTGCTCTGTAGGATCCATGGGAACCCAAAGCTTTGTGGGGGTAAATCATGCAAAAACAACAATCAAAAATACGTTTTACCAGTTGTTGCATCGGCTGCTTCTGTGGTCATCACTGTAGTAGTATTGGCCCTTATTTTTTATCTCAAAAGGAAAAGACTAACTCAAGGTACTTAAGTATTTATATATATAATATATCATTATCGTGACATGATGGCATACTAAAGGATGTATCTCATGGAACCATATGTTGTTGACACCTTATTCTTTCTATATAGTTCCAAACGAGTTACCAACGAGTAAAGAGTCCATATTCACGCAGAGAAAGAGGTTCACTCATTCAGAGGTCGTAGCATTGACAAGCAACTTTGAAAGAGTGATAGGAGAAGGAGGGTTCGGAGTCGTGTATCATGGTTCTTTAAGTGATACTGAACCAGTAGCTGTTAAATTACTCTCTCAGTCATCAATTCAAGGATACAAGGAATTTAAGGCAGAGGTATGTTAACTAAAGATATATTTAAGCATGGCTCATATATCTTCGTAAGAGAACACGTACGAACTCTGAGTTATGCGTTAACAATTGGTTAGGTTGAACTTCTTTTAAGAGTTCACCACGTCAATCTGGTAAGTCTGGTTGGGTATTGTGACGAAAAAGACCACTTAGCACTGCTTTATGAGTATGCACCCAACGGAGACTTAAGACAACATCTCTCAGGTAGAAATTAGATATACCACATTTAAAAACGATGATCACTTGCAAGATTTTTATTTTTTTCTATTTTTACAAATATTGATAGGAGAACGTGGTGGTTCCCCTTTAAAGTGGTCAAGTAGACTAAATATTCTCGTGGAGACTGCACAAGGTTCTTTCTAAGTTCAGAATTCATTGATTATTTCACACTAATCGACTAACAAGAACTAATTTAATGTAACAAATATACCTGGACGAGCACTTCCAGGATTAGAATACTTGCATGCAGGTTGTAAACCTCCAATGGTACATCGTGATGTCAAAACAACAAATATACTTCTGGACGAGCACTTCCATGCGAAGCTTGCAGATTTTGGGCTTTCAAGATCTTTTCCAATTGGAGGTGAAAGTCATGTATCAACAACAGCTATTGCTGGTACTCCAGGATATCTTGATCCCGAGTAAGTGTTACATCATCGCATTCGTTTTTTCTCAAAAATATTATTTCTCCACTTGAAATATAATTTTTAATGTCTTGTAATGCAGATATTATCACACAAATAGGTTGAATGAAAAGAGTGATGTATATAGTTTTGGAATTGTATTATTAGAAATGATCACAAGCCGACCTGTGATACAGCAAACCCGGGAGAGGCCACATATAGCAGCATGGGTGGGATACATGCTTACGAAGGGAGATATCGAAAATATTGTGGACGTAAGACTCATTGGGGATTATGAGCTTAATTCTGTCTGGAAAACTCTTGAATTAGCAATGTCATGCGTGAATCCTTCTTCGGGGGAAAGACCAAACATGTCTCAAGTTATTAATGAACTAAAAGAGTGTCTAATATCTAACAACTCAAGGCAAGGAGGGAGGCAAGACATGGGTTCAAAGAGTTCTTCTGAACATATAAGCACGAGTTTTACCACCGAAGTTATTCCTAATGCACGGTAACTTATGACAGCAGTCCCATCACTAAAGACTTCGAAATTTCCATATATTTATCTGTTTTTGTTTATCGTTTTGTGGTACAACTTTGTTGCTTACTTTTCCTTGTCCTCGTGTGTAAAATACTACAGCTACCCTACCGGTGGGCACTTTGGGTTCGATTTTATTTTTACTATGTTTCTACTTTCTAGGCTTTGAGTTTTGGATTTATGGGTCTCTTAAACTATTAGAGCAAACGCAGTGGAGCAATAGATGCTCGGGTGTGAGTTATAAACAATTGAGAAATATTGCAAAAGTTACTTTTTCAACAAAAATCGGGTGTAGACTTACACTTAAGTGTGAGGCATTATAAAAATAGAAAAAAATTTTCTTCTCTCTATCTCTCTCTTTTCTCTCTTTCTCTTTTAATCTATACTATATAAAAGTTAAGGTTAAATGCTTCTAAAACAATTTAGAAATAGAAAAAATTTAAATTTTCTAAAATATTACGTAGTAGAGAAATGTAAAATGTAAATTTTATAAAATATTATGTAATAGAGAAATGTAATCTTCCTAAAATATTACGTAGTACACAAATGTAAAAAGTTGGTTGAAGAAAATAATATGGAAATAAGATAAATAGAAACTTCCTAAAATATTACGTAGTAGACAAATAAGAAAAGTTAGTTTTATATAGTATAGATTTTAAATGAAGAAAATAATTTGGAAATAAAAGAAATGTAAATTTTCTAAAATATTACGTAGTACAGAAATGTAAAATGTAAATTTTCTAAAATATTATGTAATAGAGAAATGTAAGCTTCCTAAAATATTACGTAGTAGACAAATGTAAAAAGTTGGTTGAAGAAAATAATATGGAAATAAGATAAATAGAAACTTCCTAAAATATTACGTAGTAGACAAATAAGAAAAGTTAGTTTTATATAGTATAGATTTTAAATGAAAAAAATAATTTGAAAATAAAAAAAATGTAAATTTTCTAATTATAATATATAAATTTTCCTTTTTGTTTAGTAGATATCGTCAAACAAAAGGAAACTCTAATTTTACACCTCCTCTTAATTTTATATAAATATATTGCTTGATCTTCACTTTCACATGATAACTAACCCCTACATTTTTTTGCTTTGATATTACATTTAATTATGACATGAAAGTTTTATTGAAATATTAATGGTGTTTAGTTTTATGTAAATTTGCAGGTTGGATTTGTGAAAACAAAACCGTGAATCGATCTAAAATTTTGGATTTTTTCAGTAGATCAACATGTCTTAATATATATTGTAAGTATAATATTTTTTTCGTTTTTTCCTTTATGAATCAATGAGTTTTTTTAGTGTTCTAATTTTTACATCGATAATCTATTAAAAATATTAAAAAGTTTAGTTTGATTTTTTAGTGTATAAGTTCTCATTAAATCTTGATATTAATTTTTACTAATGATCAACAGGTCCATCAATAATTAGTCAAGAGTCGAGTTTATATTATGAACGTTTGATGGTTAATATTGACGCTTTCAAACTATGAATAAGGTACTATCAATGTCTATTTTTTTGGTTATTTATTGTGTTTTAAATTATTTTTTGTGGTTTTTATCAACAACCGACTAATAATTTTTCCTCCTATTCGATTGATTTTATGTGTTGAAACAACCAATTTCTTTTTTTCTTTAGTTTTCAAATTTTTTTTAAAACATATTATTAATTATAAAAAATATTAGTTTTGATAAAAAAAAAAAAAAAAATATTAGTTAAAAATACCCCGCGCGTAGCGCGGGTTCAAAACCTAGTTATAATAATAAACAATTACTTACACCCGAAGTGATCTTGGTTTAGTGGCAAGTCCACAGAAGACAGACACCATCACACCAGGAATCGAATCCCCGACCATATAAATTTGTAGGAATTAGGCTAATGGGCCGGCCAGT
Source organism: Erysimum cheiranthoides (assembly GCA_011420285.2). NCBI lineage: Eukaryota > Viridiplantae > Streptophyta > Magnoliopsida > Brassicales > Brassicaceae > Erysimum > Erysimum cheiranthoides. Next base: position 10,307,568 of record CM022182.2, read on the forward strand.
TGTGGCCCAAATATTGACAAAAAAAAAAAAAAAAACAATTACTTACACCCACAAGGCCACAATTATACATTTGCTAATGTGTATGGTCTTAGAAGTTATTGCTTCTTAACATAATAATGGGCTTCTTCGTACAAAAGAAAAGAAATAACGGAAACGATATTGGTTGTGATCTGAACAAATTGGTTTGTGAATCACTTGTTGATTGATCAGAGACTAGAACGAGGAGAAAAATACGAGTTTTCATAAATACCCAATATTTAATACTAAAAAACTGGAAAACTGTACCTATTTTTTGGAAAAATAGTTTTTTTACAATAAAACATTACCGAAATACCTAATAAAAAATCTAAATTAACTAATTTAAATAGTCTTTGGACTAGTTTTTTGTTTCTATAAAATAGAAATCTGCTTCGGCAGAAAGTCCACGGGTTTTTCATTCTTGGACCAAAAGTCTACAAAGCTGCTTCCGTACAATCCCCTGCCGGTAGTTACTTTCATATGTTATTTGTTTTCCACAGTCAGTTTGGCAAGTCAATATAAACACAATAGATTTTTCCTCTAATGTGTCTCTGGACCAATCTCATAATTATAAATTTGTTGTTCACATAGTACATCTCCTTAATATCATATATTTGACTTTTGATATGAGATCTTTGTATATATAGGGTTGGACAAAAAAATTAGCATTCTTAATCATAAAAAGTAAGAAAGAAGATATGACCAAGAAAAAAAAAAGTAAGAAAGACGAAAATAAAAATTATATTGACTAAAATCTTGCATGTCCATTGGATATATGTAAATGACATGAGATTGGTAAATATCCCTATATTAATATCACACTGTCTCGTTATAAGTTTTCTCCTACTCGCATGCCATGATTTTGCTTAAGCTTATCGTCTCTCCCTCTCACCTCGCATTTATATACTACTGAGTAATCTAAATCAAAGCTATAATCACATAAATGGGTATGATCTTATTGTATTGGGCTAGTTACTGTTATTAGTGTTAATAAGCCCAATGCAAAGTCAATTAGCCCATGTGTTTTGCAAGAAAAAAAAAAAAAAAAAAACAGATCTTCCTCTTTGGTCATTTCATATCCCATATTGGTATTGGTAAGGACATGTTTGGGTACTCCAACTTGTGGCTTTGGTGCCCTGTAAATTCCTCCCTTAAGTGCAATAATTAAGACTCGCATCCATATCAATTGTTATACCAACATGACCTTTGTCCACCTTCTTAGCTATATCCTCAGCATTTGCATTTTGTGCTTCAATAAACCTAACCTTAAAGGTAAACACTTTATCTCTTCCCTTCTTGCTTCCATCAATTTTTTCTATCCTCTTGAAAAATAAATGGTCTATTGCTTTTCTCAGAGAACCACCAGCCATATCCTCCGTGTCCAACTTCTTCTGAGAATTAACCTCCTTTGATTTCAATTTCACATTTTCAACGAAACTTTCTATATTCAAATACTTTTGTTGAGCAAAACGACGATTCATGTTGTAGGTAAACTCTAGTATTTTTCGTAAAACTAGAGCCCAACAAATAACTTGTATTTGATTGACAATTTTACTAAGTAAAGCATTGTGTGAGTGACTCCAATCCTTGATAAAATAGCTGCTGTCACCAGAATCCCATAGTGGTTGTTCACCAACTTTTGGAAAATCTTGTTGAGCTTTCTGGCGAGCTTCTGCTTCAATTTGCGTTCATTTGATTCATCGGCCTTGTTGGCACCACTACAATGGACTTGTGTTTTATGGCGCTAATAATTGTCACATTATTTGTTAGAACATTCAAAATATATAGTTTCCTCTATCAGGACTTGATTTCTTTCTAGGAATGCGAAAAGTTATTTGTGTGTACATGTTGAAAATGCTTGGTCCAGTTTATAGAAACGTCTTCTGCATATTAAATTTCTTATTACCATAAATCCAACAAATAAAGATAATATTCACAAACAAAAATAAAATACATATCTAAAAAGATATTTTTACTAATACACTTAGTACATATTACAATTTCAATCTTTGGCTTATTTTAGAAAAAATCTTACGATGTGACAAACAATCAATAAAACACCATAATTGTTCCAATTTTTCATAGTTCATATTTATTACTAACAAAATGTTAAATTTTCAAAAAATTTCTAAATGTAAAATTTGTAGTTTTTCCTAGCTTATGTTTCTTAATTAAGAATTTAAACTTACCAAATGTTTGATGTGTTTACAAAAATATAAAGTTAGTGTCGACAATATATATATATATATATATATATATATATGTGTGTGTGTATATGTATAATCTGTACAGAAAAAGAATGAAGAAATTAAACAAAGTTTAGAAGAATTATAGATTGGTGGTGTAGTAAACAAGAAGATGCATGTATATAGTTTAGCCAGCAAGTGTTCTTCTGGTCTGATTCTAAAGCATAACTATCATTATTTTACAACTTGCAACTATGTTTTTGTTATTTTATTTAAAATACCTTATAAAATAATATATCAATATTTTTTGCTTTTTAATATTGTAACTCTATTTTATATACTAGTAATCATTTAGTTTGTAGTAATCATTGTTATTGCATTGATATTATACCAATCTGCCATCTTTTTTCTAAATAATTAGTACTTGAAATAAGTAAAATAATAACATGATGCCGTTAAACTTTTAGTAAAACCATTAATGGGTTTAAATTAACTTTATTTTGGTGATATATGATTATAGCTTCTGATAGAAACATATTATCCATTAGTACTATCATATAATGGGTTCTTCTGATATATTACAGTGAATTCCAACAGCAACGCCATCCACTGAGCGGTGTAGTAGGGAGCTATAGAAACATACACCTCCCTTTCATTAAACTTTTATTTACAATTTTTATAGCTCCATTAATGGGTTTCTTTTAGTAATCATTTTAGTTTATCACCAGGTATCAAATTAGTGTTGAAAATCCTCATCTTGGTTCTTGTTTCCTACTTGTATGACTCTTATTTAGGTAGCAAGTGTTCTTCGAGTCTGATTCTAATGCATAACTATCATTATTTTACAACTTGCAACTATGTTTTTGTTATTTTATTTAAATTATACTTATTGCATTGATATTATACCATTTTGCAATTTTTTTCTAAATAATTAGTACTTGAAAGCTATCATTTTCTTTGATTTTAGTTTTTCTTTTTATTCAGGTTCAATTTTCTATCTCACCGATTTATTTAAAATATATGATAGATAAATATTGATTGAATAAAACTGCTAATGTATGTGATTTTACCGAATATGTCTGCTACACCAAATACATACAAATTTGATGTCAATTATAATAATTGAATTCCCTATCCAATTGTGTGTTATGATGCCAAATACCATACAAATTTGTTAATTTCGGGAAGAAAAAAAAAATCAAAATAATTGTTATATACTTGTAATATAATCATTTAGTTTGTAGTAACATGTATACAGTAAAATTAACTTAAACAATGTTCCCAAAATAAAGAAAATTAAACAATTAACTGAACTTGATCACTAATATACAATAAAATAGACTGAATGATGATTGATGAAGCTATCTATGTTAGAGTTAGATATGATTTGGTATCACATGGCGAAACACAGTTTCATAGGGTGGGGACTACCGCATTGGATTCGTAAACCTCTACGAAGAAATTTTCACAATTGGGCACGTAGCCATAAGCCAATGGTCCACGTAGTTACATTATTAATTGGTATGACTTGGGATTTAAGGGTTGTGGAATTGATCACATGGGAAGTTGGAAGTCTTCACAAGCTCATATTAAACCATTTTTGGTTCTCTTTACAAATTATTTCGAAAAGTTTCTACTTTAGCAAAATACATTTTTATGTCCTATTTTCTTGCAATAGTACATTCTTATCATACTTTTATGTAGTGTTTAAAAATTTTAAATTTTCGATGTTCAATTTTCTTGCAAAAGTAAATTATTATTTTAGTTTTATGTAGTTTTTAAGAAAAAAATAGAGGCTAAACTGATGGGATCTAACATTTAACATGTTTAATTGGAGCATAGATAAATTAGGCAGTTTAAAAGCTTATATGATAAACTATATGTATAAAAAGGAGTATGTGATTGATGAATAATAAAATTCCATAATTTCAAGTTTCAACCATATAAATTCAAAGTTATATTTAGATCTACCTAATATTCCTAGAGCCGTTTAAAATCTGTTTAATAACAAAACCACTTAACCCTAACCCTATGAAAGTATATGTGGATGCATACGGTCGTCTAGAATCTAAACAGCCATTTAAAGTGCTTATTGAAACACAGCTTTTCCAAGCTACGTAACAGTGTTCTTACTGTTACTAAAATGTCAGTAGGATCCACAACATGTTGAGCAACCATTTTTAGATATCAAAAAAGCATTTTGCTTTTAGTATTAATGAAAAATAAAAGAGCCACCAGTAACGAGACAGAGATAATACTATTAGCATTGTTTGGCGCGTGCGGCTCGAGAATTTCAATCTTTTACTCAAATTTGTCTTTTTATTTCAAGAAACATTAAATTATTAACATTAGTTTTGTTTTTTAGGTGGTGAGCTTATATTATGTAGTAACACAGATTCGCCGGTTTACATGCTCCGATGATTACGGTAATCAAAAGGGTCCCATAGTTATACGTCGGACAAGTACACTCGATAGGATTCCATGTGGTGGTCCCAATGGTTAGTCATCACTCATCATCCAATCCCAACCTTCAATCATACATATTACATACTCACTCGAGGCTAAATTCGTCAAATATTGATTTAGTTTTTTATATAAGTATACACGATGATCAAATGTGACATTGTTTGCTTATTTTTAGCTAATCTCTTTCCGGAAGTCATCTATTTCAATTCTAGTCCTAAATGTTATGTATAGTCATAGTCCAACTTCTACCAAACCACACATGTCTTATAGTACGTTTCAAAACATTATCATTCAATCTATCGGTATCGGTTTTGACATAAAAACATTAATTTATACGAAACAATTCGTTGAAATTTTTTTTATAATAACATGAACCGTGAAGAAAATTTTACTTCAAAAAATTAAATTAAAATTAACGTACATATTATATTTCATATTTTTTATGAAAAATATATATACATCTTCTTCGAAAATAGAAGGTTTATTTTTTCACATGTATTACAAAAGATTGATGCTAATTTAAAACAATTATGGGTAAAAAATTTCCTAATTTACAACAAGAAAATGAATCATTTCCCGAAACAATATTCAGTTGCATTGATATTTGTAGATTATTTTTTGGGGTTTCAGGAGGTTTGATCGTTGAGATATCTCTAGCTTCCAAAGCAACAAACGTACCCTTTGTGTTCTTATGTCCGTTACGTACGGACAAATCATCTATCTTGCAACAAAGGGGAAATTATGCTTAAGAAAGGAATTAGGTGTGATACTAAAACGATAATTTTTCCTTTGGTTTTAATTTAAGATATAACAACTTCATTATGATATATAATGTCTAAATTTTTTATTGAAAAGTAATGTGATTTTTCCATGATTTAATCGTCAGTATATCAGGCAAATAACATGTATTCCATATACAACCTGTGAACATTATAAAATATATCATCATAATTACGATATATCATCATCATCATTATAAACATTATAGGTACAAAAATGTATTTCAAATTATATAGCAAATTCTTTGGTAATAAAAACAAAAGACCAATCGAGTGATCATTATAGTAATTTATAAGCTCTCACCGCTTTTCTTAAATCAAAATTACTTCGCCACTACTAGAATACCAAATTCGTATACTAGAATTTAATACATACACACACACACATCAATAGTTATCATATAGGTCCAAAGCCATAGCAAGAGAAGATTTTAGCAATTTTAAAGGGGGAAAAATTATTGATAGCAACTAAAGAGTGATCATCCCCAACGCTCTTGAATGGAGCGTGATCAAATCTTTATCAGATCTGAGTAGCGTAAACATCATCTTTATCCGTACATTATCAAGTATGATTGGGCAATGTGAACCATTCGCTATTAACCGCGAGTGACATTGGCTAAAAACATCTTCTGGTAGACACATAGAGGGAAGAGAAGGGTAAAGACCCAACAACATTTAATAATTGATTTGTACGCATGACTTTTGTACAAATGAGACATACTCACTATTTTGTATACATATATATTCTATATTTACACACAAATCATGTAATTGTATTATAACGATAAATATAGAGAATAATTACATGTCAAGAAAATAAATAATTTATATATACATCCTCTCCATTCCCTTCCCTACACACATGAAACACTCCAAGAGTCTCTTCTTCTTCTTCTTCCTCTGCTTCTTTCTCTCAAAATCTCTCTCTCATAATGGCAATGTTGGGTTTGGTTTTATGTGTTCTTACAGTTCTTGCAATATCTGAAGCAAGAATCCCAGGAGTTTACAATGGAGGAGGTTGGGAAACTGCTCATGCCACTTTCTATGGTGGCTCTGATGCTTCTGGCACCATGGGTCTGTTTCTCTCTCTCTCTCTCTTTCTCTTCTCTTCCACTATAATCCCTAAAAATTACATTTTTATTTCATACATCTTCTAACCAAAAACTACCACATTATCAAAATAACCAATCTTGTAGCTTATTGCCAAATTTACTCAGCTTTTATACAAACCCAACTTAAAAGTTTCAAACTTTTTCTTCATCTTTGCTAAATTAAAACTACCACATTGTCTAAATTAACTGTTTTGCATAAATGTTATAATCTTTGGATATTGTAGCTTCTTGATTGTTCTTAACCTTTGATTTTGCTCTGTTTTTTGTTCAGGTGGTGCTTGTGGTTATGGTAACTTATACAGCCAAGGCTATGGTGTGAACACGGCGGCTCTAAGCACGGCTCTGTTCAACAATGGTTATAGCTGTGGTGCTTGTTTCGAGCTCAAATGTGCGAGTGATCCAAGATGGTGCCATTCTGGTAGCCCTTCAATCTTCATCACTGCGACCAATTTCTGTCCTCCTAACTTCGCTCAGCCTAGTGATAATGGTGGATGGTGTAACCCTCCTAGGCCTCACTTCGATCTAGCTATGCCTATGTTCCTCAAGATTGCTGAGTATCGTGCCGGAATCGTCCCTGTCTCTTTCCGCCGGTAAGAAAGAGTAATTTTGTTTGGTTTAATGGAATCGTACATATTAGTTTTAAACCCTAGGATTTAGATTGAAATTGTGGTTAGCTTTGTAGATTTTAAACTTTGGGGTGTGAAACTTAATATTTTAGAAGTATTGGGGTTGCTGTTGAGAAGTCTAACTCTTGACTTCCGAACGATAAGGGTTAATGTCGGCAGAATTAAAAGTTTTAGGGTACTAGTTGAGAAGTCTTCCTTATAGATTCTGAACCTTTGGGGTTAATGTGATAAATTAAAAGTTTGGGGTAATAAACATAACATTTTATAAATACCAATGTGTAGTTGAGAGGTCTTAACATCTAGATTCTGAACTATTTGGGGTCAATTCCAGGAGAATTAAAAGTTTAGGTGAATAATTGAGGTTAATGCGGTAGATTTAAAAGTTTAGGGTATCAAACGTAACATTTTAAAAGTATAGGGATACGGTTGAAAAGTCTCTTTGATTCTTGGCGCGAGTCGGTGGAGCATTTATGTCGGGGCCTCTTCGTACGCTGCTAATTTTACCAAATCTAAAAGATCTTATTTTATACAAAAGGACGAAACTGTCCTTCCAACAATCCCTTTTTTACCAATCAGTACCATCGTAAAAAGTCAATAGTAACAATAATGAAACGGTGTCTTTTAGTCAAACACAACGCGTTTTCCAAACTTTTTTTTGTTGGAAAACATTAAATGACGAAACTAACCTTGTATTGTTTGTTTTAATTACAACAGTGTGCCATGCCGGAAAAGAGGAGGAATAAGGTTCACGATCAACGGTTTCCGTTACTTCAACTTGGTTCTAGTCACAAATGTCGCCGGAGTCGGAAACATAGTGAGGTTAAGCGTGAAAGGAACACATACTTCGTGGCTGAGCATGAGTCGTAACTGGGGGCAAAACTGGCAATCTAACTCTGTTTTGATTGGTCAGTCACTTTCGTTTAGAGTCACAGGCAGTGACCGTAGAAGCTCCACGTCATGGAACATTGCTCCGGCTAATTGGCAGTTTGGTCAAACTTTCATGGGAAAGAACTTCAGAGTCTGAAGAAGGGGCAAAATCGGAAAATCATCTATCTATATTAGTATTTTGATTATTACTATTAAAATTTCTAGCCGAAGGCAATTAGTAATTTGAGAAATTTTAATATATAAGTATATTATTTTTCATGTTTTTCCAAGAGACCAAATTTTCTTACCTCTGATGGGATTTTTTTTTCTGCTTTGTTCGTTGGAGAATGTGAAAGTGGACAGTGGTGTTTTTTTTTTAGCGTGTGGGGTCTTAAATGTTTAATGAGTTTTATTTTGGGGTGAAATTAGAAGTTTGTTGAAAGTAGAAGGAGCTGTGAAGTAGATGTGAAGAGTTCTGGTTTCAGCCAATTATAGTAAAAGAAGCAGTAATAGCTGTGTTTGTAATGCTTCTTGTAGACATTATAGTAAAAGAAGCAGTAATATTGTAATTTATATAAATGTGGGTATGTTAATGGTTTATTACATTATTTTTTTCTGAAAAGTGAATGATCAATTTGCTGCACACCAATTAAAAGGAATTAATTGGTTAACTACTTTTTTTTTTTTTAAAAAAAAATTGTTAATTTAGAGGTGTTTAATACGGATTTTGGTTCGGTACGTGTTTATGGTTGGTTACCGCCGTAAAAATTGTTAATTTAGAGGTGTATAATTTAGAGGTGTTTATGGTAATACTTAGAAGTTAGGATAAAAGTAAAGAGTAATTGATTGGTCATAAATATTTGAGTTATCTAAGAAAAGGGTTGGGTGGATGATAAAGAGATGATAAATTGTGCGATTTTATGGGATCTTCTTTAAAAGCCTAAAATAAAATGGATGATAGTGAAATTTTGTACACAAGCAATGAGATCACTACGAAAAATATTAATGTTCTTTCTGTCTTGAGCCAAACCCATACCATCCAATATAAATTGTTTATTATATATTTTTTCCTTTTTGTAGGTTTATTATATTGCTTTTACATATATTTATTGGAACATAATTTTCAAAAATTTATGAATTAGAAGATAATATTTGCATTACTTGTATTCTTTTCTCATAATTTGCTAGTAATAAGTTCACAAATTATTAGTAATTACAAACATAAATTTTATATTCTTGCCATTTACCAAACTAACTAAAGAAAGTAAAATATGTGGGTAGCTCTTTCTATATCGATAAATGATAATCCATTTTCTTGTTCCCATCAATTTGTGTAGTTTTAAATAGGAAAAAGAAATGAAAAGAATGAAATCGAAAAGAAGATACGAGAGAGTCACATCAAAGGAGAAAGGTCCATTGGGTAATTAACGAGAAGAAAGAAGATGAGATTCGCACATGGGTGGTGGGTTCTTTTTGTTCCCTCTCTACAACATCTATAATTCTTCCTTTTTTTTTTTTTTTTTCCAACATCTATAATTTCTTCCATTAACTTTTGAAAATATATTCTAAGCTTTGAATTTAGGTTTTACTGAGAAATTTGCAAAAAAAAATATCATACATTTGTGCATATTTTGTAAAAATAACATCACTCTTGTTGTTATTCAAAGCTACCATTATTTTGGATATGAACTCACAAAAACTATTTTTAGAGAATTAGTTGAATTAAAATTAATTAAATTGTATGATATTTTACACCAAACAATCTATAAAATCACAATCAAAAGATACATGGGCTCTTGTTACCAACTCTTAACAAGCAAAACCATAAATTTACAATTTCAAACAATTGCCGATAAAATCAATTATATTTAGTTTTTAAATTGCTATTGTTCCAAACTCATCTAAAAATGAGTGAGAGTTCACTCAACTCTGATGTAATCTTCTAACATGTAATCTAAGATTACAAACTTGTGTTCTAACAATCTCCAAATTGGTGCTTGATACTATTAGATGTTGAAGAAAATTTTCAAAATTTGATCAAATTGATAGCTTTTTTTCTAACATGTTCTCTCTAATGAGAAATATATATTTTTATGTTTCAACTGTGACCCAAGAATTAGTAGTGTTAATACTGAATATGCGTTAATACTATTGGTTTTATATTTTTATATTTGATCATCCTAGGCCTGGATTTGATTTGTCGCCATCGAGAATCTTCCCGTTCCAAGTGGTTTGTCTTCACATCTAGTGGGCGAACGTGTGCGTTCTCATGTCAGAAACGACCTTAGGTATTCTGGTAGAATTGACATGTTTGCGATAGCCGCAAATGAATATCGTGTGCCTCGACGTGTTCAACGCGAGCTGCTAAACAGCTGGGTTAGCTACCGACATTTGAGGGAGACGTCAAAAAACGCAGCTGATATAGCTATTCAGGACCGGATAAGAAGGTGGACGAGCACGAGACCTTCTGGAACTGTTGTGTTGCTTACCAGAGATGGTGGTTTTGCCAACATTATCTCGTGGCTTTTACAAAGAGGTTTTAACGTTCTTCTGTGCTATAGAGAGAACAGTATTAATCCTGCTTTGATTCCACTAGTATGTCACAATTAGAGGTATTTTTTGCATATCTATTGGTTTTATATTTTCTAACATCTAATCATGCTCTTGGTAAATGCATATCGAGTAATATTACTAAACGTACAGTAAACGCATATATCGAAAAAGATGTTTAATTTTTATGTTTGCTTGGATATGAAACTTACGATTAAGAAAATCTATTACGATTAAGAAAATTTATTTGCGATTTGTATTTCTCAAGTTTATTTTATGTTGAAACTTGAAATATATAGAATTTTTGTCTTTATGGCGTTGAGAACGCTATGGTTAACGACACTGACGTAAATGATAGTGCCAATTGTGTCAACAACGATATTGTTAACCTAATTTTAATGGCGTCAATGAAAGAAGAGTTATGTATTGGCAATTAATAGTAATAGGATATATTTAATGATAGTGACATCAGCAGTAGTTGGGTGAGAATAGTGGTAATATTAATGAAGTATACATGTTAAATAACTTTTATAAATTTAGAGATGTTTAATGAAGGTTTTTTTTTATTATGGGTAGATGTGGAAGACTTCTCAACCCCTAATAGTCATCCTCATATGTGACCTAGTTTTAGTTTAGTTATTTGTACATACATCCATGGGTTCTAGTTTCTATATTGAATTAGTCTATTATCTCATGTTTGAATCTAGTTTCTATATTGAATTAGTTTATTATCTCATGTTTGAACTTTCATGACATGTGTATAACATTTAAGCAGACAGAAAAAAGTTAAGAAACTAAAAGTATGAAATAGAGTAAACTATTTCACTCAAATCAAAAAGTGAAGCCCAAATAAAACCCATCAAAAGCCCAATGTTTAATCGTTGCCTCCTTGTTCAAGCTCATCTCCCTGACCAAGCTTTAGATACGAGTCGTATATTACGAGTGATAGGTAAAGAAAGAGAAAAATAGATCGACCAATTCAACCAACAACAACAATAAAAATATAGAATTAATCAAAGTTGGTCAACCCTCGTGACTAGTTCAAAAATCAAAATCTTGGTGCTTCACCTAAAAATAAATATAAAATTTTCATGTATATGTCTTTTTAAAGTCACCTAAAAAAAACTCGTGTATTATTTATTTTTATAAATTTCTCTCTTTTTAAAATTCATGAATGTGAGTCTATAATGTGATTCAAAATTTCAAGTATCAATAAAAGAAAATTCATTTATGCGAGTCTATTATATTTCCACTATTACGAAATTTTGGTTGCAAGTTAGGTTAAGTCCAGAAAAGTTAGATCTCACAAAATCAACGATTCATAACACGCCACGTCATCGAATATAAGTTAAAACCTGTCACATCAGATCATTACCAATCTTCAAAGTATCTCATCTTCTTCAAAAAGTCTCCATTTTTATTTTCCGTTGACTCGGTCGGATTTTGGGGGAAGAAGAAGAAGATGAAGTGTTTTCACTTCACCAATGGCGACAAAAGAGGAACAACAACAACACCAATCGACGAAGGAGGAGGAGACGGTGTCATTTCAAGGACTTCAAGACTCTCATGGGCTCGTTCTTTAAGCGTAGCTTCATCAAGCACTTCAGACCCAACTCGTAGGTCTGAGTTTGATTCAGACTGGAGTTTCTCACCTGAAAGACTTAGTTTCCCTAAACCATTGAGTCAACGTTGGCTCGCTGTTGAGAATGATCTAAAGGTGTTTACTTACAGAGAGCTGAAATTGGCTACTAAAGGGTTTAATAGAGCTCTATTGATTGGTGAAGGAGGGTTTGGTTGTGTTTATAGAGGCGTTGTTGATGTTTCAGACTCTAATGGTTTTGATTCGAAGATTAATGTTGCTGTTAAACAGCTTAATCGTCAAGGTTTACAGGCATGACTCCAATCTTTATATACTCTGTTCTGTTCTTCTTCAATTAGTCCCGTAAAGGTTTCAACTTTGGACTTAATTGATTTAAGAAACGTTACTTTTGTGGGTTTGTGATTGAATTTTGAATTGTGTGTGTGTCTTGTGGTAAATCTTTGTGTGTGTGGCTTTGTTCTAGCATTCAGGGGCATAAAGAATGGATCAATGAGGTGAATTTTCTAGGAGTAGTGAATCATCCAAATCTTGTGAAGTTAGTTGGGTATTGTGCTGATGATGATGAAAGAGGGATGCAACGGCTTTTAGTTTACGAGCTTATGTGTAATAAGAGCTTGGAGGATCATCTCGTAGGCCGGGTAGTGTCTGTATCGCTTCCGTGGATGAGGAGGTTGAAGATTGCTCAAGACGCTGCTCAAGGCTTGGCTTATCTTCATGAAGAAATGGATTTTCAGGTTAAGACTTTGCATTTCATTCCCATTCCATACTATTTAGGATCTGTTTTGTGTGATGGTTTTGGTTTTGATTTCGCGTCTGTTAATCTTTTAGTTGATATTTCGAGATTTCAAGTCTTCGAACATCTTGCTCGATGAGAGATTATGTGCTAAGCTCTCGGATTTTGGATTAGCTAGGCAAGGACCTCCTGAAGGACTTGGTCATGTCTCAACTTCAGTATGTATCTCTATTGGAGCACTGTCTAACACTCTATAACATAACATCTCTTGAAGTGTTTAACTTTGTCTTGTTTGGAAGGTTGTAGGTACGGTTGGTTACGCGGCTCCCGAGTATGTACAAACCGGGAAACTGACGGCAAAGAGCGATGTTTGGAGCTTTGGGGTAGTGTTGTATGAACTGATCACGGGAAGACGAGCAGTGGACAGAAATCGACCTCGAGGGGAACAAAAGCTTCTAGAATGGGTGAAACCTTATGTATCAGACTCGAAGAAATTCCATGCAATTGTGGATCCACGGCTCGAAGGCCAGTACTACTGTATAAAGTCTGTTCAGAGAGTAGCTGCTTTAGCAAACAAATGTCTAATGAAGCAACCGAAATCTCGGCCTAGGATGAGCGAAGTCGTTTCGATTATTGCAAGAATCATCGATGAAGAGACTGAAAACGCTCCTCCGCTGGTTGCTGACGAAACAGAAGAGATCATCAAAGCTGAGGTAAATGGAGAGAGTGAGCCTGAGCTGACGAAGCAAGGGAGTAATTATCTGAAGAAGGTTCTTGATCTCAGGGAAAAGATGAGCTTAAACAAGTCGCTTTCGAAGCTAGACTGGCGAAACTGGACACCTGGACTGGTCAGAACTTGGTAAAGATAGTGACTTTACTGTATATAACCTTCTTAGCCAAAGAATTGAAAGTAGCTAACGATGCAACATGTCTCTTGTTTGTTACTACTGAATCGCTTTGTTGTGCATTTTTGCTTTGTATATATGGTTTGGAAAGCATCTGTCTTTGTTCTTATTTCCTCTTACATCTAAGAGAGCTTGAAGTTGAAGACTTGAAGACAATGAGAGATCATTTATACTTATGTTAGTCAATTCTCGCACTACAAAGATCAATTGTCAAATCTCTGCGACATGTTAACGAGCCATGAACTGAATCCTTTCGGTACATAAGCAGAAGCAAAACTGTACATCCGAACTAAACAGAGCAGCATTGTTTCTTACTCAGACAAAGAGAGGCGAATCAGACGGGCGTGGATAAGCAGTAGCTATGACTCCCACAGCGGTTTTCCGAGCAAAACCTGCATTTGGTTTTTGGTTGATAGCAACACTATCGCTTCTCCTACGCATTCTTCTCTCGATCTTATCGAGATTTCTTCCTCCTGCTTCATTCAAAGTTTGGATGTGTTCAAGGTGAGAAACAACCTCGTTCATGTTCGGCCTCAGCTTTATCTCGTATGTGAGGCATCTCAGCGCCAGAGTAGCTACTTTACAAGCTTCTTCCATTGAGTATTGATCTTGTAGACGGTTGTCGATAACTCGGAATAACTTCCTTTTGTTTGCAAGTAACGGTCTTGCCCATTCCACCAGCTTTTGCTCTCCTGGTGGACGGTTCTTGTCCACAGCTCTCCGTCCAGACAACACCTCCAAAAGCACGACACCGTAGCTATAGACATCACTTTTCGTTGTTAAATGACCTAAGGAAAGTGAAAGAGTCAGTGATCATCACAACAAAGTTTATCAAATCACAGAAAGAAATGACTTTTTGAGACTAACCGGTCGCAAGGTATTCAGGAGCTGCGTATCCATAAGTACCCATGATCCTTGTAGAGACATGGCTTTTATCCCCCGTTGGACCGTCTTTAGCCAACCCAAAATCAGAAAGCTTGGCATTGTACTCCTATGAATGATCAAGTCAAAGACAAGGGTTAACATAAAGCCTTAAACTTTCACAGCTTTTCTCATCATATCAAAAATGGAAAAAAGGCGGAAACATATACCGAATCAAGAAGTATATTCGAAGTTTTGAAATCGCGGTATATGACACTAGACTCGGCATTGTGAAGAAAAGCAAGACCTTTCGCAGCACTAAGAGCAACTTTCAACCGGAGAGTCCAAGATAAAGGTTGGAAGTAAGAACCTCCTGCAACCACAAGAAACACAATACGAATTACTCGAAAACGTTTTCGAATCAACACAATCTTGAGAATAGTCAAGAGTGGAGAGAGAAAGAGAAAGAGACAATACTTCTGAACAAATGATTCTCTAAGCTTCCACGAGGCATGAACTCATAAACAAGAAGACGATGCTCATCCTCTAAGCAATAACCAATCAGTTTCACAAGATTAGGATGAGAAAACTGCCCCAAGTAATTCACTTCCGCCTACAACAACAACAAACATCAATCAAAGAAACATCCAACAGTCTTCAAATCTTGTCAAAGTTTAAAACACCAAACTGAATTGACAAATATAGCAATCTGAAATTTACCAGCCATTCTTGATGACCTTGCCAACCATCTTGGTTAAGTCTCTTCACAGCAATAACCATACCGGTTCCCGGTTTAGAAGCAGTGAGAGTCTGCTCATCAATCCAACCTTTAAAAACAGAACCAAATCCACCTTCACCAAGAACACTGTCTGGTCTGAAATTCCTTGTTGCTGCTTTAAGCTCAGCAAAAGTGAAACTTTTGAGATTTGGAGATTGCAAGATCTCTCCTTCGGTTCTTGGGTTTGTTCTGATTGACACAGAAGAGCCTTTGCTTCCCATACTTTGTGAATCATTAGCCTCTGAACTCATATACTTGGGACTTGCACCTATGCAAACACCAAAAACATAGTTTGCATACAAAATAAAGTTAGATTTCACTTTTTTGAGAAATCCCATTTTTTCTTCTAAATTGTATTTTAGAGACATCAGAACAAAAGTTAAAACTCTGATGGAGGCGTGAATTAACCAAACACCAAAAAAAGACAAAGCTTTAATCAATTATTAATATGAAAACCTTTGACAGATTTGTCAAAACATTAAGCCTAACTTTTAAGTTAAGTCACCTTATCTTCCAACCACCAAAAAACCTAACCTCGAAATTGAAAAACAAACTTAATAAATAAAATTAACAAACTATAATTTAAGACCCTACTTAATACCGACTTGAAATTGAATTAAATCAACATTTTGCATGAGTTTTTTTTTAAATTAAAGAAACATGAAAGCTTCAAGTACCTGGCTTATTACCTGGACTCACAGATTTAATCTGAGCAGCACTTAAGCAAATCCCCATGATTATGAGGAGAATCAAACAAAACCCTTTTGATATCAAAACACTAAAGATCAAAAAAGGTTCAAACTTTATTAATGAAAATTGGAAACTTGAAGAAGAAACAGATCAAATATTGTGAGGATAGAGAGATTTTGTTTTAGAGGATAAATGAGAAAAGAAACTAATAAATTTGAGAGAAGTTTGTATCGACACTTTGCAATTTTGCTGCAAGTAGCTGAGAGAGAGAGAGAGAGAGAGAAGAGAGAGAAGAGAGAGAAAGTGAAAGACGTTGGGAAGTGGCATTGATGGCGGACCGGTCCCGCCTTTAAAACTCATCTCTTTATTTTTCTTCTTGCTGTATTTTTTTTTTTTTAATTTAAATTCATTGTCAAATTTGTTTTTTTCTGTCTTCGTCAATTTTGTTTTTACATTAGAAGCATGATTGTCCAAGATATATGAGTTTTAAAATAGAAAAGAAAATTCTCATTCCGTTGTTATTTGTATATTTTTATCTAATTTTTCCAATTACTTATAAAATTTTTATATTTACTGATTACTCTATAATTATTTGTATTATATAGTATTGTTTTTTATTGGTTGAACTATGCTTAATTAAGTATTAAATTATCTCTGTTTAGACAATTTTATAATATATATATATATATATATATATAATTTAGTGGTTTTTACTAAATCAATAAATACCAATGTACCATCATATCTTAAATTAGTGATATGAACTACATAACAAAAATAGTGAAGTGGTATTGAAAATAAAAAAATGGTATTACATTTTTTAGATTAAATTAATAATCAATATCGTTTGATAAATAATATTGGAGACAATATAAATTAATACTATATAAAAAACTGTCCAAAAAATTATAATGTCAATTTTGAAATAAAAGTTATGAGCCGTCATAAAAAAAAAGTTATGAAAATTCGTCCTAGACATAAATCTTTTATTTGCAGCTAAAAATAAGAAAAAGATTATTACATTTTAAAAGTCGTAAATCGCTTACACGACGGTCTAATCGTCCTAAGCCATTACAGTATATTTTTAGTTTTAGACATTTAACTTCACAATTTTTTTTATATCAATCATAGAGTGTATTTTAAGTAACTTATGGTGGACCAAAAAAAAAAAAAAAACGTTCAAGATGCCAACCTGACTATGCTTCATGTCGGCTTGGTTTTGCCAAGTTTTAAATGCCATTAAATTTCTTATAATTGGTTTTTTTCTTCATTTTTTTGGGTCAACAATGCGAGCATGAAATGTTTTCTTTGTCAACAATCCGCATTAATTAACTGTTGCTATTACATTTGATCATATTCATAATATTTTTGGTCTCAGATTTCTGAACACGGCTAGGCACCTGAAAAGTAAAAGTCAAGAAAACTGATTTTTTTTTTCATTTGCTTTCTTAGCAACGTTTACGTGACATTAAACCAAATATACTTTTTACGTGACATTGATACTATTCCACCTGTACATATGATAGCCATTAACATTACTCTCTAAATTTAAGCATTATAACTTATATTGGGTAAACGACACTATATATCTTTTTCTAACTTTTAACCCATTTGAAAATTTATTGTGCAACATCACTACCGTTTCAAATAATTGTAAGAGGAACACTAGTTTAAGGCATTTCTTAATTTTTGTCGATCCAAGCTCTTTGTCCGGATCCGACGGTGACAAAAGAAGAAAGGGACACGAGTTAGTGAGGAATCTTGACTTATGTATCGTTGACCATATCCTATGACAAAATAAAATCTAAAAATATATTCCAACCATAAAATCCGTGCAATTTTCTTCTTAAAGATATTGTTTTTTGTCAAACAAAAACAAAAGTTATTTTAGTTAAGGGAAAAGAAATTTGTGATTAGAAATGTTTAAGTCTTTTTCTGTCCGATTGTTATCACTTCTGGGAAAATTAATACGGTTTTATTGTTATGTAGCTAATGAATTTCTCTATGAAGATAGTACAAAACATTTATAATAAATAAATATTTATAATGTATCGTAAGAAAGTCAATGCAAAAATGGCTCGTGGTTAGTAGACTAATGTTATACTACATTGATTATGGGATTCAATTTGTATATAAAAAAAAGAAAAGAAATAATAAAATAAGTGTATTATTCGCCAGAAAGAATCAAACAGTGCCCGTGAATGATAGTATCTAGCTATCCAACCTAACACGTCCATGTTTCTTGCCAGTCGTCACATTATTGTAAAACAGTAAAAGATCCACTTTATTTTTCACCTTTGCTTTAATATCTAATTAAAATATCATTATGTACTTTATAATACCACAAAAGTCTCGTGCAAACTTATTACCACGAACTAATATCATCGTGTACTTTAATTACTTTGTAACGGAGATCAAAACTATTGAACCAACCAGTGGCGGATTCAGACATTATTTTTACCTGGGGCACATTACTAGTGAATTTGAAAATTTATAAAAAAATTTCATAAATGTATGGTAAAGTTTAAGTAAAAATTACATAATTTTCAAAATGTGTATAAGACACATGCCATACCCCTCATAAGGCTAGATCCGCCAGTGGAACCAACTGAAAAGAGAGTAAAAATTTGGTGTAAAACAAATATACTATTTCCAAAAGTGACAAACGAGAAGATACAAAATTGTGAAGATCTTAAGAACCATATAGCTAGGGGATAGAATTAGTCATTTTCTCTAGCAATCTCAACGTTGACTCAAATGATCATAATAACTGTCTTTCAAATTGTCCCATAGGGTCAAATTACCACGGCACCAACAAATCCTAAACAAAGTTCAAAATTAGAACATGCCATCTCTAGATTAATTATTGCCTACAACATACCATGAAATTTTCTTTTGGTGCTTATTTACTTCCGAATTATCATGCGGTGAAGTTAAATTTATCGAATGGACATTTTCATGTATTCTTATTTACGTCATCGCTAATCAAACTCGTGATCTTAGAGATTATTTCTTTTGAGTGTATCTTTCTACACTAGTTGGAATACCGACGCCAGATTTCACATTCGCAAAGAGATGAAACCATAACATAGGTTAAGTGAAACGGATAATCATATGTTATCTTAGACGATGATAGTTTAAAATATTGTAAGATCAAATTTGGTTGAAGAAAGCCTAATCACGAAAGTATATGGTCCGTACCTTTTGTTGGTGAAATAAAAAAGCAACAATATAATATTGAGAAGAAACCAACGAGAATAAACTAATGTGGGTTTTGTTGAGCGTACTCTTAAAAAAGTTTATTAGTCCATTTTCGGATTTTCCAACCTAAACATGATTCTTGATTGATCCATCACTATGACTATCAAGATCGTCACCATCAAATATTGTATTATTATGTTAAATGGTCTTTATTAGTAGATTTAAACGTGATGCTGGTTTTTATAGTTAGTCAATTTCACAAATTAGAGCAAATTAACAAAGATCATATGAGTTATCATATTCATAGAACATTAAGACTAATAAATATAAACCACAATTTCCAGATACTATATAAGTACCAATCATCGTTGAAATTATAATGACGAAAACGTCGAAAAGTCAAACGAGTTACTTTATCTGTCTTTACCATTAATTTTCTAATTTTTCATGCAAAGCCAATTTAATATGTTTGTTTTTTTTGACTAATCTGTAACTTTTAACTAGTGTCTTCCTTATTGATGATTAAGTTTGAAAAACCTAAGTAGAGTACTAGCAAAACAACATCGCAAGTGTAAGCATTTTTTGTAATTATTGTCTAACCAAAATTATCTTTAAAATAAGTACTATAAAATTTAGTAGGCAGATGGCCGGCTGTTGACTTTTAAGGTTTCAAGTTTCAACCTTTTCCATCGTATATATAATATCTTTTTTATATAATTTTTTTTTTCGTCACGGGTCTATCGTAAAATATCAGATTTCTTGCAAGAAAAACAAACTTTAATGATTTTGAGCCAAAACGGCAAAATCCATTGAAACAGTTTGACAAAAAATAATAATATATACAAATAGTTATTGCATGTAGAAGTGTGGAATGATCCGACATCAACTTATATTAGCCGATATATCTATCTGCAAAAACATTAAACATTATGTAAATAAAATCTGTAAAAATATGAAGTATCAAACAAAAAATTGACTTATGTGAATTTAGATTTTCCTCGCAACATAAATTACATCTTAAGATAGATTTTGTTTTTCTGGTTTAATTCAAAATATTTCTGAAAAAGTTATTAGTAGACTTTTCTAGATATTTTTTTTCCAATTTCTCCAATTATAAGATACGATTCACCATTATATCAGATCCAACTACCATCTGACTACATTTACTTATTATACTCATAGAAGATGAAGAAAATCTTTTGCCGGTCAATAGAGAGTCAACTTTTAGAAAAAATAGATCAGCTCATCACATCAAACTCAACAAAACATACTAAAACATTGATTGACATTGTAACGTCAAAATGGGATTTCATCTAGAAACAAGGAAGGTGTTGACGAAGGAAAAACTAAAATTGAGAAATAAATGTAATGAGAAGTCAAACAAATTGAGGGAGCAAGTGTCAAAGTGATGTATGATGTCAGCAAAGAACATCACATACCTTGAATCTTTCAAATGATGATCCTTTTATCCGTACGGTTCACATGTACTTTGTTAGTTTTGTTTACACAATAGTCAACGCCGAAACTGAAGGAGGCAGGTTAGGTTAGGAAGAGTTGTCAATTTTTTCTCTTTAATGTGACATACCTTATCAATAAAACAGAGAAACAAATTGTTATGCCAAAAAAGTTTTAAAGCAAAATAAAAAAGAAAAAAAACATAAGACTAAAGATCCCTAAACGTCGTGGCCTCAATTGATGGAAAGCCTCGGCCCATATTTTTAACTTTTGAACTATTTTTAATATTTTGATGACATAATTTTTTTCTGAATAGAATTATAATATGCGATAATTTATAAAAAAAGCTCAAATGAATATAAAGATTATCAACATCAAATAAGATGATATTTGATAATTTGATTTTATTAATATTTATAACATAATTTAGATTTCCGCAAAGTTTGAAACCAAACCATGATCGGTAGTGTTACAAAAAAAACCGTAATCGGTAGTGTCCATTCCTATAAATCTATAATACAACTTTTTCCAAATATGTACACATACATCACGATTCAAAGACCCGAATAGAAATTTTTAAGATCCCCTCTTAAATTTCTAAATCCCAAAGACAGTAAAATATCGAAATTGGGATTAAACCGGATCATACCGAACATTTAAACCCTAATCTTTCTCCTTACCTCCTCTACCAATCACCAAACCACTGAAACGGTGCTCTACATATCGGACACGTCAGCTTATAAAAACACCACGAGTCTATACACTCCACGTGAAACACGTGCTTGCATCTCACAAGAATCCTAACGGCGTCGTTTACTTTAAAATCCTCCAAACAAACGACGCACACGTCAGCTCTGACTCCGTCACCGTCTCCGCCGTCACCGCCGCATTTCGTGAGTCTCACTGCCGGAGGTAACGGCTCGCCGGCTTCTTCGTCGCCGATTTCTTCCTTCGGAAGCTTCGGATACATTACGAAGCAGAGGAGAATAATCGAGCCGTAGAAGAGAACGATAAAGACGATACAGAGAAGCCTTAACGCGATTGATTCGGATCCCGTCACCACCGCCATCTCCGGTGAAGCCGCCGCCACGTAATCTCCACAGCAACTTGAATCCATTCTTTAATTTAAGAAATCGAATTGTAATTTTGGTGAAATTGATTTTGATTGAATTTGGGGATTCGTAGTGATGTTCTTAAATATGGGATTATGATTTATGATTAGTGTTAATTACGATTAGTGTGTGATGAACTGGTGAAAAACTGAATTAACGCAAATTGGTTATAGTTTTGCGGAGAGGAAAGGTGGCGGGAAGGATTAAGTGGAGAATATTCGAGTTTATTTAATTGTTAATTAGAGGTTAATCATAATAAGCTTATGAGTTTTTGATTAATTGTCATGAATCTTGAGCAGATCTATTCATGTATACACAAAACTAACTAAAATTTAAATTAAGCTTATGCGCAGTTTTGTTTGTTTCATCTGGAGTTTTTTTTTCAGTTACTCCTATTTGATAATGATTCATCACAGATTTAATTATTTTTAGAAAATACTATATCCTCTTAATGCCACCTAGGCCCGGCCCAAAACTATTTTCATAATGGACCTTATGGCCCAACTAAGCTAAAGTACGACTATTTTCAGGAAATACACAAGAATTAAGGGGTATAAATGTAAAATAGTAAAAGCTTAAGTCGGCTTTCAACTATTTCTCAATCTTTATAAATTAACCCTCAGGCTTTATTTATCTTCCCTTTTTGCCTCTCTTCTCAAATCAGAGGGCATAGGCGAAGAAAAATTCGAACCTTTCTTCTTCATCAATCTCTTCTCCGGTCGCGTCTTCCTAACGATTTCTTCCATCGAATCAGGTAAACGATTTGAATCTTCTCTTTTCCGATCTTAATTTTACTGGAACCCTAGGATCTGTGAGGAATCGGCAAATTAGTATTTAGGGTTTTTGATGATTTGGGGATTTAAAAACCCTAAATTTCTGTGTAATCTGGTTAATTGATTGAATTCAATTGCGTAGGTATTGATTTGTGTGGTTTTGGTTAGGTTTGTGAAGTTTTCTAGAGTTTTGAGAAGATGCCGGCGACAGCAGGAAGAGTGCGTATGCCCGCGAACAATAGGGTTCATAGTAGTGCGGCGCTTCAGACTCATGGGATTTGGCAGAGTGCGATTGGTTATGATCCTTATGCACCAACAAGTAAAGAAGAGCCAAAGACGACTCAGCAGAAAACCGAAGATCCTGAGAATTCGTATGCGAGTTTTCAGGGACTTTTGGCTCTTGCAAGGATTACGGGATCGAATAATGACGAGGCTCGTGGGTCTTGTAAGAAGTGTGGCCGTGTTGGGCACTTGACGTTTCAGTGTAGGAATTTTTTGAGTACTAAGGAGGATAAGGAGAAAGATCCTGCTGCGATTGAAGCTGCGGTCATGTCGGGTTTGGAGAAGATTAGGAGTCGGGTTGGTAAAGGTGAGGTTGTGGAGGAGAGTAGTGAAGAGGAAGATGAGAGTGAGAGTTCTGATTCGGATGTTGATTCTGAGATGGAGAGGATTATAGCTGAGAGGTTTGGGAAGAAGAAGAGTGGGAGTGGTGGTAGTGCTAAGAAGACAAGTTCGGCCAGGAAGAAGAAGAAGCGTGTTTCTGATGAGTCTGATTCTGATTCGGATTCTGGAGATAGGAAGAGAAGAAGGAGGTCGAAGAAGAAGAAGAGGTCGCATAAGAGAAGGACTGTGAGTGAGTCTGAGGATGAGGAAGAGGGAAGGAGTAAGAGAAGAAAGGAGAGGAGAGGAAGAAAGAGAGATGATGATTCTGATGAGTCGTCTGATGAAGATGACAGACGTGTGAAGAGAAAGAGTAGAAAGGAGAAGAGGAGAAGGAGAAGCCGTCGCAATCACTCTGATGATTCTGATTCAGAATCTTCTGAGGATGATAGAAGGCAGAAGCGAAGGAACAAAGTCGCAGCTTCTTCTGACTCCGAGGCCATTGTTTCAGGGGATGATGTTTCACGCGTTGGAAGAGGTTCTTCGAAGCGGTATGAGAAGAAGAGCAGGAAACGTCATCACAGGAAAGAGTGAAAGTAAGATCAATCTATATGGCCATTTCTTCACTCTCCATTTATCTCCATCAATCTTATGTACAATAATGAAACATGGTTTGTGTTGAACTCTTGTTTGGTCTGTTTGTTTCAAGCATGTGTATTGAGATATTGGTGTTGTTGTTTACTTCTATTGCTTGAAGAGTGATTTGGATTTGATTATTGTTGCCAAAGTTGTGATTTTTACGTTATTACCAAAGTTAATACTCACGTCGGTAAGTTGGAAGCTCACGTCGGCAGGTGTCGTTGTAAAGAGATCACGAGACTCGTGGGTTGAATTTGGCTTGGCTCTAGACAATGAGGACATTTTCGTCATTTGATTAGCTCATTTCTCAATACATATCTATTCGTGGGTCCTTGTTAATCTCTTCTCCACCGTTGAACCAAAGTTTAAAGCCACTTTATATCCCAAGAAAATAGTTGAAACTGTTACAGAACAAGCAAGATCAAAGAGAGAAAAATATCCCAAAACCAAAAGAAAAGAAAAAAACACAAGAGGAAGAAGAAGATGCCTTCAAGCACATTCTCCGGGACCGTGAGCACGCCGAAGCTTTCGGTGGCTGTTGATATGGGAAACCCTTTTCTCAATGTCACTGTCGATGCCTTCCTCAAGATCGGAGCTGTAACTCTCTCTTTCTATCTCTTTGATGGATCATTTTGTTAGTTTCTGATCTCTCTCTCTCATTGTTTTCTTGTTGATGGGTTTAGGTTGGAGTCGTTAAATCTGTTGCAGAAGACACTTACAAGGCCATCGACAAAGGTACACTCCAAAAAGCTCTCAACTTTATCAAACACACACACACACACACATAAGTGTTCATGTTCTGTCTATGTTTATTACATAAGCTTATTGTTGTGGTTTTGGTGAAATTTGATGAACTTGCAAAGCATAGAAGAACATTTGATGGATACAATATAGGAAAATGTATTAAATCTAGAACACTTGTACACATTTGGTGGATCTGTTTTTGTGCTTATCATTATTACCTTTGTGTTGTTGGAGCTAAAAAATATCATTTATTACTCCATGGTTCAAAAATCAAAGGGAGTCTCTCCAAGAGCACGTTGGAGCATGCGGTGAGTATTACTGAATCAAATCTATGTATATGGTTTGCAAAAGAAATGTATCATTCTTTTAGTTTCTGAAATTTTGCTAAACATTGTTGCAGGTTAAGAAGTTGTGCCAAGAAGGTGCTTACTGGGGTAAGTTGGTTTACTAATTCATTGTTTTAGTGAAGTGATTTAACTATTTAAGTGAAGCTTAAGGTTTGCAACATATGAAAATGATTCAGGCGCTGCTGGTGGAGTTTATATTGGAGCAGAGTATGGAATCGAACGTATCCGCGGCTCTAGAGATTGGGTAATACTAACATATACACCACTCTAATTTCTGAATTTTGCTATAAGATTTTAAGAGATGTTTTTGTAACTTAAATGGTTGAGTTTTGTATCAGAAAAACGCAATGTTAGCAGGCGCGGCGACAGGAGCAGTGATCTCTGCGGTTAGTAAGAAAGGCAAAGACACTGTTGTGATTGATGCCATTCTCGGTGGCGCGCTTGCGACGGCTTCTCAGTTCCTCAACAATCATTATTTCTACTGATTTTCAATCTTCCTATAGGGACCAGTTTGGTTTCCAAATATGGTCCATATGGTTGGATTGGATTCCTTTGTTTCCTCTTTCAATAAAAAACAATGTAGTGTTTTTGAATGAATGAATACATTTGAGTATTGTTAAAGTTATTATGCAATTTAGCTGTTTAAAATATGAGAAATGCCTCAAAATAATGAAACTTTTATAGAAAGGAGCAATGATTTGTGGTTTCTATAAAACTCTCTGAAGTACATAACTATTGTATAACGAGTTGTTCGATGTGTACTTAAAGTTAAGTTAATACTTAATAGTTTTATACTATGATTTAGTTATGAGGAAATTGGCTAAATTAAAAAAAAAGATATATTTTTTGAGCTATTGGAAGGAATATACTCAATACTGTACATGTTAAATAGCACAATCATATTCGATTTTTTTAATAACATAATGTAGTATATATATGTTGGAAAACGAAATACTCAATTTATCTTTTAAGAAACTCTAACAACTATGTCAAAAAGGAAACTCTAACAACTAGATTGGGTTAGATTTAGAACTCCAAATTTTGGGCCTTATTGTTGAAGTCTCAACCCATTATTTTAAAAAAGATTTTGTAAGAAAATAAGTCTCTAGGCGGTGGCCGGTGGCCTCCAATCCGGATCGTCAGGACCTCGTAAATGTAACATATAAAAATGATTCATGTGCATAAACTTATAATTTAGGTGAAATCATAAACTGAGAATCAACAGTGTCTTTTATGTTTAACTAGACCAGATGCTTGTGATCTACTAATAGTTTGTAATTACTACTTAGGGTGTCGTTTCGTAACATATGAGTTTCAAATTCAAGAAAGTAGTAACATGTGGTAGTTGTAGACGACAATCTTCCTTTTACTTAAATAAATAATTTATATTGTATTATATAGTAACATTACAATACTTTTTTATAAAGTTATTTCCATTCAAGTAACAACATTTGTTTTTACAAATGGTTCAATACCCCTTATAGTTTTTATAAGAGCATTTATATATCGAAACAATAAGAGCATTTTGGTGATAAATGTAGTCACATATATAGTTTTTAAATCTTGTTTTTCTTTCAAAAATTGGAGTAATAAAATAACCTCCACTCATAGATCGTAATATTTGTTACGAACCAATATTATCATCCCAATGGCATGAGCTTATAGCACTCTACATTCTTATTGGTATGTATCACTATGATATATTTCTCGGTGTTGTATCTTACTATAATATGTCCAAAATATGTAATCTGAAATATGTCTCCTCCACTATAGTTCTCCGCTCAGTTGGTCTAATATATTCGTACAATTTCAAAAGAAAAAAAAAATGATATACGTGTAGTTGTTGGTGTAAGAGTGATCAGTCTTGGTGTTTTGTTCACTTAAGTATGTAAGTAGTGGAGAAAAATGGTGGTGGAGATGAAAGTGACAATGCTGTCTGCAACAAATACTTATAGATTTGTGTTTGCTTAATGGCTACCATCTCTCCCTCTCTCTCTATCCTATCATCTTCTACTACTTTCTACCTTCAAGGTTCAAGCAATAATTCTCATCAACCAATCTTGTGAGATTAAATCATATCATTTCAAGTTCATCTCATTGTCTACAATGAAAATTACAATTTATGCATTCAGAAGAGGTTAAAATAAAATACTAATATATAGTCTATACATTTTTTTTTTGATAACATATTAAATATTTATATCATTTTCGAAAGTTTTTAACAAAAGTTACAGACAAATACAAGAAGCGGAAAAAGACCGAAAACTAAAGATAAACAACAAAACTACAATTCCACTGAAACAGTAAATGGCAAATAAGCACTATAATATGCTAAATATAGTCTATACATGTCTTCGAGATGTAAAGTTATTCAAGATGTAAAGTTAATCTATAGGATAGATCAAGATGGCTATGATCTATCTCGAGTTCGTGCTTCAATTCAATAATAAGCATAAAATATTCGTATATCTAATAATGACAAGTGAGAATAACATGTAAATTTCGTAATAATAGTTTCAAATTTAGGGAGAGTAACATGTATATTGCATATACTTCCATAATAGGTGAACTGCAGAAGTGGGTTGAAGATGAGTCAAGACAACAATACTTTAGTGCCAGCAAAGCCGTAAGATCCACCAAATCATAAACTGACACAAAAGACCCACTTCTCTTATTATTCTTACGAACTAATCCCCACCATTAAGGGCCACTAATCCAATTTTTTATTCGTTTCATAAAGTCAAAATTATTAAGAAGCAAATTAGTAGTTTTGCTCTTTTTCTTCCAACGAATAAATGTTTTAAAGTCAATGATGCAAACAAGTAGTCTTTATTTTATATTTTTACTTTTTACTTTCTTCATGCATACTATTTATTAAATACTACTTCTCCGTAAGTAATTTGACCCTTATAATCATTAATCTAGTGTCCTGTTGCACTTCTGCGATGGTGCGAAGCTTAAAAAATAACCTCAAGTGTTATACATATAATTTTTATATATATATATATATAATATGTGTCTGCATGTTTTATGAAATTTATTCAAATTCTAATACAATCTAGACGTTACGTTGAAATTTATAGCATTGACTTTTTTTTCCATCTGATTCAATAATTGTATTTGACAGAACATCCAGGGATTTTATATGGTTTGAAAATCAATTCCAAATATTTTTCTTATAAAGATATCCTAACGAAAAATGATATCATGGCATTAATATTTTAATATGGAAGCATACATGGCGAGGGAATTGAGGGTTCTCCACTTGCAATATTACAAATGATGATGGACCTTGAATTATCAAGTGTTATTAAGATAAATGATTATTAAAGTTGAAATCCAAATTTATGTTAATTAACTATATCCTAAAAACAAATCTCAACCTTAAAAACCTAATATGCTTTTCTTTTAATTAATTTAAAGCAAATGCGCAAGTTGGATATGTCTCCACTTATCTTTTCATGTTTATTTTTTTGTCAACATGTTTAAATATAAACTTTGGTGTTTTTATTTTGTCTTTGAAGTATGAACGCAATTATTTAATAAGAGGAGACCCACTCTTCCTTATAGTATTTTTTTTCTTTAATTCTTTATGTCTAATGATAAATGTATTTGACATTTTCTTCCTCCTTGAAACTTGACCCTGAGTTACCACGTGTCTTCTAGATTGATTTAACTCTTGATCAGTATATAGATCTTGACTATTACCAAAGCAATTGGAGAATTAATTATTGAGTAAAACTAAACATTTGCGCAAGACAAACCAAAGCATATATTTATCATTTTCAATGATTTGCTTGCACTCTTCGCATGCATCATTTTGTGGATTACCTTCTCAGTTTTCCTATGAGACGATTTGACACCGTTTCCTATAAGGCAACGGTTCAACCAATATTGAAGAATAATCAACTTGATTATGTAATATCTAGATTTATTTTGAGACCAAGTCTTGATCTTAAAAATTCAAAATCTTTGGTTGGCGAGATAGGTCATGGTCTCACCATCTAGCTCTACACTTTTTCAAACGATACATAAGAAAGGCAAATGTAGGGAACACTTAATTAAACTAATCAAATCCATAATGTGTTAACCCAACTCTAGGAAACTTATTAGTTCTTGCTTAATAGTTGAGCTAGAATAGATAATAACAATTTAGACCAGTTTTTGGAACCACGACCCACGGCTCAACACTAGGACCAGTTTTCCTAATGTTAAGATTTACAAATTAAGAGGATTTAACTTGCAGTGGATTTTCTCAAATACGTTACAATTCATCTCAAGTTTGTTTTCTTTTCTATGGTGAAACAATCTTTTTAACTTAGAAAAGAAATATGAGTCAAGTTAAGACATAATTTAGTGCTCAAATCCGTATAAAAAGTTAATGGGTTTTACAAATTACAATAAAATCAATTTCAAAATTTTAAATTTAAGATGGATTTACGAAAAATTTGTAACATAATTTCAAAATCCGCCTCACGTTTTTAGCAATGGAGTCCCCTTTTTCTTTTTAGTTTCCGTTAAAACGAATCCAAAACTTCAAAATTCAACACTTGGAAAAAATATAAGGCAAATCTGAAAAGAATCTCAAATTACAATAAACTTTCAGCGAAATTCACGTTTTCAACTTTTCTATATACAAAGAGGACTTTGTAACGGATTTTCCGAAATCGTGTCAAAAATATGTTTAGATTATTGGCTTTAATTGTTTTTTTATAGAATTGAAGTTTGGGGTTTAGTATAGAATTGAAGAATCTCAAATTACAATAGATTTTAAGCGAAATTAACGTTTTCTACTTTTCTATATACAAAGATGACTTTGTAACGGATTTTCTGAAATCGTGTCAAAATATGTTTAGACTATTGGCTTTAAAGATTTTTATAGAATTGAAGTTGGGGTTTAGTATAGAATTGAAGAATCTCAAAGTACAATAGATTTTTAGCAAAATTAACGTTTTCTACTTTTCTATATACAAAGATGGCTTTGTAACGGATTTTCAGAAATCGTGTCAAAAATATATCTAGAATATTGGCTTTAAAGATTTTATAGAATTCAAGTTTGGGGTTTAGTATGCAAAGAATTCACGATACTCAATATCTATTGTAACTTCAAATTTATTCCTTCAATTCTTTCTCGAGATACCGAAATATCCAAACTCTAACTAGATAAAATAAAAATTTAAGAGTTAATTTTAAATATTTAAATAATTTGTATCCAATCCATTATCCGAATTATTTATTGTTATTTTTTTTGTTATCTCTCAGTTAATAGTTTCAAATATTTGAATTAAAAGTCTCTAATCTTTACCTCACTATTACCCAATCTCACATCCAAGATAGTTAGACAATGCAATTTTCCAGTTTTATTTTTGTCAACGCAATTTTCCAGTTATTACAATAAAAAAACCTAATTATAAAAAAGTCTCCTAAAATATATGGAAAAATAAAAGTCTGTTTACTATACATATGCAAATGTATGTATGATAATTGATAAATTACTTCTACTCCTACTTCCAATCAAATCGTAAACAAAAAGAAATGATTCCAACATTCGAATCCTGCTGGCGTGATTTAGATTAGTAATTATCACAACCTCCAACCACAATATATAAATATATCACCACCCACTCCATAAAAATAAGAAAAAAAATTAACATTATAAGACTTATATAATGGGAAAAATGTCAAACAAACCATGAACTTTCAAATTTAAGCCATATTAACCATGTACTATCATTTAAGCTAAATAAACCATGAACTTTCAAATTTAAGCCAAATAAACCATGAACTTTTGTTGACTTTCTGTTTGGCCCATAAACTTTCGGTTGACTAAGCCGTTTTAACCGTCCCGTTAAATCCACTACCTAAGTCATTAACAGACGTTAATTGTCGTCGTTTTGGGCAGTAACAGAGAAGAGTTAACGACAATTAACATCTGTTAATAGCTCAGTTAGTAGATTTAACGGGACGGTTAAAACGGCTTATTCAACCGAAAGTTCATGGGTCAAACAGAAAGTCAACAGAAGTTCATGGTTTATTTGACTTAAATGATAGTTCATGGTTAAAATGGCTTAAATTTGAAAGTTCATGGTTTTTTTGACATTTTTCCCCTTATATAATTAACAAAAAAAACATTTAGCATTAAATAATAGAGAGTGAGTACAGTACATTTTAAGTTTTTAGTTGGGACAATCAAAAAATAAAAGTTCCAAATTTAATATTTATGACATAAGAGAGAAAGAGAGTGATGGTAGTAGTAAGCTCTTACATGAGAGTTGACGAGAATTTATGAAATAACCGAAGAGTCAGTGATCATCTTACACGTGTCAAGCTCTTAAACCATCACGTGATCCAACGGTGATCGTAGGCACAAATTTCGAAGAAGTGTAATTTGAAGGGAACTGTAGCTATTTTGACTTTTATTAAAGATTTTTTTTTTTTTTTTTTTTTTTGGTAAGCGACTTTTATTAAGGGAAAGGTTTTAATTCTTGTTTAAAAAAGTCTAAATCCTTAAGATCTCTTTCTTTCCTTAATTGGGTTTTGTAAATTTTCCACAGTTTTGAGTTTATAATTCCTAAGATGGTCATTTCAAACGCGCCGTATGGATCATGTCACAAAATTCATATTCTCTCTTTTTAGTATAAGGCTATAAGCAATTAAGCACTTACTAATCTTACTATTTCCTTTAACTAAGTAAACAATCTTGAACTTTTTTATTAAAATAAATGATTTCAAGGAGATAAATGTGAGATAATGAGATTACATTTGTTCTTTTAATGATGTTAATGGTTTTACGCGGATTTTAGACAAATATTTGTTTCGTTTTATAATAAATATTGTTTCGACATTTTTTTACATAAATTATAAAAAATATTTAAAAAAATTTATATTCTTAGAAATCAAGTTGGGTTTTAGTATTTTTCTCTAAAGTTGATGTGAAGTTATAAATTTTACGTTAAAGTTTTTTTATTGAAAATCTAAACCATAATTATTTTGAAAATAACTTTTTAAACAACTTTTAATTTGTAACGTAAAAAATAATATATTATATTATTTTATTTAACAAACGTTACAATATATTTTTTATATAACGTATACTTTACTTGATATCACGTTTTTGTTACTACTACATGTTATGTTATTTATTAAAAGTAATACAATTACGTATAAATATAAAAAAACTTTTGGTCAAAAAACAAAACAAAAAATAATTCTCCTATTTACCATTTAAGTACTAAAATTATTCTCATTTCAAGACTTTGAATATCTATCTATCAACCTAAATAACCTTTTTTGACCCAATACAAATTCAAAATTCCACAGAAGTAAAGAAAATTCCTCATCTATTTAAATTTTGACCCACAACAAAAAAAAAAGCAACTTCTAACGGTAAATCAAATGAGAGCGTGAGGTAAACGCGCTTTTACCTAGACTGAACAGTATACACACAATTCAAAACACCCTGAGTTAAAAAAAAACTCCAACCTTTGCCTTCGCCACGAGTCAACCCTCTTCTTCGTCAAGAGAGCTCGGTGCAAAATTTAAAAAAAAAAAAAAAAAACTTCTTATTTATTATTCATCAATATATTTTTCCTTTTTAGATTTATCACACACATAACAGAATAATATTATTATAATATCTCTTTTTTTTTTTCTTCTTCTTCTTATATTATTCTCTTCCCTTTATAATTTCCACTCAAAAAATCATTTTTCTTGCACAGAAGTCAACTCTCTCTCTCTTTCTTCTTCTCCTCTCTGTCTCATCTCATCTTCTTCAACCTCTGTCTCTTCAATTTCTCTACCATGGATGAACAAATTTCGATTATATAATCTAAAACCTCGTTTTTTTTGTCTAACTTCTCAATCTCCAAAAGAAAAAAAAAAGTTCAGATGGGTAACGGAATCGGGAAGCTGAGTAAATGTTTCACCGGCGCCGGAGAAAGTCACCGGAAAAAATCGGAGTTATCAATTCTCGAGCCAGATCCTTTAGATGAAGGTTTAGGTCACTCTTTCTGTTACGTTAGACCCGACCCGACTCGGGTTTCGTCTTCCAAAGTTCACTCAGAAGAAGAAACGACGACGTTCCGTACAATCTCCGGCGCTTCAGTAAGTGCTAACGCCGCCACGCCACTCTCTACTTCTCTCTATGATCCTTACGGACACATCGATAGAGCCGCCGCGTTCGAAAGCACGACGTCGTTTTCATCGATTCCTTTACAGCCGATTCCGAGAAGCTCCGGTCCGATTGTACCCGGTTCAGGTCCGTTAGAAAGAGGGTTTCTTTCCGGTCCGATTGAAAGAGGTTTCATGTCCGGTCCACTTGATGGTTCTTCCGGTCCGATTGATAGTAAAACCGGTTCTGATCAATTTCAACGTAGCTTCTCACACGGTTTAGCTAATCTCCGGGTCGGGTCAAGAAAAGGATCTTTAGTTCGGGTTCTCCGTCGAGCAATTTCGAAGACGATTACACGTGGACAAAACTCGATCGTTGCTCCGATTAAAGGAGTTGTTACGGTTAAAGAACCCGATTGGGTATTCGGGTCGGATAAAACCCGGATCCAGCAACAACACCAGAACGAGAATAATCTCACCGTTAATAGTTTGAATTTCAGTAGTGAAGGAAGCTTACTAGACGACGACGTTTCGTTAGAAAGCCAGAATCTTCAATGGGCACAAGGTAAAGCTGGCGAGGATCGTGTACATGTGGTTGTATCGGAAGAACATGGATGGCTTTTCGTTGGAATCTACGATGGATTCAACGGTCCAGATGCTCCTGATTATTTACTCTCTCATTTATATCCAGCCGTTCATCGTGAGCTTAAAGGATTATTATGGGACGATCCTAAACCGGATACAAAATCTTCCGATGAAGCTGATGTAGAGAATTGTGATTCGAGTTCGGAGAAAAAGTCAAAGAATTGGGAAGAAAGTCAACGACGGTGGAGATGTGAGTGGGATCGAGAAAGACTTGATCTTGATCGTTTATTGAAAGATCGGAGTAATGGGTCGGATCTAGATCCGGATCCGAATTCTTCAGATGTTTTAAAGGCTTTGTCACAAGCTTTGAGGAAGACGGAAGAAGCTTATCTGGAGAATGCAGATATGATGCTCGACGAAAATCCTGAACTAGCTTTAATGGGTTCTTGTGTTCTTGTGATGTTGATGAAAGGTGAAGATGTTTATTTGATGAATGTTGGTGATAGTAGAGCTGTTCTTGGACAAAAAGCTGAGAATGAGTATTGGATTGGGAAGATAAGACAAGATTTGGAACGTATCAATGAAGAAACAATGAATGATTTTGATGGTTGTTGTGAAGGTGAAGGAGCTAGCTTGGTTCCGAATTTATCGGCTTTTCAACTAACTGTTGATCATAGCACAAATGTAGAAGAGGTAGGGAAATTAATGTGCATTTATGCGGTTATTTTTATCGATGAATTGGTTATATATTGAAGCTGATGAAGTCTTGTTTTTGTTGTTCAGGAAGTTGATAGAATTAGAAAGGAGCATCCGGATGATGCGAGTGCGGTTTCGAATGAACGTGTTAAAGGTTCGTTGAAGGTCACACGAGCTTTTGGTGCCGGTTTTCTCAAGCAGGTACTTAGTGATTCTTGGTGATGTTAGAGTTTGAACATTAGGTTAGTGTAATTTAGGAAGAATGTTTGTATCTAGTTCTAACTTTGGGATATACATTAATCTTTGCAGCCGAAATGGAATAACGCGCTACTTGAGATGTTTCAAATCGATTACAAAGGGACTTCACCTTACATCAATTGCTTGCCATCACTTTACCATCATAGATTAGGCTCTAAAGACCAGTTTCTGATACTATCCTCGGATGGTCTCTACCAATATTTCACAAATGAAGAAGCTGTTTCAGAGGTCGAACTCTTCATCACCTTACAGCCTGAAGGTGATCCGGCTCAGCACTTGGTACAAGAGCTTCTTTTCCGTGCTGCTAAGAAAGCCGGTAATAATCTATCGAAAACCCTGATGAGATATCTTTGACTCAAAGTCTATTATTAAATCGTAATATGTTGTTTCTTGTTGATGTTTCTAGGTATGGATTTCCATGAACTGCTTGAGATACCGCAAGGGGAACGGAGACGGTACCACGATGATGTTTCCATTGTAGTGATCTCTTTAGAAGGAAGAATGTGGAAATCTTGTGTATAAACAAAATGAAAACCATATATGAACATAGAGAAAACTAAACTGTTTCTGAGATGATTCGATGCAAATGATTGGTTTTATGAGTTCGACTTTTAAGTCTCGGACAAAATGAAAAGCTCGATCTCTCATCGAATCGAAAAAACCTCAGAAACAATGATGTAATATGTTAATAAACAGTAAGAAAAAGTTTTGCCTCTGGAATTTAAAACACAAGTCTCATTAATACACAAGTCATGTCTCTTATCTATCTGTTTTGATTGTTTATTGTTCTCATCAATTTCTCATATTCAAAGATGAATCTAGGCTTTCAAAACCAACCCTTTGACCTCGAATTTAAGACACTTAGATATAGATTCGATATTTGTGGAAACCCTTTGCTTATTGGTCAATGCAAGCTATTGAAGTAGTTAAGTGTCTTCCAACTTCTAACTGTAATGGAATAGAGAAGTAAATGTAGGGAAGAGGAAGAAGAGGAAGTGGTGGATATGCACTCTTGTCCCATTTATGAATTAAATCACTCTTCCACTTAAATCTCTTACTTCCCACCAAATCTTGGCCTCTCTGTTTCTGTACTGTTTCCAACAACTAAGGCAACACAAGTTTTGGATCTTTCTGTTTTTAGTCCGTATTGTACATATCTCGAGTCTTGATCTACATTTTCACAATGCATATTAGCTTTTTTGACCGCCATAGAAATTTAGACAAAATTGAAAAAAAATATGGAAGCTATACCTTGTTGGAAGTGTTAGCATAACTTACCATTTTATCAAACAAAAAAAAAAGTGTTAGCATAATATAACGGAGATAGTAATTAGCTAACACTTCCAACACGTATTAGCTTTCATAATATACTAACTTGGATTAGTACTATTTAGTATTTACGTTCAAAGTTGTTCTACAATTATTATCTTTTGTTTTATAATTAAAGTCTTTCAATGTAACTTAAAAAAAAAAAAAAAAAAATTGTATCGACCATTTGTATCGGGTTGGTCAACGGGAAAATTCAAAGAGAGGAAGATACTCACAAATTCTGGTTAAAGATCGTTTAGAGCATTTTTGTTGATCGGAGGACTAGAAGAGAGTTAGTTTTGTTTAGGTTCTTGATGAAGAATGTATTAAGATGTGAATGATCATAATAATTAAGTTATATTATTTTTCACTAAATATATATCTAGTACTATGTCAAGGTCCAGAAAATCTTAGGAGAATTTAGAAAAAACAAATGTGGATTTTACATGTTACTCCTATTTTTAAGCTTATCTTTTCTTATGTTTGCTTCTAGCCTTCTCAATTTAAGAAATCCATTATAATGATTAACCAAAACAATTTCAGTTTGGTCAGAGCAGTTGCATTTCCTGTGCTTTAACATGTTTACATCTCATTGACAAAACTCTCTTCAACATTGTTTTTCAGGCTTCGATCTACCACATGTGGAGATCGAGAGACCGGTTACGTAGACACGACACGAGGTTGCAATTCATACCAGCAAACCATGCATAGCTGCCTTGATCAACTCCGTATTAAGTCGCTCAACTATTCGATTGACATCAAGTTCAGCACTCTTCTTCACATGTGGAGGTACAAGTTGTACAACCTTCGAAGATCACATTGATCATGATCTTTCTGCGTTTGTCTTTGCTCTGTTTCTAGTTCATTTTCAGTCCTCTGTACATAACTTTAGTTCTTCTTCAATATAATCTTCACATTTAATTTTTTGTTAAAGGTTTTGTATAATTTTCACATTTTTTTTTTTACAATTAGAATCATTAGATACTTAAAGTTTAACGAAGTTATGAAAATATACTATTTAATAACAATAATAATACTATTTACACATGGACCAACAAAGACCAAAACTTTTCTATGTTATACATAAAATTTAGGGAATAGTTAGGATAGTTTCATTTGAATTTAATATTAGTGGATAGACTATTAAACAATGAAGTAAAATAAGTTTATTAAAACACTACATATAACCAAAAAAGACAATGTTTTTAAAAACTTGATTTGTAAAATTCAATTTTTACTTTTACTTTTTACTTTAGATATATTATATATTTACAAGTATATTTCAGTGGATAAGGCTATTAAATATTGATGTCTAGTTTATGTATTTTTTTTTTCTTTCCAAAATTTACTTTCTATAATTAAAGCATTTATTTATAAAAAACCTTAAACTTTATTCCCATTTTTTTAATTTAAATTGTAAATGAATTTATTTCTTCCTCTCGTTTCTTCTCATAAAGGTTATAAAAAGCTTTTCCAACACCATTTGTTTTTCTCTTCCTCCCTCTCCTCACCATTGATTCCTCTCACAGAGCAAACCAAAAGCAAAAGATTCTTCGTCCATTATCTTCCTCTATACGATTCAAGCTTTCGCATCTCCATCTCTTGGTTCGTTTCTTAACTAGCTCTTCGTTTCCAAATTTTGCTTGTGTTTTTTGATTTTATAGATCGTTTGAATGAAATTAAGTAGTGAGATTGAATCAAAAACCTAATGATTCATTCATATTCTATATTCGAAGCTTTGTTTAGATGTAGTTTTGGATTTGGGAATCGATACTGTGTTTAGAGATACTGATGTTTAGGAAATTGAACTTTTAATCTATGTGAATCTGTGATTAATTTGATTTTTCGTTACATAAGAACCTAATTTGAAGATTGTTTATGAAATCTCTGTTTCTCTATCACCTTTGGGTACAGGAGTTATGAACATGAATTTTTCGTTTTGTTCAACATCTTCTGAGCTTTCATATCAAAGTGAGAATGTTCTGAGGTTTTCGGTAGCGAGACGGTTGTTGTTATCTCCTGAATTGGTTAAGTTCGATGAGAAATGGAAGAGAAATTACGTTAGTTTACCTTGTCGTGGCACGAGGAAGGTTTTCGCTTCAAGCCGTTTTGTGCAAGGTCATTTGGAAGATTCGTCGATTGTTAACAAGAGTTTATCAAGAAGGGAACCTGTAGAGAAGCTTGGTTTTGTGAGGACTTTGTTAATTGATAATTATGATAGTTATACTTTCAATATATATCAGGCACTGAGTACTATTAATGGAGGTAAATTCATACTGTCTATCTTTTGTCCTTTGTCAATCTCGCGTTCTGTGTTTGTTTTCTTCAAAGTCTTTATTTTGTATACTGTGTAGTTCCTCCTGTGGTTATTCGAAATGATGAGTGGACGTGGGAAGAGGCTTACCATTACTTATATGAAGATGTTGCGTTTGATAATATTGTTATTTCACCTGGACCTGGTTCGCCGATGTGCCCAGCTGATATAGGTATCAGCCAGTTCATCTAGTTTTTATTGAATCTTTGCATTATTTCCTATGCTAAATTTGTTTGTCTTTTCTTTGGCTCTGCAGGAATATGTCTTCGTCTTTTGCTTGAATGTTGTGATATTCCAATTCTAGGTGTCTGTCTAGGCCACCAGGTAATTTTATCTTTCAAAAAGATGGCAGCACTTCATTTGTTAAGTGTTTCCTGCTTTTCCGGTCATAGTTTCTACAGTCATGAAAATGAGTAGTTTATCTCTTTCTCTACGATTATCTTTGTAAACCAAGACAACATGCTTTGGCAGGCACTGGGTTATGTCTATGGAGCTCATGTAGTTCATGCCCCCGAACCAGTCCATGGACGATTGAGGTATTGAGAAAAGTGATTTCCAGTATACAGGACTTTTTATAATGCGATCTCTGTGCCTTCTAATAATCACCTTCTTTTCCGAATTTGAATTTTTGTCAACTGAAGGAAGTCTAAAGTTGTTGATATATGGTCATATCTCCTCCATTTCTCATTTTTCAGTGCCTGTTAGATATTTTACTCACCATTTCCATATGCTTGATTTAGTGGGATTGAACATGATGGCAACGTATTGTTTTCTGATATTCCATCCGGGAGAAACTCTGATTTCAAGGCAGGTCATCTACTTTTTTACATGCAAGATGCAACATTTATTGATCTCTCTAGATACAGAGTACAAATTTGTGTTTGGGCTTCAATTCTGCAGGTTGTTAGATACCATTCGCTGATCATTGATGAGGAATCACTGCCAAAGGAACTAGTACCAATAGCGTGGACGATTTATGATGACACTGGTTCTTTCTCTGAGAAGAAGTTTTGTGTTCCTGTGAAGAACACTGGGAGCCCACTAGGGGACGAATCTGTCAGTTCTGTTTCAGAAAAGTTGGAAAATCGAAGTCATTGGCCTTCGTCCCATCTTGATGGAAAACAAAATAGACACATTCTCATGGGCATCATGCATTCTTCTTTTCCCCATTATGGTTTACAGGTTTGATGCTTATTAGAGATCATATTTGAACTAAGTTGCCTCCATTGTTCTGTGGTCTTTGACATGCATTTTGCTTTTAGTTTCATCCAGAGAGTATAGCTACTACCTATGGAAATCAAATATTCAAAAATTTCAAAGACATAACTGTGGATTATTGGAGTCGCTGCAAATCCCCATCCTTGCGGCGAAGAAACATAAATGACACTGGTGAGCTCTTTTAAGCTTAATAGTTTCATTAGTTCTAGATTGTCATTTCATCCTCTTTCTTCTACTTTTCCATTCTAAGACCTACTTTTGTTTTAGTATCCCATGGCGTTACTTTATAATTAACTGTTTTGGAGCTTCTCCTGAATAATGAATATTTTTTAGCAAACATGCAGGTGCCTGGTGCTACCCAATTGCTGAAAGAACTTTCCAGAACTAGATATACAGGCAATGGTTCTAGCTATAATGGGAACCCTAAGAAGTCTCTGTTTTCTTCAAAGACAAATGGTGTAGACGTCTTTGATCTGGTGGATTTATCATATCCAAAACCTCATGCGAAATTACTGAGGTTGAAATGGAAGAAGCATGAACGTCTTGCACATAAAGTTGGTGGGGCAAGAAATATATACATGGAACTCTTTGGCAAGAACAGAGGGAATGATACTTTTTGGCTGGATACTTCTTCTAGTGACAAGGTTGGTAGTCTATTCTCCTGAACTCGCAAATGTTGCGGGTAGTGTTATTGCTGTATTATTGTATAAGCCTCCTCGTGACAAGATATCTTTTATTAATTCTAAAGAATGTTTCTTCCAATTACATTGTTCCAGGCTAGGGGACGATTTTCTTTCATGGGCGGTAAAGGTGGATCTCTCTGGAAGCAATTGACATTTAGTTTATATGATCAAAGGTTTTACGCATGACCCACTCTTTCTCTATCCGACAAAGGTTTATGTTCTTTTTTAACCTGAGCGCCATAACCCCATATTGTCTTACCGTGCTTCAGTCATTATGCGACTATATTTGATATGGCTAGGATAATTTACACAATGATACATTATATCATGAGAACTGAAATATTAAATCTATGACTTCTTTTTTTAGCGAGATTACATCTAAACATGCGGGACATCTTCTTATTGAGGATGCTCAGAGTTCTACTGAGAAGCGATTCTTGGAAGAAGGCTTTCTTGATTTTCTACATAAGGTATAAAGAAAGACTTTACTCTAGTATGGAACTACTCTGCTTTATTCCAACATTTGGCTAATTTACGAATGTCAAAGCTTATCTCTTCTCTAGAAAGTGAAATAAATTTTATTCGGTAATAGTTAATAGTAAAATAGAGACTCATAAGTGAATGTCAACTGTATTGTTACCAGGAGCTTTCATCTATCTCTTATGATGAGAAGGACTTCGCAGGGTTGCCTTTCAATTTTTGCGGTGGATACGTAGGTTGTATTGGGTACGTGTTAAATCATCTAGACCGTGTATCTCTTTGACAAGTTTTTTTCATTAGTAGCTTTCTATAGTACAGTACGGCCCTGATACCTAACTGTAGAAGACTTTGGGAATGAATGTTTAGTTACCTTTTCTTGTATTGCAGGTATGATATAAAAGTCGAGTGTGGAATGCCAATTAATCGTCACAAATCTAAGGCTCCAGATGCATGTTTTTTCTTCGCAGATAATGTTGTTGCCATTGATCATCAACTTGATGACGTTTATGTATTATCTCTTTACGAAGAGGGAACCACAGAAACCTCTTTCCTGAATGATATTGAAGAGAAGCTCCTTAGCCTGAAGGTTTCGTCCACGAGAAAGTGGAAGGATCAAACACTTCCTGCGATGGATTCATCTCAATGCAACGCAAGTTTTGTCCCTGACAAATCCCGAGAGCAGTATATCAACGATGTTGAGAGCTGTATGCAGTATATCAAAGACGGAGAGAGCTACGAGCTTTGTCTAACTACTCAAAATAGACGGAGAGTAGGGGATGATACTGATCCTTTGGGACTTTATCTCCACCTGAGAGAGAGGAACCCAGCACCATATGCAGCTTTTCTCAACTTCTCAAATGCAGATTTGTCTTTATGCTGTTCGTCCCCTGAAAGGTTTCTTCAGCTGGATAGAAATGGAATGCTAGAAGCAAAGCCGATTAAGGGTACTATAGCTCGTGGCTCCACACCTGAAGAAGATGAACTTCTTAAAATGCAATTAAAACTCAGGTACACCAAAACACTTTTTTCATGAGAGTCTCGGAGTATTCTAGAATCTTTTAATGTGTCTCAATTGTTCTCAATGTGACTTTAATATTGTTTCTTTCTTTCCCTGTCTTGTAACAGTGAGAAGAATCAAGCCGAGAATCTGATGATTGTTGACCTTCTAAGGAATGATCTCGGTCGTGTCTGTGAGCCAGGCTCAGTCCATGTACCTAACCTCATGGACGTGGAATCATACACAACAGTACACACTATGGTAAGCACGATCCGCGGACTGAAAAAACCAGACATTAGTCCAGTGGAATGCATAAGAGCAGCTTTCCCAGGCGGTTCAATGACCGGTGCACCAAAACTAAGATCCGTCGAGATTCTCGATTCTCTAGAAAACTGTTCGAGAGGCCTTTACTCTGGCTCAATCGGGTATTTCTCATATAATGGTACGTTTGATCTGAATATTGTGATAAGAACAGTTGTGATACATGAAGATGAAGCTTCCATTGGAGCAGGAGGAGCAATAGTTGCATTATCAAACCCAGAAGATGAGTTTGAGGAAATGATTCTTAAGACTAGAGCTCCTGCAAATGCAGTCATGGAGTTTTGTAGTGATCCGAGGAGACAATAATTTGTGTCTCTTCAAAGATCAAACCAAATTGGTTTGGTGTGTTGTGGCTTTAAATTAGTTATCATCTGTTATTTATTTTTTAGAAGTTTATTCATAAATTTTTATAGGAAGAAAAGTGTTTTTTTTTTTTTTTTTTTTTTTCCAAATTCAAAAACTAAAAACTCCTTGTAAGAGAATTTTCTTAAGATAGTTATTTGATTGATATTTTTCAAAGAAAATATAATTTTTAAAAAATTGAATAGTCGTTTGATAGTTAATTTATTTGATTGATATCTCTCAACTTATTTGTAACCCCACTCTTAACATTGACCTAAATTTGTAACCCCACTCTTAACATGTCTATTTCACTTTCACAATTTGAGTACTAGGTTTCATTTATTAAGTACTGCAAACGTAAAATAACATCCATAAATCATTGGATAGTTGCTTACAAAATAATTTTGGTTGACCATAAAAAAAAAGTAAATTGTTTATTTGGTAGACAACCAAATGCGGAGCC
Organism: Erysimum cheiranthoides; assembly: GCA_011420285.2. Classification (NCBI taxonomy): domain Eukaryota; kingdom Viridiplantae; phylum Streptophyta; class Magnoliopsida; order Brassicales; family Brassicaceae; genus Erysimum; species Erysimum cheiranthoides. The sequence goes on from CM022182.2 coordinate 10,350,384, forward strand.
AAAATTGACTTAAACTAGTGGTAAAATTGTAATTAAGTCGTGCGTTTATTAATTTTTGCTTTAAATAAAATGTTGTAATATTATGTGTAACGTGATATCGGATAAAATAATAAACAATTTTCGATTTTAAAAATAATAAAACCAAATTATATATTTTTCATACAGTTTATTTGGTTGTTGTTTTTATTGCCCATCCCTAGTTATGAATTAATGCGAGTATTTTCTTTGAAAATCATAGAAAATTGAGTTTTTTGGACAAAATAATAGATTCTATGATTTAGCAAAATAGAGTATTTCAATGTTATATGCATGCATTCAAAATAGAGTATTTAAATAGACTATTCAAAACGTTTGTATGCGCTGCTATAAAACGAATACGAGTGGTAATTTTGGTGCTAATTAGACATGCCTTCAAATAAAAATACATTATTAGACACATAATAAATTCTTTGACAAAGCATGTATGGACAAGACAAGATTTTGTAATGATCTTTAGTTGTCCGTAAGATATACGTTCGGCCAAAACTACATTATTAATAGTCAATGATTGTAATTACACTGAAATTGAAACTAAACCCAAAGAAGATAAAAGAGAAGGAAAAAAGAAGCGTAGAAGGAGGAAATAGAAGATGGGAGGCAAAATGATTGAGCATGAGAAATTATTCAATTATGTTTCCATGAGAGTGAGTGCTTAACTTTTTACTTATTTCTCCATTTTCACTAGTAAAGATGGTTAAGTTATCTAACTAATTTAACTTTTACCTAAACAACAAGTTAAATTATCTGCTTAACTTCAGTTGTTGATTGGGATAACTTTGTTAATGAATCCCGAGAATTTGGATCTCTATTCTTTTTAGTTTTAAATAATAATTCAAAATGGAATAACCTTTTTGGTGGTAGACATTGATAGATAGTGTGACTCCAACAAATCTAACAAACGCATTTGGTGCCACCATTCATATTTTTTCTTGTTTGTGGGTAAAGGTACGCAATTAAGAGCATACCAATTAAGCACATACCAAGAAACGTAGTAAGATTGGCACTTAGTTTTTTTCCTTTAATAATTGAAGAAAATGAGAAAAAAAAAAAAAAAAGATATTGTATTGAATTTTCAGTTTACCAAAATACTTATATAGAAAACCTTTAAAAAATAATTAAATAGTTGTAATATATTTTAGTAATTGTCATTCAAATATTGTTATTAACTTATGATCATATTAATGTTTGTTCCGTTCATTTTTTTTTTCTTCTATATACTTTCATTAAACAGTTGGTATTACAACAAGTACAACGCTAATACAAAACTTCATAACACACTTTATTATATAAGCATATAAACGAAGAAGTGAATTTGACTATACTTTATTCCGAAAAACCTTACATGCTATCATGTTTTTAAACATGTTATGTTATTTCTTCAGTAACCATGTTACTCCAAAAGCCATATTAATCGAATGTGATATGTATGTCTTACAGACATTCTCTGTTTGAAACTCCACATCACATAGGAAGACCACATTGCTCCTAAAATAAATTTTGAAATCCTGACATTCCGATTCATAACCGTATAAAATTTAAGAAGTAACGGCAAAAGAATTGGAATTTTCGAAATCCCTATAAATTCGAGAGAAAGAATTACCTGAAATCTTTTCAATTTTTTCCTCGTTCCATTCATTCTGTACGTTTTGTTTATTAATGTCTTGCAACTATTCTTAATTATCAAAAGAAAAAAAAGTATATTGGGATTTCTTCATCATCTAAACAATTTGTTTAATGCAAATTTTACAGTAATATATGGTTTTAGGTTTATTTTTACTACATAATGAATTATCGTAATATTTTTGTCCGCTTAGGATTACCACGATTCTCTCGTGATTTGGTTGAACGTTTCTATCTAAGTACGTGAAGAAATTTTGGATTTATTTACTTTTGGAAGCAGAGGCTTAGAAGAAACTTAAAAAAGAACACAAAACTTTTTTACGAAGTAGAACAAATCGTCACAACTTTTACCCAAAATAAAATTAAATAAACGTCACTATTGAAAGTTTCTTAGATAATACTTAGAGGTGTGTGTGTGTGTCTGTATGTATTTTGTAAGAATATATCGTAGCTAGCCTACTAGCCTTCGTAGGTGAGTGTGATCTTATCTCCAATTACTTTGTTATTTTGGAAAAAAGAAACACATGCGTTGGGGTTTTGTTAAGAGAATATTATACATCTTAATCTAACATAATCCGGACAAAAACGTCATTCATCTCTAACGATCTATTTTTCTTTTTTTTTTGGGGTTTTTATTAGTTTATACATAAATACATATGGGCATAACAGAGACAAACATAACACAATATCTATTATAGTATTATTAGTGTTGACTTTCGTTACCAATGACAAATGTTGAGATATATCGATGGAATCTAAATTTGTATCTTAAAAATTTAAGACTTTTGTCACATTTAACCGAAAACACTTTTAAGTTTTTTGTCAGTTAGGTGGGTATAGTTTAATGCTATCGGATCGTTTTTTAATCGCTATAGTGTATAATACATAACGATTCGTTTATTTTGTCAGTTAAATCGTTCTAGATAGATATATACACACAAAAGGTAATGGATGTATGATAGGTCAAGTTAAATGGTACTAGTTATGAATATAGTGATGTGTAGTGTATATATAGGTGGGTGTGATAACATAGAAGGCATGTGAGATTGATGTTCACATGCATCAAAGTTAGGATCAGAGATAAAGTAAAAATTTAGAAAAAATAAAATGATCGAACCAATTTGAATTAATCTGAAAGAGACATGCCATCTTCTTTTAGACGCTAAATTCAATAATTTCTTTTAGCTTATGAATAAAGGAAACTAATTGACCTTTTTCTTTTTAACCAACAAAACTGGCCTTTTCTTGTTTTCATGTCAATACGCTTTCAAGCTTTTTTCATCTTTACACAATTATTATGTATGCCTCTTTATTTAATTTCTTTTATGGAATACAAATTATATTAATACAATATGAGAATGAGACACAAATGATCTTGAAATTTAATTAAACATGAGTCTATATTTTAATTGTTGCAAACCATTTAACCACAAAAAAAAAAAATTGTATTGGTGTTTAGTAAGGAAAATTTGTCCTTTTAGACGAAAACTCAATTTTATTTTTCTTTCGTACTAAATATCTGAGTGTGGTTAAAAGATTCATCTGGATCTTAAAGCAAAATGTGTTCTCAAAAGGCGAGAAACATGTGATTGGTATAGAGATATTAACCATATTGAAGAAAATCTTACTAGTATTATAATAAAGCAATCTTACATAAAGTATAGTTGTTGCATCGGATCCTTCAACATTAATTAAAAACCCGAATGTTCGCAAATGAAATTAATTATAACCACAAATCAATTCATATTTACACGTACATAATATTACTACTATTATATAAAGCAATACAAGCCACCAAAGCCATAAAAAGTCTTTCACTCTCTCTCTTTCTTCTTCTATCTCTATATCTCCTTCCCTTTATCCTTTAAGTTTAAGCTACGTTTCTTCTCAAAGATGAGTTTCTCCGATCAAAACAATCTCTGCGAAACGGAGCTAGAGCTCCTTCATGAACCCTCTATAGGGTTTTCAGACCGGACCATTCACACATCTCCACAACATGAGTTCCACTTCATGTCTCCTATATACCAAGAATTGCAAGATCAAGATCTTGAAACTAAATCCAAAGAGACAAGTAATTGCTCACACAAAGAAGGAACAAACTTCAAGAAAGAAGAAGAGGAATATTACTGTAAGACTCCGACTCGTGCTGACCAGATTTTACCGGCGATTCCAAGAATTTGTCCACCGGCGCCGAGGAAACCTAAGGTAGTCCCGTCAAGAAGCTTTAAAGTTAGAAATTCTTATAGAAGCAGGAGAATGATCATTCTAAATGTTTCTAAAGAGATCGACTGTTTGTTTAATCCAACATCTCTATGTAACAACAAAATTAAGAAAGCCAGATATATTTGATGTTTTAATTTCATGTGTATGTATAACGTAGCTTCCTAATAACCAAATTGTAATACACTACGAGAGTACGAGTTACATAATGTAGTGAAATACTATTTGTTTTTTAACTATATTAGTTAACTTTATTTATTTTTGTTCCCCCTATTTGTTAACTTTTTTATCTTTCCTTTTTGATATGTTTTTTGTTGACAAGTGACAAGGCTTTTGATTTTGGGTAATAGTGTCCTACGCTTTTTGCATGCATTTTTTTTTTTCTTTCTTTCTATCTTGGGTTTAACATATTTTGTACTACTACATTGGAAATAATCGGTACGTATGCACGACGATTAATAGAATTTTAGAATACACATATAAGCATTGGGAATTGGAAAGCAGAGTTGGTGAAATACTTGGTTACGTAAAGGTGGAATTTAAGATATTTAAAAGTGTTAAAAAAAAATAATAATAATAAAGATGATGTAAATGCTTGATCACTGAAATCAAGGCGAATGTGTTTCCCTATTTGGCTGACTGGTCCAGCTCATATCAAGGATCTAGACGGCCTATCCGAGGTTGTACAGTTATAATTTTTTTTTTTTTTTTTTTTTTTTTTTTTTTTTTTTTTTGTCAAGGAATACAGTTATATATAATTAAACAAACAAATTTGGCTACGATAACGAAAGAAATATACTATACTAATTTAGCCCATAAAATTAGAATTACAATAAACAGTTTACAATATCAAGTATAAGTATTTGTCTACACATTTGAGTCTATCCAAGAGGGCTTAAAAAGAAATCGAAGCCCAAGCCCAAATGTTTTGTCTTCTCGTACTAGTAGAAGAATGTTAGACCAATACTGCATGGGATGGACTATTATTAGAGTTCTCTAAGCAAAGATTCTACTATCCGAAATCTTTGCGTCTTCTCGTCATAAAACAAACCATCAACTTAACAAATCCACAGATCAGTCAAAGCCATTGATAATGCATACAGTCTGCTCTGACCAAGAAGATAAGAATACCCACCACATGCCCTCTAATGGACATTGACTGGCCTCCAAGAAAATCTTTAAGTCTCAATGCTCCAGCAATTGATGATGAGACACAGCCAAACACAAGAACATAATTTACTCTGGGTTTCGATGAATTAAGGCAATCACGTCTCAACAACGGCGCTTTGGTTGCTTCTACTGTTATTACCAAAGCCCTTGCATCTACGTACGGTCTAAAACATTTTCAAGATTTGACACTCGTAGTTGTATCGAGTTTTAGGGCATATACGAAATTGTCTTAAGGACGGGTGCACGGTGTTCTTGTCTAGGCACGTCGCAAACCTTTCTTGAATTAATTTAAAGACGGTAAAACGTTGACTATTTATAACCATGTTAACTAGATCTATACAAGCTGTGAAGTTCAAAATGAAAAAAGAAAAGAAATATCACGTATTCACGTGTGTTTTTTTTTTTGTGAACCAAGTAAAACAATCGTTCGTCTTGGACTTGTACTACCAAACTGATATTCATAGGACCTATCAATAAAATAGGAAAATGTTGGATTACTTTTGACATATGAACTAAGAAAGGTTTGGCCTAGCCGTCAAAGGAATCTCATAACACTTGGCTCGAAGCCTCGCTTCACACTCCTTAACAGCAAGGTCGAGGGTATTCATAGGAGACCATCAACATCGTTATGAAGATTACCATTTCTTGCTTTCTAAACAAAGGATCAAAAGAAAGACTAGCTATCTATTTGACATTCTCCAAAAGAGATGATTCATGATACTTTCACCAAAATAATTTGTTACAAAAATTTACTAATCCATTGAGATATAAAGAATGTATTCACAAGGATTCAAAAGAATTTAGGTACATAATGTAATAATGATTGAGAAGCAGAATTGGTTAAGTACAACAAACAATTTGTAATTACCACAAAGTTTGGAGTATCTGTCTACATATATGAGTCTTGTCCATATGGGCTGACAAAAAAAATCCAATCCCAAGCCCAAATCCATTTCTTTCTCTCACTAGTAGAAGGATGTTTAGGAGTAGAATTAAGATCGTTGGTTTATTGTGCTGTGTCAAAAAGAAAATTAGTATAATTTTAAGATACATTACCAATTGACTGATATTTGGTATAATTTTAAGTTAAATAAATATAATTGATGCTATTCCAAGAAATGCGACTACATTTGAAGTTTATTAAGCAACTCTACTCTACAGTATATTGGTTACATCCAGCTATTAAGATGAATAAAGAAGACAATGTACTTTGTGGATATCAGTTTAGTATGATTATGAGTCAAAAGAAAAAATACAGAGGGAGGAGGATAAACGAGAAAACTAATAATTAAGGAGGGGACTTTTTTTTTTCTTTTTTTTTTTTGGACATGCATATATATGATTGACTTGGAATAATTTTGATCGTGAAAACTAAAAAAAAACGGAAATGATAATAATAATTAAGAAATGCATGAAATACAATAGGAAGGAGCCATGACTCATGAGACAGAATAGGACCCATTGGAAGCAGTCTATAACATGTTTATGTCAGACTCTTTCTGACTTCAGAGTCCAGATAACATATTTTTGTGATTTCCAATATCTGTTTTTAAAGTTTATCATGGGGTTGAAAAAACTAGTTTCCATTGGTAAATGTTAAGGCCATTGAAGGTTTGGCTTTAACCATTTATTCGATACCAATTTCACTATAAGTAGTTATAAAGGTCGATTATAAATTTACACAAGAGCGGTTGTAAACCGCTCAAAAATAGATGAGTTTGACCATTTTATTTATTAAATAGGCGGTTGAATTTTCTTATTTTTAAAATATTATACGTTTGGAGTTATTTATATCATTCTCATTATAAATTTTTAAAATTAAAAATGAAATTTTATAATATTATTTATATTTTTAGTTATCTTAGTTATCTTGTTTTATTCAACTATTTTTTAGCCCAAAAAAAAAATTCAACTATTCATATTAAAAAAATATATATACCAATTTTGGCATAGTCTCTTCAAAATTCAATGGGACATTTAAGTCCCGTATAGTCAGTCTAGTGTTTGAATATTCGTTGGTATTATTAGGGATTAAGATGATAAGTGTGAGATTAGATATTTAAATTCTTTATCAAAAAAAAAAAAAAGAGTAGATATTTGAATTGAGACGTTGATTTTGGTATTCTTTAGAGACAATATGACACGTTTGAACTTTCATACATATGTACGGTGTGAGTCCTATGACCTGTGGCCGAAAGTGATTGCGAAAAAAATAGATGGATATTTTCATGTTGTACGAAAGTGATTGCGAGTAACTCATTATATATGTATCAGATTTATTTTATTTTAATAATTTAGAAAAATTGAATAAAACCAGAAAATCATTATTTGAATAGGTATCGATTGAAGAAGATAAATGTTTTAAATTTTCCCGGTTGGTGTTATAAGTTGCATATCTTTGGTGGATTAAGGTAACTAATCTAAATCTGCATTCATCAACCCTTGGGTCTGGTCCCATAACCCGACAACTAACTATAGCACCAAAAAGTGGATCCTACATGTTAGAATTGAAATGTCAAAGCATGCTAATTATACAGTTGTGATTAGGGGTGAAATTATGTATAAGTTTGTTACTTTTCCTTTTTTTTTTTTTTTTCTTTTTTCATCTTCTCGAACATCGATTCAAGTTCGACCTACTCTTTCGGCTCAAACACGTTTTAGACATATAAAAGTAAGAAATCAATCACTCATTCTTTTCGTTTGTCTAATTTTATATTATCATAATCAGTAGGTTTACTTTTCTAAAGTCGAATTTACATAAACAAACATCCACCGAATCGGTCTTGCCTATGACTCTATACCGAGTCAGTCTTTGACGTATAAAACTAATTGTCCACGGAATAAACTAAAAGTGGCCATGTGTATTTATCTACTAGTTGATCTAAATTGACCAATGTTAAAAAAAAAAAATTAGATATTTTCGTTAAGTACAAAGGAGCCAAACTTCAAAATATTTATATTTTGTTGGACACCACAAGTTGATAGAAAGTGATGGGATCGTGTAGGGTCAACGATCCTCATACACCACCGAGATAAACCCTTTTTTTCTTCTTTTTCTAGCTCTCTATCTCAATCTTTGTTGGTGACTTAGCAGCCGTTCACATCACATTTGTTCCCATCTCAATGATACAACCTAAATTATCTTCTTCTTTTGTCTAATTTTCGAGTTAGATCCGGATTAAAACATAGAATAATCTTGTTACATATTTTTCTTTTTTGGCATGGGACCATCAAATGGTTATCCTTAATTGTATAACTAAAACTTTCATTGTGAAATGAATATTTACATTCTTATCAAAAAAATCTTGTTACATATGAAAAATCAGATGTTTTTATCATTTAAGACGGTTAAAGTAGCTAAAAAACAAATCACGACGATTTTCGTATATAGTAGAACTCGATCCGTGACCTAGACTTGCATGATTAATTTTCTACCCACTTGAATAATACATTTTTGTTTGATTATCCATTTTTAATTATTTTTATGAAAATTAGGCAAAGAGTTTTTGTTTTTTTTTCTTTTTTTGGGTCAAGAATAGGCGAAAAGTTTAAGTTACCTTTTCTTGGTAAAAGAATCGAGTTTAGTGAGAATATGACCAAGAATAGTGAGACAAAGACAAAAGATTATGAGCTTCCCTTTCATATCAAGTAACCAAATAATAACAACAAACCATTTTGGCCAAACTTAATCAAAGAAACAACAAATCCTTGCATTACACAGCTTCCCATCTTTTTCCTTATTTCAATCTCAGTCCCTCCCCAACAAAAGATCTACATAAATTCATCTATATTTTATACATTCTCACAATTTCACCCCCTCATCTTTCAATTTCACCCCCATGCCCCAAAATGTCCTGTTTTACGGATCCTCACAATATCGGTTTGTCCATCAGCTCGTTGTCGGCTGCGATCCTTCCTGAGCCACGGCCGGTTATTTTTCCGAACGATCCAATGGTTGATAGTCCCATGAAGCTACTGCTTTCTTCTCCCAGGTTTATTGATCTTCTATGCTTTCTGAGTTTTGAGGAGCTAACATCACCTGCCTCACGATCAACAACAACAACATCATCTTGGCTCTTGCTCTTGTCGTTGTTGTTGTTCTGGGCGACGACTAACCGTGCGATGGTGCTTCTACAGAACGGGCAGACCGGTGGAGTCACGGTTGAGGTCGTTGGGTTTGGTTTGTTGTGACAGCACAGTGCAAGTGTGCATTGTGCACACATTTGATGACCACAGTCTTTGACTTCAATTGTACATACTTGCTCAAAGCAAATGCAACACAGTTCCGTATCACTCACCTGTAGACACGTTTACATGTTACTATAAACGCGAACAAATAACCAAACCTCTGGTCAAGTAAAAGAGTGTAATATTACCTCGGACATGTTATCATCTGAGGCAGTGTCGGAGTAAGAGGGTGACGGTAAGGAGTAAGCAGTTCCTTTGAGGATGGTTTTCTCTCTCTCCCTGTTTGCCTCCATTAAAGCCTGCTCTAGGAGCAGTTTCGCCTCATCATGAAGCTCACTGATGAACTTTAATGGCGATGGCCAAACAAGAGGCTCTGCAGAGGACGGGTTAAGCAAGGCTCCACATGCTCCGTGCTTATGCTTCATTGCAACCACATAAGGTATCCTCCTGAAAGGAGATATCAAGATTCAAGTTATGTTCTGAAACTAGAACAAGATTTTTCCACAACGTTTAGTAAAGTGGCAGTAGAGAATGTTTATATATATACCCAGAAGCGTCTCTCTGAAGACGATCAGCACCCCAAGCAAGCAATTTTCTGACACAATCGATAGATCCACTTCTAGCAGCCAAATGAAGAGGTGTGCTTCCTGGAGAACTGTTTCAACAAAAGTGTGAAAGGATTAGTTCCAATGAATCAAAACTTCTAACAAATGTCGATTTGCATGACAGAGAAAAACCATTACCCATATACACTAGTAGATGCACAAACAAGAGAACCACTGTCCAACAAAACATTCACACATTCAGGTCGTCTCTGCCGAGCAGCTAGATGCAACGGAGTCGCTCCTTTATCATCTCTTATGTTCACAAATCTCGCATATCCCCTGAAAAATGCAAATTCCAAGTGTAAACTTTCATTCTAAAGTACACAAGGAACAAAAAAAAAAACTGATCAAGAGACTCACCAATGAACAGCAACGGGACTTGACTGAGCAGCAGAGAGAATAGCTTGAACACAATTAGCATGTCCATAATATGCAGCGTAATGCAAACATGTTCTTCGATTGACAGAATCAAACATCAAAATCTGCAGATTCCAAAGAAAACACAAACCACAAAAATTTCAAATCCAAATCCAAAATTAATAGCAAAAAAATCGTAAGAACGTGAAGCGAAACGTACATTAGCTCCAACTTCAGCTAGCTTCTTCACACAAGAGATCCTCCCATACATCGCAGCTAACATTAACGGAGTCTAGAAGACGAATCACAGCGAGAAAAATCAGCAAAACATTCATATAATCATTCAACAAGATCAATGCGAAATCAGATATTATACGAACCTGCTTATGACGATTTAACAAATCTGGATTCGTAAATCGTTCCAAAAGCAAAGACAAAATCTGCAAAAGTAGAAACATCAGAAAATGCATCAGTAACATCGAATCTAACAATAGATTATCAAAATCCAAATCTATCACCACGAATCTGGAACAAAAATCACCAGATTCCGGCGAGATCTCGGAGAAAACAACTGAAACTAACCTCGATCTGACCATTAGCAGCAGCGACATGAAGAACGGAGTGACGATCATAAGCAGTAGTCTGATTCAAAAGACTAGGCTCCGCCGTCATCACACGACGAACAGTAATGATATCGCCGCACTGTACAGAGGCGAAAATCCCGTGCTCCGGTCTAGCTCCACAGCTCATACTCTGTCCCATCTCTCTAAGCTCTTCTCTAGAAACGCGAAAACGCAATTAGAGCTCTGATGGAGGTTTTAGGAGAGGAACAACGACACCGTCTGCCACCGGTGAGGCGCTCCGATGAGAGAATAAAGCGCCACCGTGACGGAGAACGGTGGTTGTGGAAGCTTAACAATGGAGAAGAAGAGGGAAGTTTCACATTTATGTACACATTGATAGGGCCATTTGAGGAGAAGATATTAATTTTTAAATCTTTTTTTTTTTCTTGGTTTTTTTTTTTTTTGGAAAGTGAATTAATTAAAAATAAAAATAAAAAGAGAGAGACGACTCTATTGGAGTTTGGGGATTTGCCCGCCGGGCAGTTTTTTTTTTTTTTTTTTTTTTTTTAATTTGCCCGTGTCAGTTTTGTTACAGTTACTTGTGATTTCGGGCAGCTTGTCAGATATTTTCTCTCTTTTTTTTTTTTTGTTGTTGTCAATTTCACGTTATTATTCTTTTTTTTTTTTTCTTGTTGCTTTTTTGGGATTAATCCAAATTACATGGTTTAAATTAATATTTGTGGGATAAAAAAATCATAAAATTCATCTAACATTCCCAGAATCATATAAATTTTTATTAAACTCAAATAATCACAGTCAGATTTAGAACAAAGAGCATATAAATTTGTGGTCAATATTATACTAAAAAAGCCAACAAGCAGCCCACTTGAAATTTTCTCATCGGAGTCCAAGTGGCCGTTTTGATGACCTTCGCTTCTCGATGTAGACTTCAACATCAAATATCAAATTAATTCGTGTTTCACCAATTTTTATTTATTTATTTAAATATTAAGATTCTTATTTACAGATTGCTGAATATTTTGGTGATCAAAAATAACTTGTAAGAAATAATACCATAGTCCATATTAAAGCTACAAAAGATCATAATTACTTAAAAAATGGCAGTACAGTAAAGGATAGTTGAACAGAAAAATTGGTTGAACAAAAGAATTAAGATTTTTTTAGTCAGCAATACTAAATTAAATTAAGAAATTTTTTATTTAATCCACCTAAATTTTAATTAAAAATTAAAAATTAAAAATTATACAATATAAAATAAATAATTTAAATAATATTTAATGCTAAAAACTTATTTTAAATGGTAAACACTAACATAATCACGATTTCAAAACGTGAACAACTGGTATATATCATTCATTTTCATAAAAATCTATTTTTAATATATTTAATGTTTTATTGTTGATGTTAACTCTTTTCGTTTTTGTCGATTTTTAAAAAAACATGATTCAACGAAATCTGTAACCATTTTAAAAACAACTTCTCAAACAATCCCCAACCAATTAAAAAAAAAAACAAGCCAAAGCTATTAAGCAGTCATAAAGTTTGATTTAGTACATTTTCCTTGCAAGTGTCTTTGAAGCACTAAGAACATCCATCACACTCTCATTTGATAAATCTAGGTCTTGCAGATTTTTAGGCCAAATCTCTTCGGCATCCGAATTTTTCTCCAAATTCTCATTTGATAAATGTAGGTCTTGCATATTTCCAGGTCAAATCTCTTTCTCATCTAAATTTTGCTCCAGATTTTTATCTCCTTCCATGTTTCGTTGTTGTTAAAAGTTCATAGAATGTTTGTTTCAAAATATATGTGCTTTTTTATTTCTGTTTTATATTTCGATCCCAACAAATAAATTTACGACGCGTCTTATAAAACTATTTTATTGCAAGTTTTTTTTTTTATATAACAAGTTTTTTACTGCAATTTTAAAAGAAATATAAAAAAAGAAAAACATTGCAAATATCATGCAAATCTGTCAGCCAATTTATGTACGACTACGATCTGTCATAAATCTCGTGACGATGATATCCTATGATGAATGTTGCATATATATTTTCTTGTACTGTATATATCGTCCTCGTCCATAGGTTATTTAGGTAGTGGTAGTCAGATTAGAATTAGATAAACAACACTAATCACTTTCTCTAAACTATTTAAGATCTTGTCCGTGTCCACTCTCCAACTTGTAAATAAGGTTAAAGACTTCCTTTGAAAGAAGAGGCTTACAACGGTGAAATTGAGGTATATATGGATGATCTTTAAACATAGAATTCAGAGATTGTAAAACAAAATATTTGGGTATATAAAAAAAATAATCTTTTAAGATGGACGAATCACCTATCATCACTTGGCATAGAGTCATAGACACATGCATCAAACAAACGTACGTGTCTCTAATGTTCTACTTCTATACTGTAGTAATGACAATACGACGTTTCAATCGAAAACAATAGATACATCTATTTGGAATATTGCCATATATATTGGCTCAAAATTTGTTGACCTTAGAATGGCTTTTTCTTATAGTTAAGTAAACATAAAACCAAACGTTTTTTACTTCAGTAATTAAAACGGATTGTATCGCCAACTTTCACCAGTTTGATATAAATGATTTCTTACAAACTTTGTAGACACATACCTTTTTTCGCGGTTTAGACAATTTTTAAAACACCAAATAGATGTTCCATGATTTGTTTTTTTTGTCAACATACGTTTGATGAGTTTATTAATATGATTGGTCGCCCCACTGAGTTATTGATCAAAAAGTATTCCCACAAAACAATAATTTTGTTCACTAGGTACTTGTACTCATTCATAGTTACTCCAGGAAAAAAAAAGAGTTATTACACACCAATCTACCAAAAATAGTGAAAGCTATTTAATTTACAATATTACGTGATTTTTGTGTTTTTTATAAGGTTTCTCATTGATGGTGTTTTTCATTTTCCATTGATTGGTGCGTTCACTTTGACTAACCACCACACATAATATCTATATATTCATATACTATTTTCATATTTATGAAGGGAGCTATTCTAATAAAGTTGACCAAATTATTTATTTTATTATTGAATAGTCATAGTAGCGTTTACTATGGCATGACTCTTCTCTTATCATCAATTGAAGAGGATTCAAAGCGTGTTGTGGTATGGGTAGGGGGTCCTTAAGCATGTCTCATTTTTGTATCTATCCAAATAATCACATTTTCATTCTTTATGTGACCCTAAAACAAAGTCTATATTTTATACTAAAACTAAGAATATTGTTTAGCACAAAATTTCAATTTAAATCCTAAACTCTAAATTTAAAATCTTAAACATTAAAATTAAATCATGATCCCTAAAACTAACTCTAAATCTCAAATCTTAAACTGTAAACCTTAAGCTCTAGCAAATAAATTATAAATCCTATATCTAAAAATGATGTAGTATTTCTTAATTTGAAAATTAGTTTATACAGTACGTATTTAAAAGTTTCTTAAGTATCCTTTTTTACTGTGTGTATTATTACTTTTTGTGTCATGCATAGTACCATGGCGACATAACTGTTTTGTGTCAGATTGGCATTTGTAATGAGGATCTTATTTCGTTTTGGGGTCCACTTTAATTTTTACGAATTACAAACGTAATTAGTAATTGAAGTATGGGCAAGAAATAAAAAGATTCCATGTTTCGTACGTACAATAATTTGCCTTATGAAATAATATAAAGTATAATACTCGAATATTTCTATAACTATCACTTAAAAATAAAACATTCATGTTTTCTACTTTTTCCCTTTAGATACTTCAACTACCATCAGATTTATTGTCTTATGAAACTCTGTATCATTGGGCATTGACATTAATTGTATTGATGAACTGATTTGATAGTCATGGAACCTTGTCTAGTGTCTACTCTTCTGAGTTCTGAGCATTATTAGAAGCACATTATTTCTGTTTTTTATTGCTTTGGTATTTACTATTTGTTTTCGGTGATGCTTACATATTTTGGCAATCATTGTAAATTGGAAAAAAACAGTAAAGAATAATATGAATTCGAGTGATTGAAGGTGAAATAACTATTTTCACAGTTGTTTGTCATTTAATTATTTAAAAATATTTATCATCAAAAGCATCCATCATTCGTTCAGAAACGCTTTTTATGATTTGATTTCACTATTCATACGTATTTTGATCAAAAATTAAATAAAGATACTCATAGAAACGTCATGTCAATAACTAAGTATCTCAAATTCTTGTTCAAGCTAATAAAGAAGTGACTCATCCCACAATCTTTTTGTTTTTGCATGATTTGATTATATTCTCAAATGTTATTTAGTATTAGGTAAACGAATAATCGTTGAAAATAATATAAAAAGGTAAATGTAGGGTTTGTGGAAAATATTAGAAAATAAATAAAATAAAATAAATAGAAAGCGTACGGTAGATGAAGTTTGTTGATAATATCAAAGGTGCAGAAGTTTTTGGACTTACCTTTATGAAATTGAATAACGAGACAACTCCTGAATAAAATAAATAATTGATCGGCACGCGAGCTTTGTCAGACTCGACATTTTTCTCTTCTTTTTATTTTCACCGACATTTCTTACTTCCATGTCTCAAAAAAAAAAAAAAAAAAAAAGTTATCTTCGAATTTGTACTTTTTAACATTTTCTACATATGTATTCACATTTGTACAGTTGCAATGGCTAAACAAGTGGAATACCTTAATTTTCTCGTCAGAAGTCTCAATTAAACAATCTCATGTTACCAATGCCAAGTATTTATTAAGTAGTGAAACCGAAAAAAAAAATTAAGAACTCGAGTATGGATTTAAAAAGTCAACGAAAGAATCGTTCTTATAATAAAGCTTATATAAATGTTAGATTCTGAAATGGGAGAAATCAACGGACATATGAAGTGGAACTAAAACAATTTGCATGGAATATATTGTAGTAGCGGTAAAATATTGATGAATTTTCTAGCTTTTTAAGATTATTATCATATGCTTTTCAAAAAGATTTTATATTATGTGCTTTTGTACCTAAATTTTATTAATAAACTCGTATAAACAAAACTAATGAATTTAGCCAAGCGGATTCATAACGTCAGTGCAAAGAAATTAACAACGAGTACTACTTTTTGGCGCTTTAACTAAATTAAACTAATCAAATTCTGATGAAGGTATTTTCGATTTATTAGGCTATCAAGTAAATGATATTCTGTACTTTAAAATATATAGTAAAAAAATAAAAGTTACTAATAAATAACATGAGAATTTTACATTTACTGGGATATGAAGTTAAGTATATAGAGACAATTATAGACATAGATAAAAGTATCGCTTAATTTGATTGCTAAATGGTTTGGTGGATCTAATGTCGTATGTAGCAAATTCGATGTTATAATCAACAAACACAAATTGGCATATAATGAGTTTATCAGATTTGGTATATGGTATTTTCTCATACTTAATCAATAACAAATCACAAATACTCATAATTAATAAACATATATTGTTGTTGTGTCTTGCATCATCATTTAACAAGAAAATCTTATAACTCGTGCTAATAAACTTGAATTGATATTTGATTTTTGGTATTAGAATTTAGATTTTTAGTTGGCAAATTTTTTAAAATTAGAAAGTATTAGTGTCTCTTACTCTCTTATGACACGACAAAAAAAACCATAGAAAAAGAAAACGTATAGAACATTAGAACTCATCAAATCAGTTGAGTAGCATGAAAAAAAAATCTTATATCGTAAATATAAGCAAGAGAGTATCAGAGAATCCTATATCTCAGATTCTAAAACTTGCACGACTTCATTACATATGACATACCCTAAGGTTAAATCAAGTGACATAAGATTCCATAAGATTCTTTCAATTATATATATAATATTTAAGAATCCACTTGGTAAATTCAGTGTGGAAATGAATGTTATATCAGAATTATCTATGTAGGCCATGGATTTAAATGAAAAGAAATTAAATTGGATCTGAAATAATAGAGTTGAAATATCTGCCAGATATAACTTTCAAATATATAACATAGTTTATATAAGAGAGATCCGAATTGAAGACGTATGATGAATTTTCAAATAAGACTTCTAAAATATAAAAGTAGTCTCCACCTAATGTGAATTAAATGGTGGTCAGAAATAAATAAGAGCCTTGTTTGTCCAATGGGAAACCAGATTAAGATGTGATTACGATAATTAGTTAGATGTTTAATTGGTAAGTAGCTTTCATAGGGTTGCTTATACGCAATTAGGTGGCTCACAATGGTCTTAGATGGCGATAGAAAAAATCCCAACTTAGCTGACTTACAATTTGATTCTGATTAGTCATTTAATCTACCGACTAATCTGACCGTTAAACCTACTTGTATTGTGATAGTATTGGCTAGAGGTGGGCAATTATACCGAACCAAAGTTACCGAACTAGACTGAACCGGAATTTCAGTAATTCGGTTTGGGTTGAAGTAACTGATTGGAATTTTTTATGAATAGGAAACCAGTTCGGTTTAGTAATGAAACTGCTCTGTTTACCAAATATTTTTTTCTTCTAATTTTTACAGTTTTTTTTTTTTTAAATCCGTACTTTCGAACCAAAGCAAACCTTTCAAATGTACCAGAATTTTTGGTCTAAACGGAACTTCGGTTTCAATTTGAAATTCTTTTACCCAAACTGGACAAACCGATTGCCGAGCTGAACCGAACCCAACTACTGTATAATGCGGTTCAATTCAAAATTCTTTTATACAAATCGAATAATCCGAACAATCAGAATACCAAACTGAACCAGACCGATTAAACCGATTGCTCATAAGACTAATGGCTAACAAATCAAAAGAATCTTAGACCAATACTATCTTAAGCCCATAATATAAGTTGGGCCAGTGTTACCACTTACCAGTGAGGCAAGATCCGATCGGGTTGACCCAATTAGACCCGGCCCGTAATTTCCGTTATTGACCGTGTAGCTGACTAACATATGACTGCTTTCTCTCTCTCTCTAGAGATGACTTCTTCGTCTTCGTCTTCGTCTTCATATTCGTCTTCTCAGTATAGCTTTCATGGTTGAGTCCAACCTCGTGACCAAAAACTCATTACCAGATTAAAGCGTTTTCCTCTGCGTCTTTCCTACACCAAAAAATGGCGAAATCAGAGAAACACAAATTAGCGCAAACCTTAATCGATTCAGTAAACGAGATCGCTTCAATTTCCGATTACCGTACACCGATGAAGAAACACTGTAGCAATCTCTCCCGGCGATTGAAGCTTCTTCTTCCTATGTTGGAAGAGATCAGAGATAGTAAAGAATCAACGATCCCTGAAGAAGTTATAAAGGCTTTGTTATCTCTTAAGGAATCGCTTGTTCCTGCTAAGGATTTGCTTACTTTTGTTAGCCAAGTTAGCAGAATTTACCTGGTGTGTGAGTATTTTCGATCTAAACCTGTTTTGATTTTGAGAATTTTTTGCAATTCAGATCTGTTTGAGTCTTGCTATAGTGATGCTATAGAGAACGATCACTTGCGTGTGTAGTTAGATTTGTATATCGCAATCGAAATTGAAATCTCTCAAAGGAGTTTTATTGTGTTTACTGTTTAGGGATTGTTATTTGATATTTGGAGATTTTGCTATTTATAAGTTCTTCATGCCAATGTTTGGAGTTGGGAAGCAAATTTAGTATTGTAGGTTAATCTATTTTTGTTCATTTGGAATGTTTCTGAATCTGATTCGTTTGAATCTGATTCGCTTAGGTGTTGGAGAGGGACCAAGTGATGATTAAATTTCAGAAAGTGACGGCTCTATTGGAACAAGCTTTGAGTGGGATCCCTTATGAGAATCTTGAGATTTCAGATGAACTTAAAGAACAGGTATCGAGATTCGCGGTGAATCGGAAAAACATTCTCTGATTCGTGGTTTGTCTTTTACATTTCAACATTTGTTTGTTCTTGAACTTCAGCTTTCGGAATCATTTCTTCTTGTAGGTTGAGCTTGTTCTAGTTCAGTTAAGAAGAGCAATTGGGAAAGGCGGTGATACGTATGATGATGAGTTATATAGGGATGTTCTATCTCTTTATAGTAATTATGACACAGGAAGTGTAACAGAGTCTGACATACTTAGGAGAGTGGCGGAGAAGCTTCAGCTGATGACTATAACAGATCTTACGCAAGAGTCATTGGCTTTACTTGATATGGTTAGTTCAAGTGGTGGTGATCCTGGTGAAAGCTTTGAGAAGATGTCGATGGTTCTTAAGAGAATTAAGGACTTTGTGCAAACTGATAATCCTAACTTGGATCATGCTCCCATGAGACAAAAATCACCGCTTCCGAAGTCACAAGATGGAGATCAGGATATGCCAATCCCGCCTGAAGATTTCCGTTGTCCAATTTCTCTAGAATTAATGACGGATCCAGTTATTGTTTCTTCAGGGCAGGTACGGTAAAAGCCTTATTGCGTTTATAGTGTCGTTTTAACTGATTTCGAATTATGTTGACTGGTCTTGTCTGAATCTTTTGTAGACATATGAACGTGAGTGCATTAAGAAGTGGCTAGAAGGAGGGCACTTGACGTGTCCAAAGACCCAAGAAACGCTTACAAGCAATACCGTCACACCAAACTATGCTCTAAGAAGCCTTATAGCTCAATGGTGTGAATCCAATGGTATTGAACCACCAAGGCGTCCCAACAATTCTCAACCAAGTAGTAAAGCCTCATCTTCCTCCTCAAGTCCTGCTGATGAACATAACAAGATCGAAGAACTCCTACATAAGCTCACATCACAACACCTTGAAGACCAAAGATCTGCTGCAGGAGAAATCCGCCTTCTAGCAAAACAAAACAACCGTAACCGAGTCGCCATTGCTGCATCAGGCGTGATCCCTCTTCTGGTAAATCTCCTTTTGGTATCTGATGACCCCCGCACTCAAGAACACGCTGTGACTTCGATTCTTAACCTCTCAATATGCCAAGAGAACAAAGGGAGGATTGTTCATTCATCTAGAGCGGTTCAAGGTATTGTTCATGTGCTTCAGAAAGGTAGCATGGAAGCTAGAGAAAACGCAGCAGCTACACTTTTCAGCCTCTCTGTTATAGACGAGAACAAAGTGACAATAGGTGCCGCAGGAGCGATCCCGCCTCTTGTGACCTTGCTGAGCGAAGGATCACAGAGAGGCAAAAAAGATGCAGCGACTGCTCTGTTCAACCTCTGCATATTTCAAGGGAACAAAGGAAAAGCTGTGAGAGCCGGTTTAGTTCCCGTGCTAATGCGGTTACTAACAGAACCCGAAAGCGGAATGGTTGATGAAGCGCTCGCTATATTGTCCATACTATCCAGTCACCCAGACGGGAGGATGGTGGTCGGAGCCGCTGATGCGGTTCCTGTTCTGGTAGATTTTATTAGAAGCGGATCACCTCGGAACAAAGAAAACGCAGCTGCGATATTAGTACACTTGTGTTCATGGAATCAGCAGCATTTGATTGAAGCTCAGAAATTAGGGATTATGAGTCTTTTAATAGAAATGGCTGAGAATGGCACTGACAGAGGAAAACGCAAAGCGGCACAGTTACTTAACCGCTTTAGCCGTTTTAACGACCAGCAGAAACAGTCTGGTTTGGTTGTGGAAGATCAAATCTCTTTGATCTGAGTTTAGTGTTTTAAGGTTTACTTTTTACATTCCACAGTTTGCTCACAATTTTTTTTTCTTAACCCAAACTCACACAAAAGGAACCAAGATTTTTGAAACCTGTAAATCACTTTTTAATTTTATCTCAAATTCTCATTTGCTCGGATCTTAAGTAAAAGAAGTTTGTAAATCATTTCCTTATGTTTTTATCGGGCCGTTGTTGGGCTTCTGCCCAGGCCTGAAGAGGCCTAGATATCTCAATTACGTAGTTTTGGTTTTCTTTATTTTGCCTTCGAATCATTAAGCAGGCACTGGTTTAGAGGACATTATATTGGGACCCTTCGTCTCTTGGGCTTGAGCAGCACGTCCTATAGATCTGATCGCAGCAAGATGGGGAGATTCGTGTTTAGCCGCGTCCTGGAACAAACTCTTCATCAACATCACATAAGCCGACGCTTTCTCACTGTTCCTTCTCCTCTTCTTTCTCTGTCTCGTTTCTTTTCTTCTACTTGGAAGATTACTGCTTCTGATTCCACTTCCTCTCTTCCCATTATTGTTGACTCCATCAATCCCAAGGTGTGTGGTTCGTATTCATTACCTATATTTGATTAATTTGTTTGTCGGATTAAATCTACTGTTTGAAAATGTAGGTTTCTGTGTTCTTTTTTTGGTCTAATTCATTAGCTATTTTGATTCTCTGATTTGTCTGATTCATTAAGCTATTTGATTTGTCTGATTGATTTATTATAACTTAGTCTCGTAAAACTCATTATTACATAGAGTGGAGATTAGTTTTAGTGTTGATCTTACATGGTAAAGTACTTCCAAGAGGTAATTAAGCGAGATAGACTTAGACTGACAAATACAAGCTTTTAAGTCTAAGTCTTGCTTCGGACAGGTAAAGGCGAGTGAAGCTGCAGAGACCGCAAAGACAGTACCTGATGCATTCTATTGCAAACGCCTTCTCAATGCCACTGGAATAGTTGTTGTCCCTCGTTCTTGCTTCGTACAGGTAAAAAAGAAACAAAATCTTAACCAAGTAAAAAAACGTTTTAACATTTTCAAAAAATTAGAAGTTGAAGCTGTGTGTGTTTTACATTAACTTTTGGTTAGGTACCGGTAACATGGCACTTCAGCAGATGCACAATTCTTCTGCAAGAACACAAGATTCCGGCGATAGTGAATCGTGTCAGAGAGTTGCACAAGAGTTCCATCAACGAAAAAACCATAAAACAAAAGAGTCCTATCAACGAAACAACCCAAAAGAAAAAGAGTTCCATCAAAGCAAAAACCAAGAAAAAAAAGATTTCCATCCACGATATCACAAGAAGAACAAGGTTTCAGAAACATCATCGAGGAAGAGTTAAAGGAATATCTTCACATGGTAATCTTTCTGGTAGATATGCTCTTCAAACACTTGAATCCGGTTGGATCACATCTAGGCAAATAGAAGCAGGGCGACGAGCAATGATACGAAATATACGACGTGGTGAAAAAATCCGAGTACATATATTTGCAGACAAAACGGTTACTGTTAGACCACCTGAAACGCGTATGGGTCGCGGGAAAGGAGCACCAGCGTTTTGCGTAGCTGTGGTTAAACCAGGTAAAATCATTTATGAAATGGGTGGTGTATCTGAAAATGTAGCTAGACTAGCTATTTCATTAGCGGCTTCAAAATTGCCTTTAAAAACCAAATTCATTAGTCCTAAATAAGTTTATTTGAATGTAGCAGAATTTATGTTTTATTCAAATAATAGGAGCTAGTAATCGCCGCTATGCTCATATTGATGTGTTGTAATCAAGAATAACAAATATCTTTGATATGAATTTAGAGTTAAGGTTTTTTTTTTTTTTTTTTTTTTTTTTTTTTTTTTACATTCACAGTTTGCTCACATTTTCTTTAAATCAAACTCACACAAAAAAAAGAACTCTCTCTGTATCACTTTTACAACTCAAAACTTGCATTTAGAAATGATGTTCGTTATCTTGTTTAACGATTTCTACTTGGTCGATGGTCTTTTCTTCAAATGAAGAATCAATGAGGAAGATGAAATTGCTTCAATAACTTTGTACCATCTCTTTAATGGCTTCCGGTTAAGCGTTGTAGGCTTCTCTGTTTCCTCAGTACTTGTTACATTCTGTGTTTCTAGTTCCTTTAGCAGCATCTTAAAATCTTCCAACTGTTTCAAAATCACTACAAAAGTTAGAAGTTTTTGAGATAATGATGCAAATTGGTGCAGCCTAGTTATAAATGTTTGAATATTATCATCTAGAGTTTTAGTGTTTATGTTATTGTATTCCGGTATTCAGAGAATCAACGGATCACTAAACTATATATCCCTAGAAGCTTTCGTTACGTTAGATATGGAGCGTACACAAAAGCGTACCGTAATGTATCCAAATTCATTTAGATCAAACTCTTCCATAATCTGTGCTACATATTCATCAGCTTTGTTCTCAATGATGGACATATTGTTAGCAGTTGCAATAAGACTGATAAACTGTGAAGCGAAACAAAAAAACAAGATTGATCAAAAGTCAAAAGACTAGCTCAAAACCATTCATAAATATATTTACTCTGTAAACCATTTTTTTTTTTTACTTTTTTAACTTCGTCTTGTGTTATCTTCATCTTTATCCGCACTGCATTTCACAAACTCTTTTGTTACAATTTAACATTCATTCCAAGAAGATATAAAATGAAACAACCAAAAACCGTACATGTCGAGAATCATCATAAGCCTGGATTCGATGCTTTGATCATTTATTTGACCCCATAAATCATATAGTTAACATTTATCAATCACATCCCCTCTTATACATCTTCTTCTAGTCAATACGTCAAACAATTCCAAGGCGAATTCCTTAGAGTTTATCCCTGAATTTGTTAGATTTGTTAGATTTTAAAAAGTTCATTTCGATATAAAATAGTATAAATATATTAAAATCGACTCAAAAGCATTTCATAACCAATAGACAATAAAATTAAAATAATAATTTTCCAACTCAAAACCAATTTGCAATGAATAAAATAATATCAATATATTTTATATCCGACATTAGAATCCAAATAAATTTACCTACGCATTCACTGAATTTCGAACGAACCAACATCCCACTAGTATCGGCCGTCATCTTATCAAACCGCCTCTCCACGGTGGTCCAATTACCTTCAATCGGCACGATGAACATCTTCATTCCTTTCAAGAACTCAACAGCCGTTGACTTTGATCGGTATCTTGTTGGATTCCTCATTGCAGAATACGATTTCAAACGCTTTAACTCATCACAAACAGATGCGATCCGCTTCCGCTGTTCCTCCAGGCTATCTTCATGGATGTTTACCCTCGTGATCACGTGCTCCTTCGCGTTCTCGGAGTTATTCTTCGACGAAATTTGGTTGATTGGTGAAGATGGGTCATAGTCCGTTACCTCAAACCTCACCCTTCTCTCCATAGAAGAAATTTAACAACCTTAAAGTTTTCGTTTCCTTTTGACGAAAAAGTTTAAACGGTGATTGAGTTCCGAGAATGTCTATCAACTTTAGTTCTTATTTTAAAAGTCTATGATTAAGTTTTGAGAGAAGAGAATTAGTCTTGAAAACGTTTAGTTTTTTAATATTTTCTTTGGCACACCTTCAATCGTCATTTTTTTTTTATTTTTATTTAAGTAGTCAATATGTATTAAAAAAAAAAAACTTATCTTATCCAGGTATGAAGAGGATTGTTTTTAAATTAATGGAACTCGATTTGAAGACAGTTGGATATAGACCAAAATAATTGAGAAGTTTCTAACAATTAAGGTCATCGTCGTTGCGACGGTGATAAGACTTCTTTAACATGTTTTGGCCCTCGGACGTAACTACGAGAAAAAAAGGGATACAACATGAGTTTTAATTTTTCTTTTTCTTTGTGCAAATGAATACAACGTGATTAAGTAAAATTCTCTACATGATTTCCACTTAAAGTATGTCATGGATTGGCTAGATTTTGCTTATGGCGTTAATTAGGCTTTATATTGGTGTTAAAAGGCTTTATGAGTCTTTGGCTTAGGAGAATGCGTAACGCTTCTCTTCACAAATATATACTTAGCTAATAACTAGGAAACTATCCTTATCGTAACACTCCCCCTCAAGTTGGAGCGTGTAAGTCTAGAACCCCAACTTGGACCGTAGATATTGAAACTGATCGCGACCAAGGGCTTTAGTGAAGATGTCAGCAGGTTGGTCGTGAGTAAAAATGTAGGCAGTAGCAATATTTCCGCTGGTGACCTCATCACGAACAAAGTGGCAATCGCTTTCGATATGTTTCGTTCTTTCGTGAAAAACGGCATTAGCAGCAATGTGTAAAGCAGCCTTACTATCACAATACAGGTGCATAGATGTGGAATGATGAACACCTAAGAACCCGAGTATCTCTTTTAACCAAAGAAGTTCTTTGCATGTCATGGCCATGGCTCTATATTCGGCCTCTGCGGAAGAAAGGGAGACTCGTGATTGTTTCTTTGTTTTCCAATGAACTGGCGAATCACCAATCATGATCATGTAGCCAGTGAGAGAACGACGAGTATTAGGACACGAATTGTAATCAGAATCACAGTAGGCAGTGACTTGCAGCGGAGACGTAGAAGAGAGAACAATGCCTTGACCAGGTGAAGACTTCAAATAATGAACTAAACGAATGGCTGCATCCCAATGGTCTTGTAAAGGCGTTTGCATGAATTGAGCGAGGATGTTCACAGCATAACTAATCTCGGGTCGTGTATGCGTGAGATACACAAGACGTCCGATAAGACGGCGATACTTATCAGGCTCAGAAAATGGCGGACTAGTGGAACTGAGAAGCTTATGATTCTGTTCCAAAGGTGAATAGACGGGACGCGAACCAGATAAGCCACACTCTTCAATAATGTCGAGACAATACTTGCG
The DNA here is from genome assembly GCA_011420285.2 of Erysimum cheiranthoides. Lineage (NCBI taxonomy): Eukaryota > Viridiplantae > Streptophyta > Magnoliopsida > Brassicales > Brassicaceae > Erysimum > Erysimum cheiranthoides. The sequence continues at coordinate 10,375,711 of CM022182.2, forward strand.
TTGAGAGAGAAATATACCATCCGGGCCGCGAGCTACTTCGAGGCCAAGGAAATATTTAAGCATACCAAGATCTTTCATTTTGAAACAGCGACTGAGATAGGCCTTGAAGGAAGTGATGACAGCAGAGTCATTTCCACAAACAATTAAATCGTCAACATAAACTAGGACGTGAAGAACAACAGAGCCACGAGTATAGGCAAATAGCGAATTATCTTTATGTGAACGCACAAATCCGTAATCCGTGAGAGCAGAAGAAAGTTTAGAAAACCAGCACCTTGGAGCTTGACGGAGACCGTAAATAGACTTCTTGAGTTTACACACAAGAGAAGGATCAGATGGAAGAAAACCAGGCGGTGGCTTCATGTAAATATCTTCGTCAAGATCTCCATGTAGGAAAGCATTATGGATATCCATTTGGTGCAATTCCCAGTTTTTGATTGAAGCAACTCCAAGCAATACACGAACGGTTTGCATCTTAGCAACCGGTGCGAAAGTCTCATCAAAGTCCACCCCTTCTTTTTGATGATTACCAAGCGCTACAAGACGCGCTTTATATCTCTCGAGTGTACCATCTGAATTAAATTTGAGGCGAAAAACCCATTTGGAACCAAGAGCTTTGACTCCGTGTGGTAACTTTTCAAGCGTCCAAGTCTCATTCAACTCCAAAGCTTCAATCTCTTTACTCATAGCTTCACGCCATTCTAAAATCTGTACCGCTTGTTTATAAGTAACCGGCTCATCAACAAGAGTAACTGCTGCAAAAAACTTTTGATGCGCATTACTGAATTTATCACAGGAGACATAGTCAGAGATAGGATAAAATGACGTACCAGAAGATGCTGAAGAAGAGAGAGGCTTGAGAGAGACGAGGGTTTTATCAAGTTGAGCTGAATTGGCGACATAGCCTCGAAGGCGAACTGATCGTTTTTTCTGACGAAGACCACGACCAAGTGGTTCTGTACCGAGATCAAAGGAAGCATCCTCAGGTGTCATATTGATAGTTGTATCAAGGGGAGCAGTAGATACGGAGGTAGTGACATCGGGAATTGGCAAGATAGGGGAAGGAGCTGAGGAAGAACTCCCCTTATCAGTCATCGGCGAGTTCCCTAAATTATCATCCAAATCCGGTTGCGTAGCAGACTCAGTCATAGGTGCAGGTGTGTGTTCAAATTCAGTTTCGAATTCATCATCATCGCCGAAGGTAACATGTTCTGGCAAAGGAGGAGTGAGAGCTGGTGGAGTCGACGAAAATGGGAACTCATCTTCTTTGAACACTACATCACGAGAGACAAAGAAATCGTCTTTCTCGATGTCATAAACACGCCATCCTTTCTGATTATGCGGGTACCCAACAAAAATACAACCACGACCTCTTTCTTTGAACTTGTCATTATCGCCGGAGAGACGTTTTGCAAAATAGAGGCAGCCAAAGACGCGGAGATGAGCAGAAACAGGTGGAGTAGAATGCAACATTTCGTAAGGTGTTTTTCCATCAAGTAACGGAGTCGGTGTACGGTTTATCAAATAAGCAGCTGTAAGAACACTCTCTCCCCAAAACTTAATCGACAAATCAAATTGAAACAATAGAGATCTCGCCACATTAAGAATATGACGATGCTTACGCTCAACTCGGCCGTTTTGTTGAGGAGTGTAAACACACGAAGTCTGATGTTCAATGCCGTGATCTCGAAAGAATGAGCGTAGACTGAGAAACTCTGTTCCGTTATCACTTCGAACTATTTTAACCTGTTTGTTAAACTGCGTCGATGCCATAGAGATGAATCGTTTAAGTTGAATGGCTACTTCACTCTTTGCGACCAAAAGAATTGTCCATACTGCTCGTGAGTAGTCATCAACAATAGTAAGAAAGTAACGCGCACCACAAGTAGATGAATGTTTGTAAGGCCCCCAAACATCACAATAGATTAAAGAAAACAAATCCTTTGCTTTATTATTACTCTCAGGAAAAACAGATCTTGTTTGTTTAGCTTGAATACAAACTTCGCAGAAATTAAGACTACCACTACTAGAAGAATCAAAATCCGGTAACTTAGATAGAAAACTAGATAGAACTGTAGGAGAGGGATGTCCCAAACGCTCATGCCAAAGGCTCTTGGTAGATTTCCGAACATGAGATGCACTTGCTGAAACCGCTCCTTTAAAATGATAAACCCCGTCTCTCTCTTCACCTGCTCCAATCAGCATCTTGGTAGTGCGGTCCTGAAGTACACAAACTTTATCAGTAAACAAAGCAAAACATGACATATCGCGTAGTAGACGGGCTAGAGAGATCAATGTGCAGGAAAGATCAGGAACAAGAAGAACACGATTGAGGCGAATATTCTCGCCAAGAAGCATTGTTCCTTCCTTAGTTGCAAACGTGTGTTTACCATTAGGAAGCACAATGATACTACGAGGTATGTCTTGTATATCCACAAGTAACTCTTCATCACCTATCATGTGGTGAGAAGCACCAGAGTCAAGGAGAAACTCAACAGAAGATTGCTTACCCGAGAGCTTTTCGTGATTCTGAGACGGATCAGTTTTGAGCAAATTCACAATAGCAGACCAAGTTTCTTTACTCACACCTGGTAAATCATGACCCGAATCATCAAAAGGAGAAACTTTAGCATTATTTGCTCGATATGAAGCAGAAGACCGGCCACGGCCTCGTCCTCTATGAGAACCACGTCCTCTTCCTCGAGTTGAATCGGAGCGTGTAGATCCACGGGAATCACCATGCTTTTCGGTCCACCATTCAGGAAGTCCATGAAGCTGAAAACATGAGTCTACAGAATGATTGGTTCTCCCGCAGTGAGTGCATGGTCCCTGATTAAGACGAGCAGCAGAGGCGATTGCATTGACTCCGGTTTTCACAGCAAAACCAACTGCATCAAGTCGTTCTTCCTTGCTTTGAGCAACAATAAGATGTCGTTCTTCAGCTATTAACTCAGAGTAGATTTGATCGAGAGACATATCTGTATCACGATTAAGCCGGCTAAGAATGGTAGTACGTGTAGTAGCGAAGCGAGAAGCATCCAGTCCCATAAGAAACTGATGAATTCGCTCAAGATCACGGCGGCGTTGCTGCTTTAGGCATTGCGGACAAGTCGCGGAGCTGCAGCAACAGTCAATAGAAGGCTCAAAGTCATCGAGGTCATCCCACATAATCTTGAGCTTGCCAAAATAGTCGGCAATGGTCTGTCCATCCTGAGAACAAGCAGCAATAGAGGCTTTGATCTGATGCACACGAGAAGCGTTTCCAATAGAGTAGCGGATGCGAAGATTCTCCCACATAGTTCTGGCGTTGTCGACAAAGGAAACGACTTTCTGAACCTTAGGATCAAGACTGGCATAAAGCCAACCACACAACATCGAATTGGTCTTGATCCACCTAGCATAGTCTGATGAATCTTCTTTAGGTTTCAGAAGTGTTCCATCAACGAAACCCAACTTTGATTTTGCAGAAAGATTGTTTTTGGCTATCTTAGCCCACTTCTCATAGTTATCACCATCGAGAGAAAACGGCGTAATAACGTGATGAGGTTGATCATGAGTAGAGAGGTAGTAAGGAGAGGAAGTGATTGCTTCCTTAATTTCGGTGTCTCCCATGAAAGCCGAGAGAGATTAGTAGTAGAAAAAAAAATTTAGAAGAAGAAGAAGGGAAGCAGAGCGATAAGAAAAAAAATAGGTTTTTTTTTAGGTTAACCTGGCTCTGATACCATGTAAATTGGTGAAAGCCTTGATCTTTTCATTGATATGTAAAGGATATATATAGGTTACAAAGAACTTGGCTAACAAGTTTAGAGTATTCACAAATATATACTTAGCTAATAACTAGGAAACTATCCTTATCGTAACAAATATTCGCCGTATAATCGGTGAGGGACTTGCTAGTTACCACCGATCCAAATTTCTCAACTCGTCCAACTTCATATTGACGGATTTAAAAGATACATTATTAGAAAAATGAAAGTGTACATTAGCTTTATATACTAAAGACGACGGGTTAGCAAGGACTTATGATGGATTTCAAACGGAGCACTAATTATGGTGGGTTAATATCAATTACTAACTAATGTGTATTATCTAAGAAATAATAGGTTTTGAAGAGACATCTCGAGAAAATTAGAGCTAGAAAATTTTCAAAATCCAAGCAATTAGTATCACAAGGATATATGTTGCAAGGATGGTTACGGAGACATTACAATTTACAAAGAACTCATTTGAACCGTTGGTAAAGACAAAACAAGATCTAACCTTATAGATATTAAGGTGGTTTGGAAAATTGTACTTAGACAATATAATGGCGGTTGTTGTTGACGGTGACTTGAAATCAATGATCCGTATTGGGTTGGGGTCAGACACATGGCTGAGGGATAAATAGACGACTATACAAGTTTAGATATGTAAAAAATAAATATTTTAATTCAAACTAAAATTTGTATATATCTAAAGATAATAAGTTTCTGACATGAAAACTTAATTTTGTTATAGGAGCATATTAACTAAACGTAACAAAAGTACAAATTATAGATTCACTTGTCGCCAAATGTTATATATAGCGACGGTTGATTTTATACAAATCAAATCCATTTCAACTATATTATTTATGTCAAATAAATCCAAGATTTTTACGTTATTCACATGTAAAAGTAAAGGTTGTTTAAATTTTTTAACAAAAAAAAGGGAAAAGTATAAAGAATTGCATGGATGTACGGAATATTTATACTGGAAAGTAAACATTATAACGTGGTACGTACATGCATCTTCATATGCAGAGATCTTTATTAAGACTGAAAAAGAAAAAGGAAAAGCTCCTAAAAATGTGAGAAACATAAGCTTTTTGGTAATTTTAAAACTTTACTATCTCTAGAGAGACACGGAATTGTATGATTAAATTCGTCAGTCTGTAACTCTCTTTTACTTTTAAGCATTATCCTATTGGTCCCGTAAAAATTTATTCATTATATAAACTTTGAAAAAAAGAAAGCAATGAATGATAAAATTAATCTTTAGTAATAATGCTGATTGGTTCTCACGTACTCAAAGACTTAGAAACCAAACCCATACTTGAGCAGAAAAACAAATAAAATATAACAACATACAAATAAGTTAGTATTATTTTATGAAAAATTCGAGTGAAATAATACGAATTGAACAAACACAAACTCGACAGACACTCTCTCATACATCTAACAAGTTCTTCATAATCACACAATACGAATAATTCTTTGACACACCTGATTCTATATGCACCCCATTGACTATAACAAACCGACTCTAATATACCTTTTAGTTTCTCCATATGCATTTGATCTTTAACAATGTCCATGAATGATCCGACGGCTAAGAAACACACTCACATAAGGTGCTGGTGATGATCGTTAGAAGAAGAACCGGGAAGACCCGTACCGGTCCAATATTGATTGGATTGGTTCCCCGAAACCGACCGGTTTATATTACCCAAATGAGGTTCTTCCATTTTCACTGGAGCATTTTGAGAAACCCTAGTAGCTCCAATAGAAGATAATCCCATATTGCCTTCGTTAGGGAAATTATATAATCCCATGGTTCGATCAAACAAAGCAAATTGACTCGCTGATCCAAGAGAAGTCATCATGTTACTATCATTGTTGTTGTTGTTGTTGTTACTCATGACTTGACCTGAAGTGTTACCACCATGAAAAAACCCTAAATCATTCAAGAAACTTGAGCTAGTGTTACCATTTCCACCATTATTTCCATTAATGGCGGCTAAGTTTAAACCAATGCCACCAAGTTGAGTGAGATTCTGTAGAGTAGGCAGAAATTGGAATTGGCTATTTGTTTGGAGCTGGCCATTACTAGTAGTTGTAGAGCTTGGAGCGTTGACCATAGACGTTGACTGCTTGCTCTGTGAAGAGGAGGAGGACTTGGAATTACCGGATTTACCCTTCTTGTTTCTCCGGCAGCCACCACCGACAGGTACGTTCCTCAAGGCACCGCCACGTGTCCAGTAGCGGCGGCAAGCTTTGCAGAAGTGACGTGGCTGTGTGAGGTTGTAGTTGTTGAAGTAACAGAACTTGGTATTGGCTGAGTCGCATCGAGGGCACTTTAGGGCTCCTTCTGGTGGCTGAGAATTCTTAGCTAGCCTTGCTCTCTCAGCCGCTTGGCCATTGAGACTGGCCGGATCAATAGTTGTGGCGGCTGCGTTGTCAACATGGTGCTGATTAGGGTTAGGGTTTTGTGGGAAGTGGTGAGAGAGTACTTGGTGGTGGCCACTAACTAAACTTCCATTTTCTTGTAGCTGAAGATGATGAGGATGATTCGGATGATTATTCGAATTCCCAGACTGCAAACATTGAAAAAAAAAAAAGGAATTCAATCACACAATACAAGAAAAAAGAACCATAAGCTTCAAATTCAATCTTTGGATGTCTATTCTTTTTTATTTTTTTGGTAAAAGAAAACTATAGTATGTATTTGTTCTATATATAGGTGAGATTATAAAGTAAGAAATACCATGATATGTTTTGGGACTTTGAAAAAAAAGAGAGACTAAAGATGAATGAAGATGAGAATAGGAATATATCTTTTAGAAAAATGATACAAAGTTATCAATATAAGAATCAAAACAATCAATGGAGAATTTATGAGAAGTAAAAATCACACAAAAAAGAAAGTAAAGAAAAGAGAGGATTTAGGTAATGGAAGATCAAAAGAACCTGTGGCCAAGTAATTGGCGGATCTAAAAAGCTTGAGACGGATGAGAAAACCATTGTTCTTCTTCCCTTTTATTTCTTTGTTCTTCTTTCTTTAATAAAGTTTGATGGATCTTTAAAACTCAAAAGAACAAAAATGGTGGGAGAATCAAAATAAAAATGAAAGAAGGGAACCAAAGGCTAAAGAGAGATGTGAGGGAGAGCACAGAACCAAAAGGGAAAGAGAGAAGATAGAGGTTTAGAGAGAAGATGATGATAGAGAAGGAGCACAAAGATAAAGTGAGAACATAATGCTTTCCTAAACATGGGTCATGTTCTTATGCTTTATTTCTTTTTATATATATTTCCCACTCTCATGCATTATTTGTATATGCGTATGTATGTATATATATATTATTGTCTTTGTTGTGATTCTCTTTTTAGGGTTTGAGTGGAGAGACGTTTCTTCGCCTATAAGGTTCCCTCTATCGAATAATTAATATCTATAATATATAGATTTTTAGTTGGGAATCACATGTAAATAAATATATGTGTATATGTTTTATGTATATTTCCATATGATTTACAAGGTCTAAGTATGAAGAGAAAAGAGGGACCTAGATGAAGAAATAATTAAAGACGTTCTAGAGACGACGACCAAAAGACCTTGATTTGCTTTAACCGATGTTTGGGAAAATTATATCAGTTTATCTTTACCACTAAGTCACTAAACTTGTTTATAGTGATAAGAGGGACTCGCGAAAAGTTGTACAATCAAACAATTTTTAATTCCATTTTTTTAACAGAATGCAAATCATCTTTTTGGTCTATCTTGTCATTAGATCTATAGTCTAGTGTTTTATAGTTTGTTGGGAGTCTGGTTATTCTGAAATTGTCAAATGCTACAAAAATAGTATGACTTTTAATTTATAACTATTTTTAAAATATTTCTGACTGGCACTTATCATTTTTGGTTACACTTATATATTTGTATCAGTCAGAATTTACATTTACAAAATTATGTTTTAAAAAAAAATCAGTTAGCAGAAAAAAGGCAAATTTTTTTTTTTTTGTTTGGATGCACTGCATATATAAGCCCTTATAACAAATAAAGATAAAGTAAATAAATCTTATTCTTGTTATGAAATTTCTGGCTATCATCTAATGTATTTGTATGCTATAGTTATTTGATGTTGTAGCTACCAAAAAAGATTTACATACTGTATTTGTTATTCATGCATGCCCCATAAATACCTCATATTAGTCTAGACCAATCGAACGCCGGACCATTGTAACTCAAAATTAAACTATCAACTTTTGGTTAATTTTTCATAATTTTCATTTTAAGTTGATTTATTGTCGGGAATAGTGCACTTATATATGTAAATATAATTGTATGTTGATGGTTAAGTATATGTTAACTTTGCTTAATAGGTTCATTATCATATAGATCCGTAATCATGAAAGCTTAATTAGAGTATCTTTGTGGGTCAAGAGTAGCTTTGTCACTGATCTGTCGTTTTCGTCTTCCTTCATTAGATATCAGTCTACACATGCTTGTATTTGTCATGGCGATGGTTTTATCTATTTAAGTATTTAATGAATCGTTGTCTTATATATATATTAGCTATTTTATTATTTTAAAGTATATAGGCTTGTAATCTCGCAATAAAAGAAAAATAAGGGTGAAACAAACACAATAGAAACAAATACTGAATGGTTACTAGTAATTATCCAACTTATAATATTTTCTATCATTTGAATAAAAATCAAAGTCTAATGTAATTATTTGCAGTTGATCAAGTAAATCCTTAAAATTTCTATTTTTAAAAGATTTTTAAAAAATCAAAACATTGATAAAAAAGAAATGTATGTAAATCTTCATTGCTTTTGGCCTGAAATCATGGAAAGGAAAATTTAAAAATACTTATAATTTTTTTTTCTTTTTTTTTTTGGATAAAAAGACGGTTATTGGTATGCATCCGCTAAACGGAAGTGAAATAGAAAATGTTGTACATTCAAAAACTACGATATTCTAATCTCGTTTCTTTTGAATATTCATATTTCAATATATATATATAAACATTTATTCTTACAAGAAGGACCGAGTCTTTAGTACTGAGATTAACTTTACTCGGTATCAAACGATGTAAAGAAAGGGAAAAAAAAGCATGAAAAAGATGAAACCTGTCATTTACAACTTCAGTTTTATGTCTCAACTTTTAATTTTATTGTTTAAGCAAAAAAAAAAAAAAAAAAAAAGAGAAAGCTATATATCTTGCAATTTGTCTCTACATTTGATCCTCTCTTTCTCTTTTCCCTAAAGATTTTCTACTCATATCTTTAATAATCAGTCGTTTCGTATATAAATGCTAAACATCTTTTTCAGAAAGAGACTTCCGAATATGGCGTATATGTTGCATTATTATTACCCTAAAAACAAATAATCTTTTAACGTTGATGCATGAAGTCATCCGCAAACCTTTTCACAAACCCACTCATCTCTATGCTCTTATCCTTCTCCATTTTGTTGGGTTCCTTTCTTATTTTTTTTTTTTTTTTAAATTTGCAAATCGGATAAACACATACATTATTTCTTAGAATTTCTTTCGAACAAAACAATTTTCGTGAAAAAACATATAACTTCTACCTTTCAAAAATTTGATAAACTAAAACCATGTATATTAATGGTTTGTGTTACACTGTTACGTATAATCGTAGATGTGTTACTATTATTTTCAAAATTTATATAACGCATGTTGTTACAAAAAATTGATGAAAAAAATTCTTTTGTACGGTTTTATCAGCAAATATCTGATTTGCTTTAACGATATATTTAGCTATCGCAGCAATGAGAATTTCAATGAATTGTTTTTTCTGTTTTGTTTCGTCCTAAGTCAATGGTTCAATTATGAACGTTAACTAATTTCTTGCATTTAGGAGCTTCTTTTTCGTCCAAACATTCTCTAGAGCTATGGTGGAAGTCTCGATTACGAATTCAATATGACTACGTTCAATTTCATATATCGCTTTCCATTTTAATTTTAAATATTTAGCATAATTATCAATCATTTGCATGAATATACTTATATGCATACATGGAAGCCCAAGGCATTGCAACAATAAGATGACTTTTATTTATTTGGATTCAGTATATTGTGAATGGTCCCTACATAAAAAAAAAATTACTTTTCATTATTATTTTAAAACCATTTTAAAGAATTAATCTTATTCAGTACAAATTATTACCCATGTTATGCATACGTGTAAACGTGTCGATCACAAAGTGAGTTTAGCCTTAAAAGTTCTATGTCTCGAGTCTCGACATCGTTATGTTATAAAAAAAATTAGAAATAAAATATTCATTTAACAAAGAAAAAAGTTAATAACAAAAATTGTTTTAATTTATTCAATATCTATTTACTCTTAAAAACTAAAAGAAAATAATCTAAAAATATTATACAAATATTTGGTATAGATCAAATGATGATATTAATTTAATGTGAAAAATATTTGGTATACGGTGGATGATGGATGGTTACCGAAACCATTGTGAAAGATATTCAGTTTGTAATGCTTACTTAATTGAGACTCATAACGTTAAGCATGTTTTGTAACTTCAAATCATTTATTAGAGGATTTGAAGCTAATTGAAAGATTAAGGAATGAATCCCTCTATGGACATGATCTAAAAACCTTGTTCTTTCTGCTCCTTAGGAAATTCTAATACCAACTGAGAGGTTAGGATCCTAGGAATATTTCTTATGTTAGCTTACCTAGATCATAATAATGTGTAGCTAGAAACTTAGATTCCAAAGTTTCTCATTATCCATAGCGCATCACAGAAGTCTTATCTATAGAACACTAAAAAGCACTTTCCATAAGATTTTATTTTAAAGTAATACATTAGCATTATTACCATGCATTCGCAATCACCTTAATATACCCTAAATAACGATTTAGAAACCCGATTTGGCTTCTCTCACTAAGAAGTAAAGTCCGGGCTCATGGACTCTCTGTCTCAAGCTAACCTTTTTAGGGTTGTATATTATAGGATCTCGATAAATGGTTCAAATTAGTTCATTGCTTTTTTTGTTTGTAAAACTACATCAAATAAAACGTGGAAAGAAACTGATAATGACAAGAAATAAAAGTAAGAAAGGTGGTGGTGTGAGAATCAGATTCGATGTCAACTAATTGGAAGGGAGCACGCAGCTTTTTTTCTTCACAATTAAGTATATTTTTGTGGAAAAAGCTTTACCCATTTGCCATACATTACAAAGCATTCGACATGGGATTTTTACAAAAATTTTATGATTATTTTAATTATATTAAGACATTAATTTCATTACAATAAGGTAGCAAAATGTTTTATCTTCGGTTACTAGTAAAATGTGACGAATAAAGGACGAACACCGAATCTATCTTAATTTTCTTTTAAATCTGCCCTAACGGAAATTTAGTCGTTAGCGATCAATTTTTAATATAAGTAAAACAGATGATTACTTTCAAATCCTTGAAAAGTTTGTCTCATTTATTTCTATATATATAAAAAAAAAGAATCTTATTTAAAAAAATATATACATTTATCTTGAATTTTTTTTTTGGCAAAAACCGCAACTAATTACAATTTCAATAGAAATATCAAATCCAATGACATAAATCAATCGAAAAATTATTCTTGTTTATGTATTATGAAAACGTTTAGAGAGTCACAAAATTTTTGTGAAGAGATTCAATAAGACTGTGTTAAAGTCTTAGTTTGTTTTAATAAGGGCTAGTGTTTTACTGGTTTTTGTTTGATTAATCATTTACCTGTAAAGGTTTGATTGATTGGTGGAATCTCTGATCTATCACCATTCTATTTTTCTGTTGTTTCTAAGTGTTTTACTTCTTTCGGTTAATCGATCATAACCTGTAAAGGTTTGAATGTTCATTGTGTCTAAAGAAGACCCTTGAGCGTTATTCTTCAAAGACTGACAGGTAATAAGACTACGCACCGGTTCTCTTCAATATCTCTCGATGATGTTGTTGTTTAATTTATGTAATAGTAGGTATTCTGAAAACGTTTAGAGAATCACAAAAGTTTTGGAATCTTGATGATTGGAATCTTGTGTTTTTTTTGTACATAGATCACACACAAATGAGTGTTTTGGGAGTGATTTAGATTGAGATATATATTTTGTATGTTGGAATCATGAATATAATCCATCAAGAACATTTGAATAAATGATTATACTTCTATATTAGATCAAAATCTTGGATCATGATGTCTCAGTTAAGCAAAAAATCAAAAATCATTTTAGTTATAATAAGTAGTTACTTTTTGTATTGAGAAATTTATTTTTGATTCACTAAATCAGTTTCTAAAAAAAAATTGAAAGAGTATTTCTCAAATTGCCTTTTGAATGATAATTTAGGAATCATCGCGAATGCTCATATTTGTGGAGAAAGAAGAACTCAAAGCCTTAAATGATTCATATACTAAATCGTAGTTTTGTATTTTTTTAAGAACTATTTCAAAAAACATATACATTAGCTCCAAAAATTTATCATTATCGCGAACCATTACACCCATTTATAACTTTTCCCTAGGATAGGATTCATCAACAAAAGAAAAGTATTGAAAATTATAGAAGAACAAGAAATGATTGGGTACGTAAATATTATGCATCTAATGGGTCATCTTTATTGATTTAAGCCTGTTAAGTTGAGCAGGCCTGTTTATATAATGGGCTTAATAAGCCCAAACTACAGAAAGCACCGATATATTCCACGTTGGAGACATAGCCACGTGTACGCTCTTTATTGGAGATAAATCTCCACCACGCGAGAGCTCACCAGCTTCGTCTTTTTTTTTTTTTTTTTTTTTTTTTTCTGTTCCAAATTTAAAAAGATAATTCATAAAATTAAAAAATAAAATTAAAATCTCTATCTTCGTCTCCTCTCATCCTCTCTGAGACCTCCACCAATGGCGAGAGTTCTAGTCTCGTCTCCATCTTCCTTCTTCGGTTCACCGTTGATTAAACCGTCGTCGTCTCTCCGCCACAGTGGAGCTCAATTTCTACCATACCGGAGTAATAACAAGCTTTTCACTACTTCTACAACCGTACGATTCAGCTTAAACGAGATTCCTCCTTTACATGGCTTGGATTCATCGGTAGACATCGGAGCGATTCTCACCAGAGCTGAGTCTCTTCTCTATACAATTGCTGACGCCGCCGTCGTAGGTGCTGATTCCGTCGTATCTACTGATTCAACCGCCGTACAGAAGAGTGGTGGTTGGTTTGGTTTTATCTCCGATGGTATGGAATTGGTGCTTAAGGTTAGTTTTAAGCAGCTGATTTAGGATCTCTGTGTGTATAATTAAGCAAATGTTTCTGGAAATTGTCTTTGTAGCTTAAGTTTTTTGTTTTGGATTTTAGATTTTGAAGGATGGATTATCAGCGGTTCATGTTCCTTATGCTTATGGATTTGCGATTATCTTGCTTACGATTATCGTCAAAGCAGCAACATATCCTTTGACTAAACAACAGGTGAGTGAGTGAGTGACAGTATTTGAATTTTGCAGCTATTCTTGTCACTTTGGATTCAACTTTGGCATGTTGATTGATAATTTTAGAGTATTGCTTTTGTTTTGGAATCTTTGGCTTAGGTTGAATCAACATTAGCGATGCAAAATCTTCAACCGAAAATTAAAGCTATTCAACAACGTTACGCAGGCAATCAGGTGAGTGTTTTTGGCTAGAATATACGTTAATATGGATGATTGAGATATGAGAAATGACTTGTTTGTTCTGTTTTTCGATATCTAGGAGAGAATACAACTTGAGACGTCACGTTTGTACAAACAAGCTGGTGTAAATCCATTGGCAGGTACCTTTTTAGAAGTTATGGTTGTGGTATGTCAATTTTTGCTTCTTCAGTTGTGCTGATATATGCAAGTTCTTGTTATTTTTTGATGTTAGGTTGCTTACCAACTTTAGCCACTATACCAGTTTGGATTGGTTTATACCAAGCTCTTTCCAACGTTGCCAACGAGGTACATGTCGCTTTTAACTGCTGGTTTTGCGACGAATGAACAAAGTTAGTTGGTAAGATTGGTAACTTTAAAAATATATTCTAATTGTGCTTAAAACTTGTTTCTTGCAGGGACTCTTTACAGAAGGTTTCTTTTGGATTCCCTCTCTGGGTGGACCAACAAGTATTGCTGCTCGGCAGAGCGGATCCGGCATATCTTGGCTTTTTCCGTTTGTGGTAATGAGAGAAAAAAAACCGTAACTTATATGAATACAATTTCTCATGTGATAATATTCTTATACTAAACTCTACTTTTCCTGCAACTATATTTTTGTTGTGCAATGAACCTTATCAGATTGTTTCTAATATCTTTCGGTGATGCAGGACGGGCATCCACCATTGGGATGGTCTGACACTGCAGCGTATCTTGTTTTACCTGTTCTCCTTATTGTCTCCCAGTATGTGTCGATGGAAATTATGAAGCCTCCTCAAGTGAGAAATAACACAAACTTTTTTTATTTTCCATATAACTTAAACACTTTGGTATGATTGTCAAAGTTCTAAGGTGCATTTTATTTCTTTTGTCAGACAGACGATCCTGCCCAGAAGAATACGCTTATTATTTTCAAGTTTCTTCCCCTCATGATCGGTTACTTTGCATTGTCTGTCCCTTCAGGATTATCTATTTACTGGTTGGTTTCCCTCATATTGAAACTTTCATCTTTTCATGCCCTTGATCGACACATTTAGATGGACTATAAGATAGATTTTCTCTACTAATTAACCTAGATGGCTTCATTTTTAAAATGTATATAAGACGGGTTAGAATTTTTAGAAATACAAAGCTTGTTGTTGGATTAAGGAACCATCTAGTGTGATGCGACAACAATATGAATGTATTTGTGTATATTGTTATGATCGAGTCTTTAATTTGCCTTGTTATTAAATTGTTGCTTATGATATACCATCCCATGGCTTTAGGTTCACAAATAATGTACTTAGCACCGCCCAACAAGTATGGCTGCGTAAACTAGGTGGTGCAAAGCCCGCTATGGATGAAAACGCAAACAGAATAATAAGTGCGGGACGGGCAAAGCGATCTATTGCTCAGCCTGACGATGCTGGCGAAAGGCAAGTGTATCCCATTTATCTCAACATCAAGCGTTTTTTCTTACAAGTTTGTCAATTTTCCGATAACTGTAATTGTATTTACAACAGATTTAGACAATTAAAAGAGCAAGAGAAGCGCGGCGGCAAGAAGAACAAGGCTGTTGCGAAAGATACAGTTGAATTGGTAGAGTCTCAGTCTGAAGAAGAAGGTTTGGATGATGAGGAAGAAGAGGCTCGCGAAGGAGCGTTAGCTTCTAGCACAACAAGCAAGCCGCTTCCTGACGTTGGCCAACGAAGAAGCAAAAGATCAAAGCGGAAGCGCACTGTATAGAACCAAAACAAACAATATTTGCAAGAGAGAACAGAGATTTGAAATCTTGTCCTTTAGTTTGATCTTTGATATATTTGCATATACCAAGTCCGGCAAATATCTGAACTTTAGGGCAAAAAAAAAAGGTCATTCTGAAGTTAAATGTAGTAGTTGATCAAAGTAAATTGATTATAATTCTATGTGATTCCTCTTATTACAAATGTATTAACGTAAATTTGTTGTGTACTATGCGAAAACTTGTAATATAAATTGTTTTGTGAATTTTGATAGATTCCCTGATGCTTTACTTGGCTTACAGGATATAATAATAAATGAAATCCAAACACACTAACTAACAATATTTCCCATGAATAAACAACAATTACTTCCTGACAAAAACAAAACATTTGGCTCTTTGGATTGGACATGGGTTGTGTTAAACTAGAGAGAGATAAAAGATGAAGTTTTAGATTGGGCTAATGAGGCCCAAGAAAGATTTGCACGATTTTCAAATTCTCGAAGTTGCACAAGGAGACAAAGACCTCTTGGTTTTTGTCGGTTTTTTCTTTGTCGTTTTGATTTGTTTGTCAAAAAACCCAGTTATTGATCTGAACAAATATAACTTGTCAGTCTAGTAGCCTTATTACACTAATATTTAGAGAAACTTGTCATGTTGTTACAGTCATGAGTCACAAAGCGTGAAAAAGTGTATAATTTATAGTTATAGGCTTAGAAGTTTAGAGAACTTAATAGAACCGTAACGGTTCATCTAGATTCTCCGTTTACCAAATTATAACCGATTTTTATAAGCTTCGATGACTACTCTAAAGTGTGTTGTATATATAGCAGGTGACGTTCGACAGATAATTATGTTTTACTCATGACTCATGTAAACATGAGAAGTTTTGAACGTTTACGATAAATACTTCTACGTACAAATTATTATGTCTAAATGTTTACTATCGTACAGAAAGGCAAAATTGTTGGAAACAGCTAAAAACTAATATATCTGCCTTTTCTTTTTTTTTAAGAAGAAATGTCATTTTCCATCCAACCAAAAATAGTGCTATATACTCAAAGAAAAACCTTGGGATTAATTTTCCTATGAAGGAAACAAAGCTTCGTTAGTCACAAACCAATTGCCATCATTTTATTCTTTAAAGAGCTTTGAAAGCTTTTTGACTCATAGAATCCAATATTGAATATTCATATCCTTTTAAACTGACATTAAAGCCCTTCATCTCCTTAAACCGACATGCTAAAATCATTGCCTAACCACCCAAAACATCTAAAGGGTATTTTAGTCACTCCAACACCATAAAATTTTATGCATATCAAAAATACTTTAGCTTATATAAACACACACGTCGCATTGTCACATCTTTCACACAAAAACAAAATGGCTAAAACCTCTCTTCCTCTCGCCACTTCCTTCCTCCTCCTCCTCCTATCCTTCTCCTCCGCCGCAGACACCGGTCGTCGTCTCTTCCTCACCGTCGTCAACAACTGTCCTTTCACCGTCTGGCCAGCCATTCAACCCAACGCCGGTCACCCCGTCCTAGAGAAAGGTGGCTTCGCTCTCCCAACTTTCACCCACCGCTCCTTCTTCCCCCCAACCTCCCACTGGTCCGGTCGCATCTGGGCCAGAACCGGCTGCGCCCACTACAACGGAAAATTCTCATGCGTCACCGGAGACTGTGGCAACCGTCTCGAATGCAACGGCCTCGGTGGTGCCACACCAGCTTCTCTGGCTCAATTTGACCTTCACCACGGTGGACACAACGACTTCTCCTCTTACGGTGTCTCTCTAGTCGATGGTTATAACGTTCCGATGACTGTGACTCCTCATGAAGGCCATGGTGTTTGTCCCGTTGTTGGTTGCCGTGAAGACCTTTTGAAAACGTGTCCTGCTCATCTTCAGCTTCGGTCTCATGCTGGGCATGTGGTGGCTTGTAAGAGTGGGTGTGAGGCGTTCCGTACTGATGAGCTTTGTTGTAGGAACCATTATAATAGTCCTCACACGTGTAGAGCTTCGAGCCATTCGTTGTTCTTTAAGCATGCGTGTCCTTCGACTTTCACTTTTGCTCATGATAGTCCTTCGCTTATGCATGACTGTTCTTCTCCTAGAGAGCTCAAAGTCATCTTCTGCCACTAGTGATGTCTCTTGTTCTAGGGTTATTATCGTAATATTGTACCGATTTCTCCTGCCTTGGTTTGGTTTAATCTGGTTTTGAATGGTTTAGTGTGCGATTTCCCGGTTCAGCTATGTAGTCCAACTATGAAATTAATGTATCTTGAAATTGTTTTCTGTTTATTTCTCTTTTTATTTAAGGCTCATGGTTAAACACTTAACTGTATGACATAAAAGTTAGAATTAGAATTAAAAAAGTTTTGTTTCAAGAATATGCCATTTTGAAAGGATGATTTTTGGAATTCGATATTCACGTTTTTTACTCGATATTAGAAAAAGGTACATTGTTTTATTCGAGGCATGCAGGCTAATGTCTTTGTCGGTAAGATATTTTATTTCACGAGTTTCCACATTTTTGAAAAAAATTTACTAAGAGAAATGTAAATAAAAGTTCTCACCCCTTGTATAATTGTAAACCACTAATCAAGTATCTCGGTTGTAAATAAATTAAACTTTAGTAGAATAA
This sequence comes from Erysimum cheiranthoides, assembly GCA_011420285.2. Classification (NCBI taxonomy): domain Eukaryota; kingdom Viridiplantae; phylum Streptophyta; class Magnoliopsida; order Brassicales; family Brassicaceae; genus Erysimum; species Erysimum cheiranthoides. The sequence continues at coordinate 10,393,491 of CM022182.2, forward strand.
AAAACAAAACAAAGTGAAATTTCAATGACATGAAACAGATATCTGAATTGTACAGTGGCTATTTTGTACTTGGAGAGAAAAATTCCAATAGATAAAAAATTATTGATGTACATCATAATCACAAGACTACTTTGGCATGAAACAGACTCATACGAAAAAAGCTGCATTCTCACGTGAAAGATTCTCGTTTCCTTTTTGTGTGTGTGAGAGATTTTACACTTCTTTTATAAAAGTTAACCTTTTTTTGTTAAAGTTGGATATCCTGAGATAAATTCAAACAAAAGTCTCTCAAAAAATTGTTGAGAGTTTGGATGAGTCCAAACTAAAAGTCTATAAACTGAAACAAAAGTGTAAGCTTGTCAATGTATATATTATGTAAAAGAAGATGATACTACTAGATTATTAACCCAATTGGTTCGAACTTAAAATTAACAAACATAACTTGAGAACTATTACACCTCACTCTAACTAAACTCAAAAGACATTTATGTTTAAAGTTTTCAAAGCATTTTGAGCACACTCAGTATACTAATTAGTTATAGTCATAGATGTGAACTTGATTTTCAGTTTAAGCATTCATTGGGCTTACGATTTCGTGTTGGTCAAAGAATTGTATGGGCTAGGCCTGTTGATAAGGCCTATGGTTAAAGAGAAAGGCGTGAGCAGTGACATTGAGCGTCCACTGCGACAGAAAAGAGAATTTATGTCACAACAACTTTTATAGTGGCGCAGTAATGTAAATAATCCTCAAGCAAAGTTTAATTAGGTGCTTTAACAATTGGTCATTACTCATCCCCTATATTAGTAAAATTTAAGGAAACTAATCTTAAGACCGTATTGAGATCTCTTCAACATCAAAGCAAAAGTGTCTTCCAAATCAATGCCACAAAACTCCTGTGACTATGAAATCAGAAAACCAGCCACTGTTATTGATAAAAGAGTAACATTTAAATAAAATTTTCTAATGAAAAGACAAATCATAAATTTAATTTTCTTCGTCACAAGTTGCCTACAGAATAAAGCATGAATTAGTTTTTTAACTAGTATAGGTCAAAACTATTTTCAAAGCATGAAATTTTAACGCCTCAAAACTCTTCTGTCCCATTTAAACTAATCTGCAAAAGTGTCTCCTAATGTATTTTACACAAAAATTATATTTAGGTAACCTGTTGTCCATTTAGGAATTTTTGTTTTGTTTCGCACAACTGGTCTCATTGCTTCTTTTGGTGTAACCCAGTTAGGAATTTGCAGTCAAATTGCAATTTGCGACAAACTAAAAAGTTATAGCTTTAGATTTAGTTTCTAATTAATGTGACGTGTATGGTTTATCATATATTATTATAAAGGTTTCTTTAGTTTTATCTTCTTCTTCTCTTTTTTATCTTAGTTTTTTGTTATTTGGGGATTCTATCTTTACCTAATCGGAAAAGACATTTTTCTAATCAGATTACTTCAAAGATATAAGTAATCTGCTAAATATAGCCGCCTACCATATCCATAATCACCCAATAGTAATTAATCTATAGTCACTAATTCTTTATATATTGATTAAACTCGTAATCCAAGTTGCATGGAAGTTTTGTTAGATTTGTGATTTCTATTTTTTCGAAAATGATTGAACCGTAAGTTTTCACTTTAAAAATGTTGTAACAGTGTGCAGTTATTTTAAATGTTCTCATTACTAAATAAAAAAAAAAATTTAATTAACTTAAATTATTGAAAAACTTTCAGTACTATACATTATCTCATTATTATTACTTTTATTCTCATTAAAATCACTAACACTTTGTCTTCTAGCGAACATGTAAATTTTAATAGTTAATAAAGCATTAAGAGAATATATGCTAAAGAAAAGTAGTGTAGAGAGACTTGTATATATGCTAAGTTCTTGTAGGTAAAGATTGTTGTTCCATAAAATACCATTAAGAGAATACTTACAAATTTATGAAAAAAAAAGAAAAGAAAAAGAATACTTACAAATTAAAATAAATTAATTGAAAGCTTTGAGATCTCGAGCAATTGACCTAACAAAACAAAACAAAAAATTGGAAGAGACTAGAGATAATAAAGTGGAAATAAGTGGTGTGTGTTGTGCGGACCGTGAAGTACGTCATACGGTCTTCCTGTTTCCTGATGTCCCAAAAGACGAACGATCGCATGCAATTGGTCAACAAAAACATTTGAGCATCAATTAACAATACTATTTTTTCTAGGTCTATTTATTTATTAGGATTCCACTTTATTTAATTAATAAATTTTTTTGAAAAATGCGGTGAGACGTAAGCTGACCTTTCGAAGTCGGAATAGATATGGCACTGAACTGATGCAGGCAATTTGATAGGCTTTCAGGTGTATCACACAAACTATTAACATCGCATTATCTTTAGTTATAAGTTTATTTCACTTTTACCAAACTCACCTCTCAGTTCTTCAATCTGACATTTTTTTAACTTGTTGAAATGTTACGAATTTTGTTTGCTTCTAATTCGTCTACGTTTGGAAAATACACTATATGTTATCATTCCCAAATTAAAACGAGCTATATATATCACATTTTGCACTAACAAAAACGTTTCCTTTTGTGCAGCAAATATGTTGCGTTTAATTACGTGAGTGCAAAATGAAACCACTCAAAAAAAGAAAAAAAAAAAAAGAAGAATTGTACGAGTCAATCTTATCGATCATTCTCAGCCAAAAATAACATTTTAAACCACTCAAACATATTAAAAGCTATTTTGTTAAAGTTTGATAGTAATTATATAGACAACCGGATTTATTATAAATCAATATTTACTTCACTAAATTCACATCGTTTGCTTAATGCAAAACCGCACATTTCATATTAACCAATTTTCTCAAGTATGTTTTACACTAACCACTTGTTCCGTTATTACCATTTCAATCTTTATTCATACGTATATGCACCAAACTATCCCGCTACAAAAATTTTTAAAATACATCCAAAAAATTTCTACCAGTGAAATTAAACGTGATAAGTGACCACGAGACATCACTGTGTTCATTGACTGCCCCTACCACTTTTTTTAAACGTGATATATGACCACGAGACACTGAGTTTTTGTTTTGTCTTGGTGTTCTCGAGAACAGAGTTTACCAAATTGTGCTGATGCAATATTTGCTTCCACTATATATTGTTCGATGTTATCTTTTCCAAATACCCTCAAAATCTTTTTTGTGTCGATACTGCAAACTCTGTATTCATATAGCTCAAGTGCTCAAGCAAGAAATATTTTTACTCAAAAGAAAACAGCAACTAAATATTGCCAAACAATCTAATGGCAGACCCACGTTGGTGGATTGAGGTGTAGTTTACACCCAATAAAATAAATTACCTTTTACATTGGTAATGGTTATTTAAGTGGTATAGTTTGTACTTTGTAGGGAATGATCCCACTTCAGCTTGGGGTAAATGGTCTGATGCTCCATTGAAACATTTATTGTCTCTTTTTTGGCAGACGGTCCAAATATTTTTGAATCCCCACTAATATACAATTCCTCATGTGTTTTTGCATGAAGCTTCCACTATAAGATTGAAACGTGTACAATGGTCAATCAAGTCAATATGTGTTTGATTTACAACTGAAGCTTTTATAGAAGAGAAAGAAAAAAAAAGAAAAAAAAACATACGACTTTTGTTTTTAAACTATGTTCTTCGCGGCTTCGACAAGCCCAAGTAACTTCCCTTCTCAGAGCAGCAACTCAAACTGACTCAAATCGCAGCTAAACCACTTAAACACACCAATCAAAAGACAACTAAAAGATATATGACTAAATTAATAAACCACCGATTTACAAGACTTAAGAGTTCAGCATATATTGTGAACCTATTTTGAGTCTATTTCTATACGAACAAAACAAAGTTAGGTTAAATCTCGTTAGTATTGGGTCCCTCTAGAAAATCACACACTGAGGGCAAATATAGGTTCCAAAACGATTTAAAAGTATCTTGAAAAGCGGTGTTGACAAGAAATGTTAGTAACTTAGTATGAACAAAATGAAAAAGGTAAAATTTTCTCACTTACCCATATCCAAAAAGACATATATATATATATATATATATATATATATATATCCCTATATAACTAATAAAACAAATAAAAGTGTATTGAAAGAAGGTCCGTTTATACATTTGTAATTGTAAAGAATAGTACGATTTTCTGTTACTTATACATTCCATTTAATTTTTGAAGCGATTGATCAAACCAGATGTTTTAGAAATGTTTAGAGATTTTTACAAAAATATACCCGTTTTCATAAGAGTATTGTGAATATAGACACTTTTAAAAATTTAATAATTTTTTTTTTAACTTTTGAAGCCATTACTGGAAATTTAAGCATTTAATGATGATCGTTATAGCAACTTAATTAGTGACCTTCATTTGAGTGGGGTTGTCACGTAATCGAACATCGTCATAAGCATTGTGAGCACTGTGTGAGCATTGTCGGCATCATGAACTTTGATTACGCCATCAAATTTAGGACATGAAATATATATAAAGTGTTTTTATCGTTTATTTGTGTGTGCGTGTGTAAATTTAATGTTAATATATGGATAATATTCACTCGGGAATAAAATTTAACCGTAAATATAATTAACTCTCGTAATTACTGTACATGTTTTGCATGAGAGGTCAAATGCTTTAGACCACACGAACATAAGGACCGGCCCTGGTCAAATGATCAAATGCGAGTCCAACCATCGAATTGATAAGGTGATCAAACTGGTGAGTATACAGAATGGTACGTTGTAATAAATTAATATGAAAAAGTACTCTGATAATTAATAATTTTATAATAATTAATTAACTAGAAAATCCAAAATAGAAATCAAGTGAGAGATATTAGGATTGTATTAGTGCAGATGTATGTTTATTCTAATTTATAATAGATTGTTGAACTGAAGAAAAGAAGATTATACAATGGTTACCTTTAACTAACTAAATGCACTAACCAAATTTCTTAGAAGGATTCGCAACTTCCCACTTGACCCTTCCTCCTCCTCAAGGAACACAAAAAAAAAAAAGCGAAATATCTTAAGTAAATTTCAGTACAATTAGGACCAAGCATAATGTAAGTGGAAATCTAGAGGAAATCCACTTTGTGAATAGAGTAAAGGGTTTTCGAATTTCTAGATATTATAATTACTGACATCAGCTGCACATCTATATATTATTCATTACATTTTTATATTATACGATTTCTAAAAATAAAATGATTATTTGAAATAGGAAAGAACTGAAAAAATGTTTTTAGTCAAGTTGTTAATGGTTTATTTTTATGGTTCTTTTTCATCGGATTAACAAATTACATCATCTTGTGTAATAGGAATTGGACTATAGATCTAAATGATGTTAAAAAAAGAAAAACAGAAAAAATTAACTACATAAATATATGCATGTACTGGGAGATGAATAATACGTAGAAAATGGAATGTTGAAAATCACTTGATAGTACATCTGATACCAACCAACTTTGATGTTCTTCTAATGTAATCCTTATTGTTCTTAAATTAAAGAGAGGGGAAAAAAACCAAGGTTAGCTTGGCTTTCTCATTGCTTTAGTTTTAGCCGCATGATAGAAAGTTGAAATTAGTAGTATATTATAATAGTATATGGTATGAAAAAGTAATTCTAATAAATTAGAGGAGTAAACGTAGAGGATAATGGTGAGATCTAAAGTCTAAACTTTTTAATGGAAAAACGAGAGATTTGGTAGGAGATTTGAAGGCGGCTAAAGCTCTAATTAACATGCACGCGTTTGGAGAGTGGTCGGCTCTCTTTGGCTCTTTGCGGTTAATTTTCGCCGCTTATTAACTCTAAATGTTACTATTGAATTACACTATAAATAGAGTCTAATTTAAAACATTGTTTTCAAAATAGTTTAGACAGTCACACATAGACAGGGCCGGCATATATTTTTCAAACTCAGTTTGTGATATAATTTTAATGCTTTAGTTTTGGTATTAGTAACATTTTATCTTATTTTTTTAACATTTTTAATCATAATATTTATATGTTATTTTTTTTGGTAGAAATAATATTTATATGTTATCTATATCATTATATTTCATAAGCGCCTATAAATCACTTAGAATCGTTTATATATATTGATTAAATATTTGACGTATATTAAATGTTAGATTGTCTGGATTGTCATCCACTTGACGCATAATGCCTTCTTTGACACTGGCTAAAAATGGTCTAGATTTAAGAAGTTCGAACTAAAAAATCAGAAGTGGCTTGAGTCCTCAAAAGACTCTAAACCAAAATACAATTAATTTAAATAAATTAGGTGGAGAAAATAGTCACTTACACTAGAGGCATGCCGGCATATTCGTAATTCTATGTAATGTTGTTACAATGCTACTTGCGATAGAGGTTTAGACTTGAATGGTGAGATAACAGCTGTACGGGAGTACGTAGCAACTAAATTAGTTTTTTTTTTCTTGTAAAGTAAAAGTGAAAGATATAATTTGCATAGAATGTGCAATATGTTCCTTTGCAAAAAGTATAGTTGAAACTTGGTGTGAACCAACAGCAGTACGGATTTGAATCTGAGAAATTACTTTCTACTTTTCTTTTTTTTGAGGATTATGTCTACCTTTCTTTTGATTTCTTGAAGTTTGGTTTTATTAATTTTTTATAGGAAAATCAAAGAAATGCGGAAACGGCGGATTACGTGAATGATTAATTCATCTTTGTCGGGATGAACAATAATGCTGTCACGTACTTGAAAAAAAAAACTACTCCCTCCGTTCTTTTTTATTTGATTTTTGTAGAAAATATTTGGTTTGAAAAACATGATTTTTCTCACTTTTCTATGTACAATTGTTAAAAATAAATTATTGAATTCAAAAAAAATAACTAAACATTATTGGTTTAGAGTCGTTGGAAATTAAAAATCACTAAAAATAATGTGTTTTAATGGATTTGTTTATTATATCTAAAAAACTAGAAAATCAAATAAAAAAGAACGGAGGGGGTATAAAATAATTAAAAAGAAGGCGTACATTTGGAATGTATTAATGATAAAATTACTACATGCACGTTCGTGACTAGGTTGAGTTCCGCGCTACGCTGCGTGTGTATTTTATTTTATTTTATTTTAGTTATTTATAATTTTTAATTATTTTTGGGAATTTATGTTAAATGATCACATACAATATTTTTAAAATTATGTCAAAATTTTTATTTATAATTATAATATATTTATTTTTAATAAATATTTGTTTTCCGCGCACTCACTTGCCAATCCGTGGGCATAACCTGATAAAACCTGTAATCTGCATGGGCTTGTCCGCGAGACCCGTTATTATATGGACATAGAAAACGATGTTTTAACCTGTCATACCGTTGTACTATTTGGATTAAATTCAAAATATGTCAAAATATTTATTTATATATATAAGTATTTATTTTTAATAAATATTTGTGGTATGTGGGTCGACTCGTCAATTCGCAAGTATAATCCGCTACAATTCGTATTCCGCATTGGTTTGCCGCGAGAGCCACTATTCTATTAATCTAAAAAACGATATCTAAGCTTGTTCCGCCGTGATACTATTTAGGCCAAACCCGCAGACTTTGTGGTTTACATCTCTTAAAAAATATTAAAATAAAATGAATTAGACTTAGATTAGATAGACGATGACGTGTACAAACGAAATGTTTTTATTAGTTACAAAAGTTTTTTTATTAATTGACGTGTCAACTCCACAATGTTTCTCAAATTAATCTTACGTGTCATAAATCTTGAGAGAGTTATTATCTTTTCATATATATGATTTGAATGCATGTAACATGCATGTAACATTTTTTGGGTAAAATATTAAGTTTTATATAAATTTTTAGATTTTTTACATACAACAAATTAAGTGAATCAAAACCAATGTACAAGAGATTAAAAGCTATACGTTCGACCAAAAAAAAAAGAGATTAAGCTATACGAACCAATCCGTAGAATTTTAATGTCTTTTTAACGATTGCATGGGAACGTCCCAAGATACGAAGTCATCTCACATATAACATTAACATAGTTTCGATCGACTTTCGAATTTGAACTCAATAGAAATTCTATCTTTAATGTTAACCACTAGATCACCAAAATGTTTGCACTTATAAAAGTATTTGTAAGAATTTTGTTACTTTTTTTTAATCAAACTTGAATACAACGGAAAAAAAGTTTTATATTTTAATTCTATTTAAAATCTGATAAATAAGTTATTTGACAATTATTATTTATTCTGAAAAATTAGTTAGGTAATAAAAATTCAGATCGTCTTTTAATTGTTAAAAAAATCTTTTTTTTTAAAGATATTTTTAAAAAATCGTCTTCTACAAATATTTTTATTTCCTATTATTTATCGAAAAGATTTGATGATTATTTTGTAGTTTTGCATGATAATTTTTCCACGTGTCTTTAGTGATCTTCAATGTCTGGTAATGCATGTGTGAATAATATCTGCACAGTAATTGATAATTTTAGGTTTTTCTGATCTTGAGTCGGCAAATCCTGTGTTCTTGGAAGTATTTGTCTTTTTAATTATATGAGTCGGTGATTCTTGTATTGTATTTCTAATGAAAACTAAAGAAAGCTTATCTTTAATAAATAGAAACAAACTTGTATCCCCGTACCTATAAAAATTATTAATAAAATGATAATAACTACACGATTTAGAAAATAATATATTAAATTTCTAAAGGAAAAATTAAAACACATTAACAAATCAAATATGTTATGAAATACAATTAAATTAGACTACCTCTATTTTCTTAATCTTCACTAGACTTTTTTTTGTTCCTTTTCTAAGATGATTTTTTTTTTCTTATATCCTTTTTCAAGATGATATAAAGGAACAAATTACATTAAAGGTTGACTAAAATGGTGTAAGTCATTTCGATCATGATCAGTAACCCAAATCTTACATATATATATACCTTGCGAATTTTGTTAGTTCATGTGTAAAAGTGGCACATATGTTTTGTCAATAATTGTGATGGATGCTTGGTTAGGTCAAGTTTTTAATAGGATCTCCCTGAAGACACATATTATAGATTTTAATTAATTAAATCAATAAAAAAATCATTAGTCCAAAAATAAAAATATGTATGTTGTAGATAAGAACCTAGCTTCTGAAAAGCATGTTTTAATTACCTGTGACAAACAAACAAATCACATTTTATTTACGCTACACGTAGCGATCTTGTTTGGGTGTAAAAATAGTGTGCTATTAAAACTATATAGATTGTCATTTGTGAACTTAGCATGTTATATCAGATAAAATATGCTTATACGTTTAAGTGTATATAGATTTCAAACTAACACACTAAAATGCATAGATTTCAAACTAACACCATACTGAAATCATTTTATTTAACCCCTATTTTTTAGTTTATCACCATCAGTTACATCTATTTCTTATTTTTACACATTTTTTTTTATAGTAAAAAAAAAATTAAACCACTTAAAATTTGATCACCGATAAGACATATTAACAACCGAGGACTGGGCTTGTCCAATTATATTAGTTGATCAAAAGCTTTTATATGAACTCCAATAATGAAACTCAAATTCCTCGTTGGATACGAAAACAATTATTTTTACATTTTGCTGAAAACGTGATTTAAGACCTCTTTGTGTCAAATACTATAAAAATCTTGCTCCATTTTAATATATATGTTCCAGCCGTAGAGATCGGAAGAGGCAAAGAACACCCAAAGATGGTCAATTGGTCATTACTCATTACTATATAGCCACTATGCCGTATCAATTAAAATATTTATTGATTAAAAGATAAAATTTGATTTTTATTACATAATAATCCATTAATTTCCGCACGTGGAACCCACTTGGTGTACTTCCACGTCCCCCTTAAATCACTGACCCACTCATCAAATCAACGTATCTTTATAAACCCTTCATCGTCACACACTTCTCTCATATTATTCCATATTCTTCTAATTTCTATTACTTCACCTCACATCATTAGATTCTTACACAACACAACAACGAACTAGCTCCCAACTCTAAGCTTTATCTTCCTTAAGAATTTGACTTTGGCTCTCTCTCTTTATATATATAATGCAAATGACGGAGAGAGGCCGAGCTATGTGGCGCACGTGCCTAGCCTCAGCGTTCCGAACAGCTCTAGCCTGCACAATCGTTGGCTCGGCTACACTTTACGGTCCCGAATGGATCCTCCGCCACGTGGCATTCCCTGCCTTCTCTTACGTCACAGTCATCCTCATCATCACCGACGCTACACTCGGAGACACGATACGTGGCTGCTGGATAGCTCTTTACGCCACGTGTCAGAGCGTTGGACCTTCGATCATCACGTTAAAGCTTATAGGACCAGCTCGTCTCACCGCCGAAACCACTGCTCTCGCCGCGGCTCTAGCAGCTTTTGTGGTGGTGCTACCTAACGGTTCGACCCACTTAGTGGCTAAGCGGATCGCGCTAGGCCAGATTGTTCTCATTTATGTTATTGGTTATATTAAAGGAGCTGAGACTGATCCAGTTATGCACCCTCTTCAAGTTGCGGCTAGCACCACGCTTGGTGTTATAGCTTGCGTTCTTGCACTACTCGTCCCACTTCCTCGCTTGGCTACTTGCGAGGTACCATTTCTCTCACTCTTAATACATAAAATATCCCAACTTGTCCTATTTCGTATATGTGCACACATGTAACTCTAGGTACGTAGAAGTAGAAGTGTAGAACTAAAAAAAATTTACATTTCTAGAAACTAAACCTATTCCCTTTTTTGTTATAAAATATTTTTGGAAAGTCTAAACATAAACGGAAAGTTCTCATGCCGTATTAGTTTGACGCTTATATATAGAATTACAACAAGAATTTTTTTTTAAGAAGTTATAGAGTTTCGATTCATTTTGAAAAAGAATGTATACGAAACGTAAAAAAACCGCAAATAAACAATCGAATGGAGATCTAGAGGTTTAATAACATCTTGCATGGGAAGAACATCTTATTTACAGAATTTGCTTAAAAGTGGCTAGATTTATATTTTCACGATTTAATGGGTTATTTCATCAAAAATAGAAATTATTAGTTTTGTTAAAAAATTTAAATAGTTTCTACACCTATACGTGTTCGAATTAAATTGATGGACAAACGAAGAAAGTAATGACAATGAGACAAATTAATAGGTAATATAACATGGTACTCCCTCTGTTCCTAATAAATAGATGTTTTGAGTTTTAATTTTGTTCCTAAAAGATTGATTTTCTAAATTAAAAACTAAAATGATTTTTTTACTTTATGTTTTTTGCCACATGTATGGTAAGTAATGATCTAAATTTTCTCTTTCCACTCATAAAACAATTTTAAACTAATTAAAAATTAAAATTTTATTATGTCTTAATATGTGTGAAAAGTTTAGAACATCAACCTTTTAGGAACAGAGGGAGTATATAATAGTGGTGGACTTGGTAATACAGTCACAAAACATGTTGACGTGGGTAGTTAAAGTGTCTTGTTAACTTTATTCCGTACCACATTATTACATATAAAATCTTTCTTATGTCAGCAACCACCGCCTGAAAATATTTTGTCTTAATTCTTCCCAATATTGCGAACAAGCTGTGTCGCATCACAGACAAATATTATTCCCTTTTCGATTAATTAATATAATCCATGAAATATATACGACTCGATCGATCCCCAGTTTATAATTAACAGTGAAATTCTTCTCTTTTTGTATTAAATCAACCCATTGGCAATGGCATGGGATTCTCTTACATTATTAAGAAAATAAAATTGAAAATTAATAATTTATTTTAAATATATATAGGTGAAACAAAGCTGCAAAGCGATTAGTCAAAATGTAACGACGAGAGTGAAGTTGTACATGAAGGCTTTTTGCACCGAGGATGCTGCGTCAGCAACGGCTTCAGTCTCACAGGCCCGTGTGTTAGCTCGTACTTCCTCTAAGCTTCATCAAACCGTCAAACGTTACCAAGTAATTAATCAATTCTCTTATATTATATATATTTTTTACAAAAGATAGTGTGTAAATGTAGGTACAAATTATCTAATATTGGAATTATTTTTTTTTATTGTAATAATAGCCAAGCATGAAATGGGAGAGGCTTCCATTTAACCTATGGAGATGGCAAAACGTGAACGATAACAAAGGAGAGAAACTACAAAGCATGGAGATTGCTCTTAGAGGAATGGAAATGGTGTTGTCAAGCAAATCTCCTATTCCTGCGAGCTTACTTGGGGGAGAAGTAAAAGAAGGTCTCAAGGACATACAAGAACGTGTGATTCTTTCGATAAAACGAGTAAACAACAGCCCGCAGCCGTCGGTAACTCCAGAATCAAATTCAGAAAAATCTGATGAGTGCCTCCAAACACTTCAGGAGATTCCGGGAACGCCTCAAGATTTGCCCTTTTACTTCTTCTTGTTCTGCCTCAGGCTTCTTGAAACCATCTCAATAGCTAAACCAGAGGAGAACAAAACCAAGGTCTTGGAGAAGTCCAAGAGTAGGTCTTGGTTAAGTGATTGGGACAGCAAGAAGGTTATGCCGGCGCTAAAGCTATCGCTTTCATTAGGCTTAGCGATTTTTCTAGGCTCCTTATTTAGTAAGCCAAACGGGTATTGGGCTGGTTTGCCTGTAGCAATCAGCTTTGCGGCTGCGAGAGAGGCGACTTTCAAAGTGGCGAATGTGAAGGCTCAAGGGACAGTAATAGGGACAGTATATGGAGTGATGGGTTGTTTTGTGTTTCAGAGGTTTTTGCCGGTTAGGTTTCTTTCTTTGCTTCCATGGTTTATCTTCTCTAGCTTTTTGAGCAAGAGTCGGATGTATGGACAAGCTGGAGGGATATCTGCGGCAATAGGAGCCGTTTTGATTCTTGGAAGGAAGAATTTTGGGCCACCAAGCGAGTTTGCGATCGAGAGAATTATCGAGACTTTTATTGGGTTGTCTTGTTCGATCTTGGTGGAGCTTATCTTTCAACCCACGAGAGCTGCTAACGTAGCGAAACTTGAGCTCTCAAGAAGCTTCCACGCTTTGTACGAGTGCGCAAGCTTGTTTGGAGCTAAAGCGAGTAAAGCGGAGATAATGGAGAGTCAAAAGAAGCTGAGAAGCCATTTAAGTGAGCTCAAGAAGTTCACAGAAGAAGCCCACGCAGAGCCGAGTTTCTGGTTTTCGCCTTTCAACTATTCTTGCTACGAAAAGCTCTTCAAGTCATTGTCTAAAATGGCTGATCTATTGCAATTCAGCGGTCACGCCATAGGCTTTCTTGGAGAACAAGGAAAAACAAAATCACCACAGTGCAAGGAGATTCTAAGCAACGTAGACAAAGATCTCAAGAGTCTAACAGAAACCATAGGCCTTTTAGCCAAATCATTCGAGGAAATCACACTGCTCAAATCACTAGACGCCCTCGAAAACGCTCTCGCAAAAAACGACAACACCTCATGGGACATTGAGCTTGGAAAGACACCAAACCCTAGCTTCTCAACTGCCGTGAGTGAGCCGGAGAAGATTTTAGAGACGTATCTCCAGCATTGCAGAAGCGTCGCAGACGGAATATTCCATGTGGAAGAAGAAGAAGGAGAAGAGATTGTTAAAGTGGACAAGAGTGAGGTTGTGTTGAGTTTGAGTGCATTAGGGTTTTGCGTGGAGAAAATTGGGAAAGAGACAAGAGAGATTGAAGATATGGTTAAAGAGGTTGTGCAATCAGAGAACCCTTCAAGCCATGTTAACTTGCATGAGATCTCTTGCAAAATACGTTCTTTGTATAAATGATGTATTTTACTATTGATACCAAAAACAAAAAATGGCGTGTGAAAGAAGGAAGCTTTTGTTTTTTTTGTTTTTCTTCTTTTCTTTCTTTCTGTAATAAGGCTTTGTGGTTAACCGGTTATACCAATACCAATAATAACAATACCAATTGTGTGAAGTGAAGACCAAAAGTGCATACAAATTTGTACAAAGGAACAAAAATATATACCTTGGGCCTATTTGAGTATTCGTCGGCCCTTTAAGGCCTTTTACAAATGTTGAAATATAATAAAAAATAGAAAGTGTGGCTGCTGGGATTCGAGCCGAGGTCCCTACGGCCACAACGTAGAATTCTTACCACTAAACTACAGCCACTTTTTGTTTCTAGTGCATACCTTAAAATAATTAAACGATAGCTTATTAGAACTTTTATTAACATATAATATATTTTTTGTCGGTAACTTATTTATATAACATACTATTAAACATCGGTTAATGGAAATTTTTTTATATTTAATTATCCCAAACCATTTCGAAAGTTTCTAGTTCTTTTTGTTTTTTCTCAGCTGGGTAAAAAATCTTGATAACAGTAGAAAATGAGATTGTTATTAAAACCACAAAAATGTAATCTCGACTAAAGCAAAAAAAAAAAAAAAAAAAAAACTTATCCTCGATAAGTTGCGAATAAATTTTTAAGAAAGTGCGATACGTAAAATTCGTTTAGCGCAATAATTATGGTTTCGATTCCCCTCCTACGGGAGCATATCTCACGTAAACCTCCCGTCAATAAAACAATACTCTAAGCTTTTCTTTTTTCCTTTTCTTTTCTTTTTTTTAGTTTTAATAAATACTCTAAGCTTTGTTTAATCATGTCGCAAATCTCGAAATTTTAGATCCAAAAAATTCTTAAACCCGTAATTTATTGCGTCTCTCTTTGCTCAGTCCAAGACTTTAGTTGAGAATAGTGAAAAGTCAAAACTCTTTTGAGTCTTTGTTTTCCTTTTAGTTTTTATTTTCGAAGAATTCCTTAAAACACTACCATTTTAGTTTTATTTCCAAAAATACCACTAATACTAAATTATTGTTCATATGTATAGAATTTTAAATCTTTTGTTTGGGTTGATTATTTTACAATTTAGGATTTAGTATTTATGGGGTAGGGTTTAGTGTTTAGAACTTAGAGTTTAGAATTTAAAAATTAAAAATTTAATGATATTTTTATGGTATTTTTGTCCTAAAAACAAAAATAGTGGTATTTTAGAGAATTGCCTTTTTTTTTTTTTTTTTTTTTGGAAAGTTTTCCTTTTAGTTTTATCTTCTCTCTTTCTTGACATAACAACAAAGAAGATGTAATTTTTAATGAAACTTAATTCGTAAGCGACGTTTGGTGACCAACTTAAAAAAAATATGGTTTGGTGTAGCATTCGATCATTTGGATTATTCGTTTCACTTTTCTTTCTTTTGAAGCTTCGATTTTTCTGGTAGGGGGAATTTTCTTTTATTTCTCACGAGGTCTATTTTTATGTTTTTTTCTTTTTGACGTAGTTAACAAATGTTGTGGGGACTCATCTTCATGTTTCATATGGATTTTTAATTAAATATAGCTGCGTATAAATATTGATTCCATTGAATCTTCTAATATCATCAAGATCAGAAGAGTGATTTTGTGTATAGATTTTCTAGTTTCATCAAGCTTTTCACTACTCATCAGGTTGATTAATCTTCTAATCCGTATGATTGTTTATTATGATGAATCTGTGATTAGAGTTTATTAAAATTTGATTCAAATTTGCAGAAATGGCGACGAATTCTTCCAACGGGACGACGACGACGACAAAGCCACCACCGTTGCCTTCTCCTCTCCGTAATTCCAAGTTTTTTCAGGTCAACTCTCAATTACTATCAAAAATAAAAATAAAAATTTGTTTGTTCAGTCAAATTATCTTTTCAATATATATAGTTCAGTAAAAGTTGTAGTTGTGTTTAAGTCAAAGTCATAAGTGGAAAAAGTTGAAACTCTTTGTATAGATCTCAATCTCACCTAAAGCTTTGCTGGTTGAAAACTTGAACTGAATACATGCATTATGCGGGTTTGAATACCAGTGATAGACAATAACGTTACAAATCACTAGGTGTAGTGGTAGAAATTGATTTTGTTGAATGATTTTGAAAATGCAGTCGAATATGAGGATCTTGGTGACAGGAGGAGCTGGATTCATTGGTTCACATCTCGTTGATAGATTGATGCAAAATGAAAAGAATGAAGTAATCGTTGCGGATAATTACTTTACAGGATCAAAAGACAATCTCAAGAAATGGATTGGTCATCCAAGATTTGAGCTTATTCGTCATGGTAAAATCTTCCTAAATTATTCAAACTTAATTATCCAAAAACAATGCATTAATACTCATTTTTATGATTTTTTTCAGATGTGACTGAACCTTTGTTCTTGGAGGTTGATCAAATCTACCATTTAGCATGTCCTGCATCTCCAATTTTCTACAAATACAACCCCGTTAAGGTTTGTTAAATTTCATTAATGGAAACTTGATTAATGTTTATTGATCATAATCAGGTTTATCTGTTTTAATGGCAGACGATCAAAACCAATGTGATTGGTACACTTAATATGTTAGGACTAGCTAAGCGAGTTGGAGCAAGAATTTTGCTTACTTCGACATCGGAAGTGTACGGTGATCCTCTGGTTCACCCGCAACCCGAGAGCTATTGGGGAAATGTAAACCCGATCGGTAAGTCATTATATGACGATTATTTGTAATAATCTCTGCTATAAGTTAATGAACTAACACCAATGGTTTTGCTGCTGAGCATTATGAAGGCGTTAGAAGTTGTTACGATGAAGGAAAACGTGTTGCAGAGACTCTGATGTTTGATTACCATAGGCAACATGGCATTGGTATATTAATCCATCTTTTAGCATTTCCTTAGAAACTTTGATTTAAGCTTGCTGGCTGATTAGTTATTACTATTACCGGGACATTTTAGAAATTCGCATAGCGAGGATATTCAACACATATGGTCCTCGTATGAACATTGATGATGGTCGTGTCGTGAGTAACTTCATTGCTCAGGCTCTCAGGTGAATTTAACCTGAATCAAGTTCTTGAATTTTCATCTTTTTAATAACCGGGTTAGGGTAATCTTGAAGCATGTGTATAATATGTGGTTTTGAATTATGTTGCAGGGGAGAGCCTTTAACTGTTCAGAAACCGGGGACACAAACCCGCAGTTTCTGTTATGTTTCCGACATGGTATGTATGTCCATTCTATATAGCAACTCATTCTCTTTATTTAAAAACATTGCCGAATCGCATAACTGTAAAAGATACCTAAAAATATGCGGAATGAAATGGAGGAATAGAATAAACGCGAAAAATCGAACTGCAAAATGATTTAAACCATTTCGCGGAGTATCCTACAAATTTATACAATCAAATGATACATAGTTCAACTTTTGGTTTTTGTAGGTAGACGGTCTAATGCGTCTAATGGAAGGAGACCAAACAGGACCAATAAACATAGGCAATCCAGGCGAATTTACAATGGTTGAACTCGCTGAGACAGTTAAAGAGGTTAACAACTTTTTTGTTGTTACATATAAAATGTGATTATTAGTAGTAACAAATAAGTGATGTATATTTAATGAGAGAATTGATGCAGCTTATTAAACCGGACATAGAGATAAAGATGGTGGAGAACACACCAGATGATCCTAAACAGAGGAAACCAGACATAAGTAAAGCTAAAGAAGTTCTTGGTTGGGAACCAAAGGTTAAGCTACGTGAAGGGCTTCCTCTTATGGAAGAAGATTTTCGTCTCAGGCTTGGTGTTTCCAAGAAGTGAAACTTACTTCAAGAAGAACAAGACAAGAAATTGCGTTTTTAATTTCATGAAATTTGAGTGTTTTTATCTTTCTTTTTGCATTTTGAGTTTGTTGGGAATAAGCGTCCTAACGAGGAACATTTTAGAGAGTGATGTTACTACTTGGATTTTATTATGAAAATGCGTTCAACCAGATGCTTTGAGGCTTAGTTGACAAAATGAGTCATTCACCCATCTCTTCTGTGCTTAATAAAGCCAAGTTCGAAGCCTCTTTTTCTTCAATACAGGCCGGACAAAATACCCGATCCGATGAAATATTCGAATGAGTTTTAAAATATCCGAAAATATCCGACTCAAACCCGAACCCGAAAAGACCTGGATCTAGCTAATCCATTAATCTTTTTTTATCTACCTTTGTATATTTCGTTTACTTTCAAATATTTTAAATAGTTTGTATAGTTTTTGTACTGGATTTTCGGATAATTCAAATATTTTTAGATAATTTGGATTTTTTAGCGGGATTTTATAGTAATTATATAAATATGTTTCCTATGGGATAAATTTTTTAGAGAATTTCGGGTATTTTGGATAATTTAGAGTAATTTCAGTTTTCGGATAAAATTTGATCCGAACCGAATCCGATCCAAACCCGAACATGAAAACACTTATTGTTATATACTAATTGATCGGAGTTATCACCAACAAATCCGCTGTAGCACACAGGTTAATTTCAAATATGGAAATGAAATTCCGGGTTTGAAGCCCGGCAGCGGAATATTTTTTCTTATTTTTTACATCTGACAATTTTTTTTTTCTTTCTTTTTGGTCAAGTGCTACTATTTTTCTAAACCGGCCTGGGTAACTAAAGAAAACCGACAATATAAGGAAAAGCGAGCAAAACAAAAAGAAGAAAGAATAACAAAAACGCACAATCCGTCATTACTTAAGAAGCCAATAAATATAACACCGTCGATTCATTATAATCAACGATCTACATTTCCTCAAAACCTTTCTCTCGGATCACCATCTTTAACCGTACAATCAAAGTTTAAACGAACGGCCACGATTCATTTTCTGAAATAAACCATCTTCTTTATAAATCTCATCATCTCTGAACCAAAATCTCAATCATCTCAAAATCATTCGATTCTCGAGAAAATCTCAGTGAAAAATAAAAATGTCAGGAAGAGGAAAAGGAGGAAAAGGATTAGGCAAAGGAGGAGCGAAAAGACACAGAAAAGTTCTTCGTGACAACATTCAAGGAATCACAAAGCCAGCGATTCGTCGTCTTGCTCGAAGAGGAGGTGTGAAACGAATCAGCGGATTGATCTATGAAGAAACGAGAGGTGTGTTGAAGATCTTTCTGGAGAATGTGATTAGAGATGCTGTGACGTATACTGAACATGCTAGGAGAAAGACTGTTACTGCTATGGATGTTGTTTATGCTTTGAAGAGACAAGGAAGGACTCTTTATGGATTTGGTGGTTGATGAATTTAGAGATTTGGGGTTTTTTGGGTTTGTTAAAAAGATTAAGTCTTGCGGTCAAGAAATCTAGAAATGGTGATGAAGTTTTAGGGATTTAGGTTTTGTTTTTCAATGTTGTGTGTTTTTTGAGATTGTAATTAGGGTTTGAGTAATTGCAGTATTGTAATGAAGTTTTATTTTGGTTAATGATAGTACCAAGCTACCATTTGCTTAGCTAATTACTCTTAAATCTCACTAATTGAAGATCGAAATTGTTGTTGGATTGGATTTTTGAAAGATCGAAATCAAATATGGACTAAGTTTGAGCAATTTAGAGTTTGAAGATTAATTGTGAAATTTTGGCTACATTGTTGGTGATACATTTATGAATCTGTGTGTTTTATTTTGGCTAACCGGTCACCGGTGCTGCAAATTTCGAAAACTAAACCGGTTTGGAGATTTCTCAAAATTCAGTCGAGAATTGTCTTTGGTATTGGCATGAATTTAACAACCACTTCGATTATATGAAGTTATGTTTCAAACTTTCAATTGAACTTTGCTTTAACGTAGTTGTTTTTTTAAGGTCCCTTAGTTATGAAATTAAACTATTCACCGGTTTGTAAACAGTTTCGTATTGTTGTGTTTTTTCGTTGTGCTCTATACTCAAATGTCTTGTGCCGCGCCAAACCGGAGGGGCGAATTTGTTTTCTCTGTACTTAATTAGAAAAACACAAATGCCACGTCATCGAGCCAAGAAATACTTAGTAACGATGTAGTCACCGTCAGATTAGATGTAATCAACGGTCAATATACAGCGACACGATTCTAAAATAAAAAAAACAAAGGGCCCTACCGGATTCGAACCGGTGACCTATTGATCTGCAGTCAATTGCTCTACCACTGAGCTAAGGACCCTTGTTGACAAATCATTGCATGCAACATTTTTTATACATACTACTAAAATAATTTATTACGAAAATGTTTAACATTGTTCAATATCTACAACACTATCAATACCAAAACATGATCGTAATAAAGAAACCGAAGCAACAACCATAACTCCTGCAAAAATCGTCGGCACAAAAAGATCCAAAGTTGATTTCTTCACCATGTCAGACGGTAAGATCACCATTTCTCCCGGTAAATCCATCGGAATCCTCACAAAACCATCGGAAGATGATGATAGTCTAGACACAAACGCCATCTCCGGAGCGAATGAAGCCACAGCCACCGTCAACATCAAGAGTATTGTCCATGTTGCTGCTCCAACAAGAATTGGCCAACGAGTTGAGATTTTCTCAAGAACTGGTTCCATATTAAAAGAATCAAATTAGAAGTGTTTTAGTTTTATGTGTTAAGTAAAAAAATGATTTGAGTGAGTTTTGGGATTAATACAATGTGATGAAGAAGAGTGGGAGAGAGGGCGCTTACACGTTTTCACGAACTCTTTTAGAATTACGAATTTGCCCTTTTATGTTTATCCGAAATAATATAAATTTATTATTATTAGGTTGTGGTGTTTGAAGTATTTTATATTAGTGCGGTTTTTGATAATTATTCACCTAACTAACGAGAGAGAAATGTCCACCGTGAACTAAGTTACTTTCTAATGATAGAGATTAGAGAAGAGGACAATGAGGGGTTGAGAATGAGTCATGAGATTTTACAATGATGATGAGAGTAACATTATGGGCCCTTGGGCAAAAAAAAAATTTAGACCCTAAAATTTTTTTTATAGATATTTTTTTATTATAAATTTTTGTTAATATATTTTTTATTAAATAAATTTGTTATAAAAACAAAAATATACACAAAAAAATATTTTTGGACCCCTTTCTAGTTTTATATTTAATTTACTATATATATTTTTTATATAATTTTTTTTTTTTGAAAATGGGACCCTTAATTATTAGGGCACGGGACGGGGCCCGGGGCGGTCGCACCGCTTGTCCCCCCTCTGAGCCGCCCCTGGTAACATTTAGGATTTTTTTATTGTTGTAAAGTTTGTGGCTTTGACTAACTCCAATGTATGTGGCAGTAATAAACAGGTTAGTCATAGACTAATTAACACTACTTTACTTTTCTCTTAAAAAACAAAATTTGTATAGAACTTTAAAAGTTAATAAAAATAAATCAACTTAACTCATCTTAAGTACTCGTGATATAATTTAACAATTTTACAAAAATAATAAATTCTTAAATCAACCATAACTTAACAAACTCAAATTTAAATATGTTTTCAAGTTTTAAATTGGTTCATAATTAATAACATTATTGAACTAACTATGAGTTACATTTAGATCAAACCTAACACATGTCACTATTCACACCTTCTAACTACTTACTTCAAGTAAGTTATATTTAGACTAACACTACTTAAATTTTTTTTTTTCAAAAGTGAGGTTAATCACAATTAGTTTTAGAAGTGGACTAATTCAAACTCTCGCTAGGTTTTAACTTATAACTCTCGCTAGTTATAAGTATGGAATATGAACTAATTAAAATTTGGGTGGACAAAGGTGATCTAGCAACTATCGTTTCCTAAACATCTCTTATTTTGTCACATCTATATATATATTTAGTTATTTACGTGTCAAGGCTTTTGAAATTCATTAAATTATCTTTGAAGTTCTATTAAAAGCCCGGCAATTCTAAAACCCAATAAACCCTCAAACCGTATAAAACCTTCGGATAGCGTGGGATCCAAACCCTATATATTTAGACCTAATCTTGCTCACGAGTAAAAACTAAAACAAAAAATATCTGCACCCTAACCGACTCAAAATCATCTAACTCTTCTTCAACCTTTCGACGACCCGTCTAGGTTAGATCTAAATCGTTTGGCGAAAACAATGGCTCTCGAATTGGCTGACTTAACCTACGTTTTAGGGGCAGCGATCATGGTTATGCTCTTGATATTAATGGCTCTCGAACGGGCTCAATTAAACTACGCTCACATGGTAATCCTCTTGACAATGCCCTGACTATAGACGTATTCCTTGTTTGTCAGATATTTTATTTTCATGAGATTCTTGCTTATGCAGTCAATGAAGAAAAGTCTTACTAATGAGATAGAGGCCCTGCGTGGGAAAGTGGAAGAGCAAGAGCTTAACGAGACATTTAAAAAAAAGATGGCTTCCTTGAGTCTGAAGGTGGAAGAGCAAAACAAGACAATAAAATTGATCTCAGATGATGTAAGGAACTATCTTATTTTTCACTTCTTATAAGGCAAGTTTAGTAGTAAAAAATATGCAAGTTTGGTAGTCCAAAATAATGTAGAGTATCTATTTAATTAGTCCCGAGCTGTTTATTTACATGTGTATGTTACGACTTACTTCAACTTTATTTTTAAAACCGGGTTTCTTGTTTCTGAGATTACTTGCCTTTCTTTGATATACTTCTAATATGCAATATCTGTTTTGCTTCAATGCAGGTAACAGAGATGAATTCACAAACTTCACGACTTGAGTTTGACCTTCAGGAACTTACAGAAATGATGTCCGGAATTGTAAGTCACATTTTTTCCTATGCATATTTCCGGCTAGCTTTTCCCTCTTATGAACATCAGAACATGTATAATTTTTTGTTTTATTTTGGTATGAACATAAAATTTATTCAACAAAAAAAGCCATGTTCTACATTATATATACAACATTGCGCTAAGTAGTTTGTATATATATAAATTCTCTTAACTAAAAGAAAATTGTATTTCAAAAGGACTATATAGTATCCCATAATTTCATTCTTAATTATCATTCTCTTTTATATGAAATTTTACAGGAAGCGAAGCTTGGAATTCTTGAAAGCAAACAAGTAATATTCTATATAAAATCCAACAATGACATATATTACATAGAAATTAGAAAATACAAAAAAAAAGAAGAAATACACAATTAAATAAGTAATGATAAAATTAAAAGTATACAATAAATAAACTAGATTTTGTTATTGCACCAAAATCTAAACATAGACTAATTATAACAAGTAGGAACTATTGCACCAAAGTTCGGTTCATGAGCTGGTTCACATTATATATTCAAATGACCAATATATTCAGGAAGTTGTCCGTTTATGTTGCATCTCCTCAATTCCCTGCATATCCAAGATAAAATTGATATCGTTTTCTAAGAGAGATTTCACTACATACACAATGGTTAAATTTTACTTCAACTCACAGTATCTCGAGAGACTCCAAATCCTTCAGTGGAGGGAAGGAAGACAATTTTCCGCCTAAGTCGCTAATCTGACTGCGAGTCACAATGTAACATATCAATATTGTTTCAAGATCAAGTGGATTTGAAAAATTTTATTTTTTCTTGGTTTCCTACAGGAAAGACAAGTTAGTAACATTTGCCTGCAAAACAATATGAGTTTGGAACCATATAAAAAAAATTCGACTCAAGCATGATGTGAGTTTCATTCATCTCTTTTCTAATTTTCTAAGGCAGTGAATGCCTTAAATTTTGAATCAACTTTTGACTTTTGATTTTGCAAAAATTAATTAATTATCCATCCACGATTTTTACTAAAGAAATTTTTTTAAAAAATTAGGAAAATTAGATTTTGAAAAATTTTGATATTTGTTCATAGAATCCAAAACCAAATTTTTTGGATTTTTCATTTTTAACGTTTACTCAAATCTACTCAAATTTGAACGTTTGGTCTTTTATATGTCACCTTTCTTTTTCTTTTGCTTAGAATTTTCTTATGTTTTGCTTACTATCTATACTTTATTTTGTTTATTTTTACAAACGCTATTTTTGTTTCTTTCAAATATATATATTGATAGAGTTGTAATAATATATAGGTTGTACATCCTCGGTCACATCACTCATCATCATAGATCTATTCATCACATCATCATCATCGTCATCATACTCCACATAGCTTAGCTTGACCTTATCCGGTGGAGGAGGAGGTCTTATCCCTTCACTACAGGAAACAAAGGTATTAATATCAGTACATTATAGCGTTTTTGATGATTCTGCTATAGTTGAGCTTTCCAGCTCCGGTCAGGATATCTCCTCATATGTCCAAACAAAGAGTGCATTGTTTGAAACTCTTTTCCACATAGACAACACCTAATCTTACCTGCCTTATATGGACCCGATTTACCCCACATCATAACAACTCTTTTCTCTCATCCATTCCTCTGCGTTTTGAATACCCTCCTCACGTCACAAAGGCTTCCGAGAGTGCATCACTTCCTCCCTAAGCTGTCAAGAAACAAACCAACAGATGTTTCTCTTTTTGGACAGATTTCAGATTAAATTGTCCAACGGCTAGTTTCTCCTTTCATTTTGCAATTTGTTTTCTTTGTTTAGACTTTTAAAATACTTTGTAAGAGCTCTATATAACCTCATCTCGTCCAAATGTAAAAACTCGGTCTCTTTAATGAGATATTAATTGATATTATTATATTGAGTTAATAAAACTTTATCACGATAATTTTGAGTTGAGTAATGAGACAGACTACAAATTATAGCTGACCACAAATATATCTCGATTATGATTATGAGAAGCAAGATTATCAGAAAAATAGACAAAATCGAAAAAAGATTGCTTTAAAAGATTCATCTAATAAAAATAGACATATATTGTTGGATGTAAAGTGAAAATGAAGATGTCATACTAATTAAAAGTAAGATTTTTGCTGCTGAGGAATTTGAAATTGCCTGATAATACATCCCCGGATATAGGAACATTTAAGGGTTGGAGACTTGGAGCAATGCAAAGGCGAGTTCTTGTTGGATTGTTGACCCAAATGAAAAAGGTAAGAAAATTTGTGTGATTCTGCATGAAAAGCAAGGTCTAGTGGATTTAGACTTGACTTATGCAGATGATGTCCATGATCTTTTTACATTAGGGTGGATCCTACTAAACTAGGTTACTTCCTTCCCCTAATGTGTGGGAAGCCTGGAAGTTTTTATATCAAACGAAACAGAGGATCTCGAACTCCCACTATATGGATTTTCAAACTGTTTCAATTGCCACTCACAACTTCTCCCTCTCAAATAAGCTAGGAAGGGATGGTTTCGACATGGTCTTCAAGGTTTTAAATGATGCAATACTCTAAAAACACTTCACAAAAGAAATGCCATAATCCAAAGCATACACAAGTGTTTACATCACTAGCATGAAAGTCTAAATAAAAACAAATAGAAAAGGAATCAAGAAACCATAAAAAAAACACATTCAAAGTTTAAACTAAAATTCACTATTCAAATTGGTGGTACCAAGAAGGGACTTTCTCTCTCTTAACTCTCTCGTATATTTCAGAGAGAAAAAGTCTCTTCTTCTTTAGATCTTTTGTGTATATATTTTCTGGCATAATTCAGACAGGCTCTTTCGCTTAGATGCGAATTTTCTCTAGCTAATCTAGTTATTTTTTTTGTTTTGTTTTTTAGTTTCAGTATCTTTGTAGAATGGTATTTAGCATTTCAAAGATTCAATCATAAGAA
The DNA here is from genome assembly GCA_011420285.2 of Erysimum cheiranthoides. NCBI lineage: Eukaryota > Viridiplantae > Streptophyta > Magnoliopsida > Brassicales > Brassicaceae > Erysimum > Erysimum cheiranthoides. The sequence goes on from CM022182.2 coordinate 10,419,031, forward strand.
GACCAAAATTCAATGGCCGTGAAGTCTTCTTTCATCTTCATCATATGCTCTAATCTTATCAAGTAGGGAGTAATGATGCCTTTGCTCCTCCATGGTAAGTCCTGGGCCGTCGTTATCGGTTGTCGAGCGGAGTGTCCTGTGCTTTGAGGTGATCAGAGATGAATTTCAAGTCGAGAAAATGTGGGGAAAACAGATCGATCGCCATAGAATCTGTTGTACAAGGATTTCTCAAGTGGATTTGGTTAAAGATGGCCGAATCTGGAAATAACTCTCTGAAAATTGTTAGACGGCATCGGAGGCGCTTCACTATCAAGGCGGCGCTTCATCATCAACCCTAGAGTAGGCTCATGTTTTGTTATTTGTTATCCTTTCATTTGGGCCTATAATTTTAGGGTTGTTAACTTCAGATCCACTTTGTAATTTTGCCTTATTGGGCTTGATAATTAAAAAGTTGGCTGACAAAAAAAAAAAAAAAAAACTAAAATTCACTATTCTTCACAAACTAACCATTTTCTCTCCAATTTTCCTCAATGTAAGTTTTTATCAAAACACGAGGAGTATTACTCAAACCTAATCAAAGTCTCATCATCCTCTTCCATCATAGCTTGTAATGATCTCATTTTTATCCACAACTCCTTAAGTAATTTTCAGAATAACTGAATCCACCAAACATATTTGATGTTATTCAAACCTAATCTAGTAAAATTATCAATTCATCATACAAAATCATCCACCAAAATTATCACTAAACCCCAAAAATTTCAATTACCATCCACGAAAATAAAACTGAGTAGAATCAAAACAAGATTTAGATTCAACCTTAAAACTTTATTAAATAGAAAATGAGACTGAAACTAAGATAATGAAATAGCTTATTAAAATTTTATTTTCTGCAAGTAAAACTAAAGGAAGAAAAGATTTAGATTGTCACCAAGATTAAAATAGTTCTTTGATTGATCTCATACAAAGATAAGAAAGAGAATTACCACAGGCAAATATATAAATGAATCTATTTTGATGGAAATCTAATTAATTATATGGACTAATGGGCTTACTTATATGACAATGATTGGGCTGCTCTAATAAAAACTCCATGTGGATCATCAAACCAATTTTAACAACTTTAAACGTCATTAAACATAAACACAAAATATTGAAATATCATACATAATCTACTTCAAAAGAGACATTAATACCACATAATCTTCAACAATTACATCCAAAATCACAAACTTAAAAGAAAGAAAACCATAAACCCATTAGATTACATACCAAAACAAACCAAGATCAAGATCCTAAAACCAACCAAAATCTAAGAGCTAGTAAACTTAGTAACAGCCTTAGTTCCTTCAGAAACAGCATGCTTAGCAAGTTCACCAGGTAACACAAGTCTAACAGCTGTTTGAATCTCACGTGACGTAATCGTAGGTTTCTTATTATACCTAGCGAGTTTAGAAGCTTCTTGCGCAAGTTTCTCGAATATATCGTTGATAAAACTGTTCATTATCCCCATAGCTTTGCTTGAGATTCCAATATCTGGATGAACTTGTTTCAACACTTTGAAGATGTAGATTTTGTATGTTTCTGTGCTTTTCTTGACTCGTTTCTTCTTCTTCTCTACTCCTCCTGAGATTGCTTCTTTTGGTAGCTTTTTTCCTGCTTTTGGTTTCTTCTCTGCTGGTGCTTTCTCTGCTACTTTCTCTTCTTCTGCTGGAGCTTTCTCTGCTGGTTTCTTCTCTGCTGGTTTCTTTCCTGCTTTTGGTGCCATTTTGAGTTTCTTTTTGTTCTTTGTGAATTTTCTTGGGTTTGAGATTGATGGAGGAGGAAGATGAAAGCGGTGAAAGATATTAAGGAGGAAGTAATGGATATTATTGGATGAGAGAATTTGATGAGGATTGATGACGTGGAGGTTTGAGTTACTGTTGGATGGGGATATTAAATATCTTAATCAACGGCTGAGATGTGATTTTAGAGAAGTGTTTTTCTTCGGATTGATGACGTGGATCACCGCCTTTTTTTGGTTTCGTATATGAGACAAAACTTGATATATGTATTGATGATGAAATGTAAAAACGTTACCATAAGTTTTGTTTTTGACAGCAAAAAGTAAAAACCGTTACCATAATTTGATAGCTAATGCGAGTAAAAAAAATTTGTGGTTAATTTGAAACGCTAACAACTAGCCCGGGGCAGAAAAACTAGAACCGAATAAACAATCCGAAAATGAGGTACCAAATCCGAATCAGAACCGGCCCCGAAAATTAGGTACTTAATTCGAATCGGTACTAACCAAAAACTGGAGCGGTTTTTTTTTTTTTTTTAAGTTTCGGACCGACCCAAAAAATTATGGAATTTAACTATAGTTTTCGGGTATTTCGGATATTTTTGGATAATTCGAATACTATTTGAATAATTCAGATATAATTTGGGTATTTTGGATACTTTCGGTTATTTTTGGAGAAATTATAATCCAAAGTATTTATCCAAACCGGAACCAAAAAAATCTTCGGATATTTACAGGTTTTTGACTTTGTGTCGAGAATCGATCCGAATCTGAAAGGACCCAAACCGAATCCGAACCAAAATTTAAAAATACCCAAACAAAACTAAAAATTAAAAAAAGTGCTACACCCGAATTGACCTGACCCGAATCCCTATATGCTTAGATCTACTAACAACACTAATAGTGATTAGTGATAGACACAATTTGACATTAATGTATCAAGTTCGTAGTGAAGAGATGAGGAAAGTTAGTTGAGTTTGTATTGAGAAAGTGATAGAAGAAATGAGCTAATTAAAGTGTAATGAAAAACAAAAACTGTGAAAGGGATTACTTCTCATTAATGTTAAGCGCGTATTAACATTAACGTCGATGATAATGCTAGTTTGGCCGGTGATTTTTTGAATACTCGGAAACTAGATTTCTTAAAATCATTAAATCATCGAAATGAATATTAAGAGAAAAATGAAAAAGAGTGAGCTGTATAACATAGAGAAGAGATAGACAAGATTGATATGAGTGTGATGATCTTTAACACGAAAGCTAATTAATTAAAGAGCGTCAAAATCTATTGCACAATTATTGTGGGTGACAAACCTTTGACCTTTGTAGACTAGATTTTTAATCATCGATAGATACGCGAGAACGCTATTTAGATAGAGAGATTGAGAATACCATGATTACACGGTATAATAAGAGCATATGACCTATACCAATAGTAACTATAAGGCTTTAAATAAATATTGGGTATAGAACGAATTATATAATTTTACTTTTGGAACACATCTGCTGCAACCATTCGAAGTCTAAAATAAGAATTTCATGTTCCCACACTACTGATTTGATACATCACATTCTATAAACTACGGTGAAAAATAATATACCTTAAACGCTTTTTCTAGCTTAACTAAGTTACATGTATTAGTAGCGTAAGTTAACCGCATATACCTTGACAGAACACCCTCCTTTTGGTGAGATATATCTCTATTCTCGAGCGTATGCTACAACTTTGGTTCAGAAGATTCTTCCCTCCTATTAATTAATGGCTACACAATGGTTAACCTATCACTACCATTAAGACAAGTTCGTAACCTCTGATTATTTGTATTCCTTACTTCCTTTATTAAGTTTCTTTAATGGCTAGTTCTTTAAATTCCACGCGTTTTTTTGGTTGTTAATAAAGCACATCCAATCTAATAGAATATGACGCAAAGTTCATAGCTTCTTCACTGAAGTTTACTTACCACTTTCGGAAAATTTTGGAATTATGTTATGATGTGTTTTTGTTTCATAATTTATATTATTTTATAGCTTTGTTGGATACTAGTGGAGGCTGTTGTGAATTGCTCTAAATCACTAATTCAACAAGCAGTTGACCTTACAAGCTTTTGAACCTTTGTGTATGATTAATTTAGCAGAGGAAACTAACATACTTATTTTATAAAGAAATATGAAGATAATAACGTAAACTCATACATCATTACCTTCTTCACCAAGAAAGCTCAAATCTCATACAAAACAAATCAAAATGAATCTAGTTAGTTAGATCAGATTTTCAAAATCAAAGAAACTACTTCTGTAGATTGGATTAAAATCAAAGCGTGTTTCCAAGAAAAAGAAAGAAGCAAATGAGACGACTGCGAAAGAGATAATTGTAACTTTAGTTAATCGTTTCCAACCATTAATTTAGTTGACATGAGACTCCATTATTGTTTCATAGTGACTAATTATCAAGGTGAAAATGATAGTTCTGAAAATCTGTTGAAGACTTTTCAGTTTAAAAATCTATATTGGACCGGACGCATTCATCAAAGAATGATAGTTATATTTCACTATCGACTGGTTCCATTACTTTCTAAATAGGTCTTATTTTTGAAACCAAAAACTCATTTTTCAGTTTGGGCTTTAAGAGAAAAAACATGTTTGGAAACATGATTCTCTTTAAATGGTTTGTATTTTGGGGATTAATTGGTTTGAAAATTATTTGGGATCGACAACAATATTATGAAGTTTATACTGTATTATTTTTGTTTTTAGATTTATTTTCTGAAGATAACTTTATTATTTTGTGCATAATTACATACCAAAACTTGTGTTGTAAATGATAATAGAAAACCGTGTAGTCCACAAGTGAATTAATCGGTAGTATATTTCATAACTATAAAAGAAATAAATAAAGTAATCCAAAATTTTATTAAAAGTTATATACTCCTCCTATATATAGATATATATATATATAAATATATAATAACCACTGTTTAAAACTTTAAATATAATTTCGTATTATGTCTATATACATCTATATTTATACAAACTATACTAAATATAATTGTAAGATTATTATAGATTTCTTTTGGAGAGTCAAACTAATCGCAAGAATGCAATAAAGTTTATTATTGATGTAGAATAACACCAAGCACAACTTTGAACATAAAAAATAATCTAAACACTAGAAACCACAACATCAAACAACAACGTCTAGAATTGTTATCTGTCAAAAGAAAGATGGTACGGACTCCAATCAGAATCCTTAATTATAGATAGATGTTCTGAAATTTAATAGCTCTTAATTAACATCTGGAACAGTTCATAAACCTTTTAGTTAATACGTTTGAGATAGAGCTTATTAACGTCAACGTCCCAAAGAATTTATTTACCGGTCACATTGATCGTCGCCTATATACTAGGATGCTATACTACCGAGATTGCGTTGGTTGAAACTTGGTTTCGAAAACTTCTGGGAAACTAATCTAATATATATTTTTTCCAATTGGTCCAACCATGCAAGAAAATGGATTTGATGACAAGAATTCATACAAAAATTCATCCTCATTATATATTTCTTTTTATAACCGGAGATCTAGATCGAAGAAGCCTAAACTAATCTAACAATCGATTTTATGACAATAACCACTAAACTTACATGACTACAACCACTAAACTACAATCACTTGCGTCTTCATATTTTATCACCAACGACTCATTTAAGTTGAGATTTAGTTTTAATTATGTGGATATTTTGTTCTCCATGACCATGACATAACTTTTTTGGTATACTAATCAGTCATCTTTTTGAACCAAAAAGTCATAGCGACAAGGAAAATAAATTTTGAAATTTCCAGTAAGTGACTTTCTTTTCTGTTACCCAAAAGTTTTTAGCAAATTTGCAACTCCATAACATAGATTTTGTTTGTATATTTTAATATATTTTATTGATTAATCCGGTCAGCCTTGCTAGAAATGCATCGAAATTTCATGTTAAAATACGAATTTATGTAGTATCACGCTATTTGTTTAAATCATTCAAAAAAAAAAAAACACAGAACTTATTAACGTTTTTGCCACTACGTTTTCTTGCCAATTTTGGCCGAAAATTTTATCTATCAATGAAGCCCTAAATCTAAACCTTATGCTCCATATATCTCAAAACAATGTATCCAGTTTATCGTCGTCTATATATCTAGCTAGGATGTTTGCTTTATTGAAATCCCTTATGTTTGGACTTGGTTAATTCGTGTTTCCAATTGGTCCAATCATGCCAAAAATATTGGAGCGATGCGTCTCATCACACATATATTCATTCTCATCATAAATACTTAAAATCTGCAAGGATTATGAAGTGGCTAGATAATAAGAACATACGTCTACCAAATGACTATAACCATGCATAACTATAATCTGCAATCTCTGGTCGAAATAATCCACATGACTATAACCACTAAACTTCAATTGCTTGCCCTTATTCTTATCGTATCTTTCGGTACACATAAATGTTTATCACCAACGACTCATTTCAATTGGGATGTATTTTTATGTAGATAATTTGGTTCTCCATGACCATGACATAACTTTTTGAATACTTCTAATCAATCTTTTCTCTAAACCAAAAAGTCATAGCGAAAACGAAAAGAAATCTCGAAATTCAAAGTAAATTACTTTCTATTTTCGTTATCAAATTTGTTTAGCAAGTAAAGACATAAACTAGCTGTCTAATTATAATAGACAAGTGACAAAAACCAAGATGTCTTATACTCCTATTTATAGACAAAGATGTCGGTTTAGTATAGAACCAAATAACTGTGGAACATGATTGTACTGTAACTCTACTACTAACAACACAGTATAACTAAGGGTTCATATTAACTAGGAATCTGAACCTAACGTTTAATCATTTGTTGAAAACTAATGTTTTCAAAATTCAAATTATATATGTCTGTGTAATCGATGAGAGGCCAAAAGAATTAAACAAAAATATTATTACTGAAGCAGACCTATATATTAGTTCTTAAATATATAATAATAAAACTCGAAAAATATAAGATGTATATCTGTATCTATACATAACGGTATACCATAAAGTTCTTCATACAAAAATTACTGCAAGTCTAAAAAAAATAAAATAAAATAACTTACTCTACACAAGTATACCCCCCAATAAGAAAAAAGAAAAAAAAAATTAGAAAATAAACCTCCCAAGCTCCAACTTCAAATCTTCATTCTCTAAAGGCGTCAAGTTCAAATCCAAACACAAAACCCTCTTTCCACTTCCACCGCCGGATTTTTTCATCGTCACCGGCACCGTAGCCGGAGGCAAACTCCGGCCACTGCCGCCTCCACCTCTATGCTTCCTCATGTGACCACCCAAGGCTTGCCCTACCGCGAACTCCGCACCGCATATGGGACACTCGTGTTTCACCGGTTTGACTCTTTTAGGAGAAGGAGGCGCGTGGCCTTCAAGCGCTGCCGATCTACGGTGGCTTGCTCGGTGTCCCCCTAAGGCTTGGAACGACGAAAACTCTTTGTTGCATGTCTTGCACGCAAAAACTTTGCTTTTGGTGTCGTTTTGTTGAGCCTTTGATAGAAGAATCAAACAACTTGCCATCTTGTTTATCATCTCCATCTCTGATCTTTCCCTTTCCATTTGATAAAAAACTTTACTCTCTTTTTTTTTTCTTGGTTGAGAAATGAAAAATGAAAAATGAAACGAAGACTTTGTTGAATAATGGATTTTGATCGTGTTTATTATATAAGCGAAAACTAAGCTTAGCTTTGCATTGACTTTTTATGTGATATGGTGTGCTGAAATTCTAGTTTTACCCTTTCCTCTTGCTGAATAAACACCTTTTCGTTGACCCTCCACGTTCAATAATAGTTTCGAGTTATTTTATACAAAAATAGCAAACATAAAATAATAAACTGATTATTCATTTGATTGCTCTATTAATAATCATGTTCAACCGCTTAGAAACGATCGAGATAGACATGTAATTAAACAGAATCTATAAGGCCATGAGTTAGTGCACTTACTTAAGATAAAAAATTCTGTGACCATATAATGTCATACACTAGATGATGAATTTTTTGTTTAAGCTAAACGAGTAAAAAATTAACTCAACCGATCATGCATAGAACAAACATATGTTCGAATTCGAGTTTTATCTCAACCATTCTAATTAATATATAGAAGATTGTAGCAACTGATATTTTTTTTTTTTTTTTTATAGAAATCTCACATATTAAATTTAAAAACATATATAAGAGATATGAACCGTTCAGTTAATTATCAAATAGTTTTGTATAAGAAATTTATATATTAACATAACAAAAATATATCCAATTGATTGATTCAATGCTAAACATCATCAATAATTTACAAAATAATATACTGCATGAAAAAATGCGGTACGACTAAACATTTAAAATACTTTTATAAATTTATGAAGTTGTTGGTACCAACCAATGTAAATGGTAATACAACTGCGTTTGCCACAACATAAATATTATTATCAATTATAATCTAAGTATCAAGAGAACGAATAACAGATATTTTTTTGTCAACAAGTAACAATGATTTAATTAACATTACAAGTGGAGTTAAAAAATTATACGGTGGAAATTAACTAAGAAATATGTATGGGGTTGGTAGTTTTATTTTTGTTTGTTAAAGATGTTAGTAGTTATACTGGTCGATCTTTCTTGGAGAAAAGTATGACCATGTCCTATGTTCGAATCCTACCGGCAAATACGGACGGAGAGAGGATTAATTTACTTGCATAGAACCGTGACTCGAATAAACTATAGTTTTGATCTTTTAAGTAAAAAGAACTATGGACGAAATGTTTGGTTTTGCTAAACTCAATTAAAATAAGATTGATATTTACGAAATGGGTATTTTAGTAATTGAAGAGGAAGTACGGCAAGACTTTTGGTACGGCAAGTTGCGATTGAGTCACACCAACGTCATCGCATACCAAACCAAACGACGAGCAGAAAAATAGTCGTGAGTCAGACGCTCTAGAGTGTTTTACTATTATTAAACCTTTTTGTTTATTCCCACTCGCACTTTCTCGGTCGTGTATCTCAAATTTTTACTATTATCAAACCTTTCCAGTTTCCACCTTTTGTGTTTCCTCGTGTAGATAGATTATCTTCATTCAACATCACGCATGAAAACTACACGTTACGTACGTGTTTATCTTCAATGTTTTAGGTGTGGAATTTAATCTTTAATGACTCGAAACAATTTTTCTGAGTTCATACTTTAATAGTTTAATTTACATATGCAAACTTAGATTTTCTGTTCCATATTAAATAATACTTCTTTTTTTATTACCTTTCACTGATGGAAAAAAAATCCTCATTAATTCAAAAGCAAAGTACATGAGGCGGTTTATATATATACATATATGAAAATATATGAAAATAGTAAAACCGATGTCTTAAACCAAAGAGAAATAATTAAAATACTGTTTTTATAGTATACAAAGCTCACAAATGTATGTAGACACAATGACAAACCATATACCTTTAATATCATTTTTTATTTCTCTCTATATGGTCGGTTGCTACCAAAACGATGTCCTAAGTAGATGGTACCAAAAACCTTGCACTCTATAATATAGAAATTGGACAAGCAAGCTATATACAGTAAAACCTCTATAAATTAATAACGTTGGGACCGTGAAATTTTATTAATTTATAAAGGTATTAATTTATCCATAAATTAATAATTTATTAATTTATAGAGTTTTGCCTTATTTCATTATTATTTTTTTTAAAAAAGTATTTTAAAAATTAAGTTTTTTGTTATAATCAATACTCTTTTGGAACCAATTACAAGTAAGAAAATAATTATCATGTTTAACAAATAATATCAAAAATTTTCGATGCAGTGAAAAATATTATAAAGATAGTTTAACAAAAACTAATGTAAATTCAAGAAAAAACAAACAACACAAGAGTCATATTTGACTAAATATATTCATATATAACATATCTATAAATATATTTTGATATATTTATAAAATTATTAATTTATAGTATTAATGGAACCATATATTTACATAGGATTTCTAAAAAAAATTATTATCTTATTATTTTATCGAATTATGTCAAAATTTACACTGGTCCCAACTCGGGACCGGACAAATTTATTAATTTATAGAGATTATTAATTTATCGAGTATTAATTTATAGATGTTTTACTGTACAATTTTATATGAGTAGTACTATAAGTGGTTCGGTGACTTATGTTCCAATATATGGCACGTAATATCCACAAAAAACCAGCATGGTGGTCATGTGGTTCATACATTTATTTTGCTGTGTTATGAAAAAGCAGAAAATTTTTTGAAGTGATTAATAAATACAAATCTCTAACTTTATCAATATCAACAATTATCTTGTTTAAATTATATATCTGTTTGACTTAGTGTTTGAAACTGCTAAAATTTAGAAGAATATATCAACTATCCAAATCTAAACTGAGAAGTATTTTTTTCTAAGAATACTACGAAATAATGGGTTTATGATAACAGTATATTTTTGGTATTTTTGATATTTTAGTTAGACCGGGGAAAACATGAATTTTTATCTCATAATTTTTTTTAAGAAGAGTAGTGATTTTCATTTTAAAATAATAATCACATACTAGTACATAACATTATTTTATATTATTTGACTTAGACCTTATTTCCCGGAATCCATTAAAAGTTTTGGAAACTTAATTTTGATTATGTCTTGCTTTGATTTAGATGCGTTTTGGTTCAATTTTTCTTCAGTCCCTTTAATTCGACATTAACACTTTTTTTTGTTTTCTTGCATGAATCAGATGGGTTTTCTGTGCAAGATCGACATCTAATTATCTAATTAAAGTCTGAAAACTATTCTCTTAACACAAAAGAGAGGTGTGAAATCGTTTTTCAATAAAAAAAAAATTCTTGCTACATAGTAACCGTGAAAAATAAATTTCAACAACAAAAATCCGTACACGAAAGTACATAGGCGCGTGAAGTTAAGTGTTCAAATATGTTTGGAAAAAGGTGGAAAAACTAGAAGATCGAAGAAGATTAAAAATATATAAATTATAAAAAGTCCATGATCCACGCCGCCCTTTCACAAAAAAAATGTTGAACATTAAAATATTGAAAATCATTAGTTTTTCTAGTAGTAATACATATTCCAAGATTCTAGACTCAAATCTCTCTACTATCTACGGAGTCTAAATTTACCTAATTAATAAATCATGATTCTACGTGGATAATCTTGTCCCACATAATTAGATCTAAGATTGTGTTTAAATGAACTAATTATTTTGACTCCAAGTTCGTGTACAGTCAAAGAATTAGTGCCGTACGTGTCATTATTATTTTCGGGTTAGTAAGATGTCCAATCAGATTCTTGAGTTTGATTAGGTGTAAATATACAAATCAAATTGAAACCAACTACGTACATTTCAGTTTTGCTTTGTACAATCTCACTCACGTAGGAAATAAGAGAATTTGTAGTACATTATTTGTAAGTCGATCTATGGTAAAATAATGAAGATGATGTTAAAACACAAGAGTGACTATTATAACGAATCTCTCTAACCTTGTCTCATCCCTTACCTGTTCATATTGTTTGATTTTGTTTTGCTTGTTTTAGTTTCTCCTCCGATAATAACTTGTTAATTTCCGTAGACATTATAAGACCAAAAACTGTGTAGAATTTTTACTAGGCGACATAACAGATCATGAATCCAAATTTGGAAAGCTTAGGCTTACGGTCTCAAATATATTCATATATTTGGATGTCGCTAAAATTATATTTAGTTCAACTAGTTAAAGTCGATCTACATGGGAATAATAGGTGAGTTCGATTCTTCTTGTTTTAATTGTTTTTTGTATTTCATTTTTCAGAAATCAATAATTTATGGGCCCAGTTTAATTTTTAGGCTTCTAGCCTACATATTAGAATTTTTTTTTTCTAAGAGCATGTTGTGATTCTCACTTAACGTGGGCTGACAACACACTACAAGTTCAACTATCCTTTTGGAAACAAGAAGGGCTATTGGGCCAAGCCTAATAAGATTTAGTTTACAACTAACAAAAGACCAACAAGATGTTCAATACTACTACAAATGTGGTTCATCTTTCTTCCATTTCTTAGTATTTCCAAATGTCTACAGAGATGTTTGGTCAACAAGCTTGTTTCTCCGATCATGTTCATTGCCCCTTGTTGTTTATTAAGGTTGATCAGTCCATCTTCCTCTCCTTTGCCGGTACAAATAACTCTGTTCTTCAATCCCATCTTGAATCACTTTTTCGAGCTGCATGATTCCCAATAAATTTCTCTTCGGTGGTATGACACGGTTTACTGGATTCCCAAAATTTGAAGTTTCTTTCAAATTCAAGGATGATTTTGATAGATATAATTTCTTTTTATAAAAAAACTACAATGATTCAAAAATAAAATGATTTTATTAATGATAAAATTAACTTTATAAATAGTCTCTTTACATTGACTAGTTAAATTCAATTGTACAAATTTTCTTAAAAAAAAAAAAAAAAAAAACAGAAACCATAATTTAAATTGAAATTTCTATCTCTATAATGTATGTTGAAAATATTAGTAATTTACTATGTCTAATCAATGGAAAAAAAAGGAAAATCCCAAAAAAAACCATCAAGGTGGCAACCACTTCCACTTTAAACCTCCAAATATTTGTACTCCCAACTAAAACCCTCAATTTGACAACTTTGTTAAATCAAACCTTTAGAGTGGTTTTTGTGTTCGCGGGCCCACAATAATCACTGAAACCGTTAATTTCGTTAACAAAACAATTCACTCCGTTTAACCTACGTGTGCTATTTTCTAATTTTAAAAAAAATTTAAATAATTAAAATAATAAAATAATTGTAATAAAAAATTGAAATAATGCAAAAGAAATTTCCAAATCGATTTGAGGGTTACGGTTTGTGAAAGAAAAAAAGAGTATTGAAGAAGAAAAAAAGAGACGAACGAAGAGGAAGAAGGGAGAAGAAGAGAGATAAACGGAAAGGAAGAAGAGAGACGAAGAAGAAGAAGAAGAAGAACGACGAATCGAAGAGGAAGAGAGACGAACTAAGAGGGAGAGAGAAGAAAAGATAACGAAGATGGATTTTCTTTTTCACAAACCCGAACCCCAAAATCGATTTGGGAATTTCCATTATTTCAAATTTTTAATTACAATTATTTTATTATTTTTAATTATTTAAATTTTTAAAAAAATAAAAAATAGCATACATAAGTTAAACGGAGTGAACGGTTCTGTTAACGGAATTAACGGTTACAGTGATTATTTTGGACCCGTGAACACAAAAACCACTCTAAAGGTTTGATTTAACAAAATTGTCAAATTGAGGGTTTTAGTTGGGAGTACAAAAATTTGTAGATTTAAAGTGGAAGTGGTTGCCACCTTGATGGTTTTTTTTGGGATTTTCTCGAAAAAAAAGTCAGATTGTCTCGTAACTAACTTGAAAAACAAAATCATGGAAGTCCCTTTATCCTAAAAAAAGGAATTTCTTTTCCGAATCTTTTGATATATGTTTGGTCTTTTTAACCTCCTAATAACCCTTACCAATGATGAACATAACTGAAATATCACTCACCAACATCATTACAACATATGACCTTTGCCTAATTCGTTAACTTTTAGTTCGTTATTATGGCAACCAATACCAATAATTATATCACTTTTCCTCACCAGGCGATTCAACATTCTCACTACATTACAATTTTAGAAACTTCCCTTTCCTTTTTGTTCAACTCATCGACGGTTTTCTATAAATTGTTTATTTATTTTCTTAAACTAACAAACTTAGGGTTAATCCCGAATTTGTTGCTTACAGGTCTTTAAATTTATGTGATATTTTCATACAAAAAAAATTTTATGTGATATATAATAGAACCACTCTATTATAAATTGAAAACGTTAAATAAAAAATGAAAAAGTTTGTAAATGATATAACTAGCATATTTATAGGATAACCAAAATATTTTGTTTATGTATATAGGATGACCAAAATCCTGAAAATGTTTTAAAAAATTACCATTTTTGATATCATCATAAATTTTTTTTTTACTCCAATAGCAATAATGAAAAGATGTACAACTAATATTACATATTTAGGTGTTCGTTAATTTATTTGTAGAACTGCATTTGTTATTGATTTACTTTTTTGTGACAGAAGATAGTGGTGGGTCTGATTTTTTAGGTAGCAAACTCGATGTAAAAGACATGAACACCAAAAAATACCAAACAGTGGGAGAAGCTAACCGAGTATGGTCTCTGCAGACTTGATATGGTTTTAAAAGGAGGACTTCAGCACAATTGAATCGTTGCGTTAAGGTGCTATAAAATTGTACTAGCTAGATCATTTTATAAATTAATATTTTTAGCAAAAAAATAAGTAAACTCGGTAACTCTTAAGATACAATTAATATCATTATCATAAAATTGAAACTTGAGAGTGACTTTTAGAACCAGACTTCGAATTTAGATCTCTCACAAGTTCAATTTAAAGATCACATTCTTAATGGTTAATCTATTCGTCGAATATCTGACACAACATGGTTTTGGAGGCAGCTTTACTTTTTACAAACAAATATTAGTCGGGTGAAAAACTTGATTGCTTTTTTGTCTTTTCATTTTCGGTTACAATACTTGAGTACCGTCAAATTTTCCGCTATTCTACTAATTATTCATGAATTCATCAAATTTATCCCAGCTATTAGTTTCTTTTAAAATTACCTCATTTCACAGCAATGTATGTGTTGATGCCTTTATAAAACCAATCATCAAACACTTGACCACTTTTTTTGTTTTATTTTATTCCATAAAGGACGAACTCATATTTACATATGATTATATATCATTACTGTTCTTAAAGCCTAAAGGTATACATTCTCCTTATCTTTAAAGAACTTTAAAAAGTGTGACAACAAAACTATTTGATACAAAACAAAACAAAACTTATAAAGATCTTAAATTGGACAAATTTTAACAGTATACCTTAAATTTATGGTGCCCAGAAAGCCCACTTTTGGTAACAAATATATAAGAATATTGCAGATTTATGTCAGTATAAACTATAACGTGATGTATTATTTTTGCTTATGTTTGTACAATAATGATGACAAGTGTTGAATTAACCATGTAATACTGTGCGAGGGTCACTTGATCATTTGACAAGGGCGTGGTGGTACGGTTTATATGAGCTAGTTGATCATATAAAATTTGATATGAATGCTTTATCTGTTATGGTTTGCGAAAAGCTTTTGTCAAGCAGTCTGTCACATTGGAAACACGACGACGTTTTGACGAAACTCGGAAACCGGATATCAAATAAATGAACATGAACAATGGTTTGAAGATGTCGGAAAGTTGCGATTATGTCGAAGAGATAGAATCCTAAGTTTTACTTACCATCATCAATGATTTTGTTCCTACAAAGATTAAACGGACGTATATATTATGCGGGTGTGTATATATATTATAGTGCGGTGCGAATGATTGATATTCTAATTGTTTTTACCTCAACTTTTAACTTGCACTCATCATTTTCAAGTACAAATCCCTAGGTAGTCTAAAGACCAACCAAACGAACCATACCGACAGATAGTTGTAACCTGTGCGTGTAACGTATTCATTATTTTATACGCACTTGCTTGAAATAAAGGATTTGATTTTTCATATAATATGGTTACTCTAACAGATTAAATAGTGCGAAAATTATTAAAGGTATTCATTGTTTTCTACGTACTCACTTTTCTTGAAATAAATATGGTTTTCAGGTTTTATATCAGATTCCAGGTTTTATTTAAAGAATACAACTTTTGGGGAGTTCTATATACAAGTTTTTCGAAGTTTTATCATGCTGTAAAGTTAACTGTTTTATGCGGTTTACATATGCATATGCTCTCGATAATTATACATAATTTTGATATCTAAATCTACTATCTAAAAGTAACATGACTTAGCTTGAGACTTGGATATGCAGTCTGATAAATTATGTTATTGTACCATCATAGTATCACCATTTGGGGTTGCAATCCTTATATTGCATTTTGTTGGAAAAAAAAATGAATCACTAATTGTACATCAACCTAAAGCTATAACTTAAAAGATAGAGAGAATATGCATATATATATATATATATAAGTATTAATTATCTAAATTTCATATGGACTTTATACTTTATTGTAAAGAATTTGATGTGATTTATTTGAAATAATATCTCGGGCCACAAAGTTGCCTTGAATTGAGAGGCTAGTTTTCTTTCTTCCTTGGACATTATAAGAGGCACTTGGTTTTTAGGGTTCAGACAACTGAATCTTTTACACTCCAAGAAAATATTAGTGTCACATCGAACGTCTTTTCCATCTTGCAATCACAAACACTGATGTAATTTGTCATGTAACAACCACGTTTAAATAAACGACAATGCTATTTTATTTTCTTTCGTATGAAGTTTCTAAAGAAATAATATTTCTTGGAGAAAAAGTAGTTTCTTAAGAGGAGGCTAAACCACAAACAGTTTAAGATAATGCACCTGAGGTTATATATGTTCCACATATGTGATTTGTTTTTTTGTTATTTTTGAGACAGCAAGTGCTTTAAGATGTTCGTTGGATTTGGTGTTATTATACTATCTAAAATGTTAAGATTTGGAGAAATGTTATGCAACTAATTATTAGTGATGGCTATAGTCCCTAATCACTTACATTGGTTCTTTTTTTATTTGATAATTCACAACAAGAAACTCTATTTGATGGCGAGAGCGCACTTGAAACATAGTGCTCAATTGCAACTTGCGAGACTCGATGAAACTGATGAACAAAAATGCTAAACAGAAACATTACAGAGATTTGAACCCAAATTAAAAGTAAAACATTAAAGAGAGACAAGAAACAGAGAAAATAAGGCTAAGAATACATGTTTATCCCTCCAAAAAAAAAAAAAAAAATCCTAACAATACATGCAATATACAAGTTCATATTCTTCTATACGAAAGATCTTACATCTTGGTCAAAGAGTCTCCAACAACCTATTTCAAAAAACAAGCACAAGTTCAGACAAAATCAAATATGAAGAAGAGTTTGATTAAACAATTTGCTATTTAACAACTTGTACTCTGTCTAACCCCCATCTGGTGGCATAGTGGTATTGAGTCTAGCCAATTGTGTAAAGTCACTACAACCAATAATCAATTTCACTGTGTGCAAATTCTACATGTGGGTCATTTTAGCTTGGCTTCGAGTGGTTCACTCATGGTAGACTTATGGAAACTTTCTTAGCAAGGAGCATGTTTACCATCGAAAGTAGTTAGACGGACATGTCAACAAAACTCATATAGCCTAAATAAATTTGATACTTTGTTTTGCTATGTAAGGAAAACTTGTACCGACTTAACCAAAATCAGATCAACTTCCGGTTATCTCCAATTCATCGGTTCGATGTGTATAGTTCAACAAGTTTACGAATTATGAATTCATAACCCAATAAATGGTATAAACCAGATCTAGTGATAATTTTTTAAAACTTTTTTTTTTCCGTCATGAAAATTCGGTTATTATTCTTTTTTTTTTTTTTTTTTTTTAAATTGAACAAAGTTTATATATCGTAGATGACTTAATCGGAATTGGAAAATCTTTACGAAATGTAATGTTGATTATATTTTTATAAGTAAATAGCATAAACGATATTACTAGAGTTGATAAAGATGACGGTCTTTTATAAAGTGGTTAGTTTCGGCCTCTTTACGAACATAGATATTAATTTATGTTCGTTTTTAATTCTAGATACTTCAAATTTTATAGCAAATTGTTTAGTCCCTTTGGTAAATTTCTTTTTGTAAATTTATTTCCGTCTAGTTGGATAATCAGTGATCGGTTTATTTTAATTTAATTTTGAGGTTGATAAAAAAAAGTGATGCAAAATCATTTTATATAGGTAAACAAATTATAGATTAAAAATGTGATGGTATAAAGGATACTAAATTGTTTTTAAAAAAACTTATTTATGGGATTCAAAGATATTTCAAACTGCCTTTATATATAGTATTTTAACGGTCGACAAGTAAGGTTTTAATTTTAACTAAGTATTAATTAATAGAACCGTGTTTAAAAAATTACTTATCCAGATCTTGAAGAATGGTAACTAATGTTGAGCAAATAGATCATGTACTAATTTCGAATTAATATAATCATGTTCAAAGAAATGGTTATCTCTAGATTGAGGATTGGCATATAGTTAATTAATTAATCGAGGCCGTCAGAAGGCTGTTATTGTTGTTGGAGAGAGGCCAAAATGGTTTTTGTTTTAGTGAGAGAAGGATTTTTAAGCAAAGTTGATTAAATAAAAATGAACACTAAATTATACAAATGTTTAGGTAAGTGAAGCACCCAATACATTGAATCCAATGGAAGACAAGACAATACTCCTTTTTTATAATTCGCCGGTCTTATCTTTGATCACATGCTTATCAAATTTAGGGGCTTGTCTTTTCCTATCCATGTATACACCTTGTTATTTTATTGACAAAAATATGCATTGAACACATATACGTGTATGAATAATGCATACATGATACATAAATTTGTTATTTTATCAGTCAGTTCATTCTTGTTTTTATTATGTATTAATAGTTTAGTTACCAAGGTCTAAACTAGATACAGACTTCTAGTAAATATAGAGGCTAGGTAAATGCTTACAAGGCTCCCTTACGAAAATTACTATATTACGAGTTCGGTTTAAGTGTGTTGTGTAATATATTATGAAACTAAATTTTGTTAAGTTGCTGAATTCAAATTTCAAAAAAAAAAAAAAAAAAAAAAAGAGAAGGTTGGTTCTAATATCAGTGCTAAACATGTTGACAAATTAAGCATGCCACATTGTAGTCTTACATAATTATATACAGTATTACTGCTAAAGAATCCTGTTAGTATATTAAATATAATATTTCTCTTTTTTTTTCTAGTGGTATCGGATTTTAGAACCTATGTAAAAGGTTTAACTTAATGCATTACACAAGTAATACAAACAAAATCTTAGAAAGTAAACATTATTCGTCTCAAATTAATACTCGTTTCTCCTTGTTTATGATATAATAATTCATGCATATTTCACCCAAATTCACAATACTTTATATGCTCCTTTGTTTAGGGGTTAAAGCTCTAATGAACTGCGTTTTCTCCTCCTTTCTCTTTTTGGTGAAAATGAACTTCGTTTGAGAAAAGAAAAACAACATAAATCTTTTCCGTGTAGTTTGTTCTTTACATATACTGTATAGTGTACATTAAAAGAAAAGAGAGGTGATCACGATTTAATGATATAACTTTTTTTCGTTTTGACGGCGGTTTCAATATTGAAGAAGATCATTAGTTGCCGACAAAAGAAAAAAAAGAAAAGAAAACATCAATAATAGTTTAATACAAAAAGAAAGAAAGAATAAGGTTATGTCATACGTAATGGTTAGACGCGAAATTAGCTAGGAATGTGAAAGAAATAACATGTTCATCAATAATGGAATTAGGCAATCTATGGACTTTCATTAATTTGTTGTGCATTTAGCTAATGTACGTTTCCTATTTTCTGTATATTACATGCGAATGTTCCAACAAATTATATTTGACAAATGTTAATGATAAGTGTGAAAACTCTCCTTCATTCACTGCAACG
This sequence comes from Erysimum cheiranthoides, assembly GCA_011420285.2. Classification (NCBI taxonomy): domain Eukaryota; kingdom Viridiplantae; phylum Streptophyta; class Magnoliopsida; order Brassicales; family Brassicaceae; genus Erysimum; species Erysimum cheiranthoides. The sequence goes on from CM022182.2 coordinate 10,438,512, forward strand.
AGACAACAAAGGTTGTCTCTGGCATGATTCATATATTCCTTCTCACCTCCCACGTTCTACATTTGTCTCTTCCGATAGAAATATAATTATTAACATGGTTACATAAATAATTTTAAAAATAAGCTCAATTTATTTTATTAAGATGTTAGTTTTACTAAAATTTTATGAAATTATTTACTTCCAAGGAATTATCTGTAGTTAGTAATTAATATTATTTTAAGTAGTTAAGATTATTTGAACGATAAAGATATGATGTTAAGATGAGAGACACAATAAAATTATTTAAAAACTAAAAAAAATATATAATGTGGAAAAATATGATTGGCTCATATTTACTAGAAAATATTCATGATTCTTTTAAAATGTATAAAAAGCTCTTATCTAGATGATTTGGACCTACAAATAGAACTTTAAAAACACATAGAATTACTCGTATAGTCAATAGAGTTATCAAAAATTGGTTTAATGGTTTTCATTTGCTATTTTATCTACGTTTTTGTCAACTCTATTTTTATCTACTCTTTTTTTTTTTGGTTAACTTTAAGTCATAAAAGCGGCTTGAGGGGGAGAAAAATGTCGTTGTCATAACAAATTAGTGAGATATACAATTTAAAACAGTTGACAAGAAATTTTAAAAGAAACATAACAAAAGTTCTAAGCAAAATTACTAGCTAGTGTAACATACTACATATCAGTTAATTATTAATTAGAAGTTTCTTTACTTTTTTGATAAAATTGAAAGTTTATTAAGAGATAATAATGTTATGCCGATTTTTTTCTTTTCGATTAAACAATTCATGTGAATGACGAAACCCACGTGGCGTTCATTTCTTTAAGTTATAAGACGAGTTCAGTTATATAACAAAAGATGAATTAATTATTTACAAGTCAAAATATTTGTATGTAGTTCAGTTTCTCGAGCAGTTCATAAGGAAATCTAGGTGCTTCTCGTGGTTTGATAGAAATATTATATAAAAATATCATCTCACTATATAGAAAATATTTATTCCTTTATCCATTTAAAAAAAAAATACTAATACAGTATAGTTTTGTTCATCCTTGGATTCACGTAGGGGTGTCAAAATAGGTCAAATTTTATGGGTCAACTCAAACCAAACCAACTCATTAGCTTAATGGTTTTAATAAATGGGTCATAATGAGTTTATGGTTCAAATGAGTTAATGGTTCAATAGGTTGATGGGTCAAATGGGTTGGGTTGTAATGGTTTATGAGTTAACTATTAACTCATCAAGTATAATATATTATATCACTATTATTATTATATAATTATCATCATCATCATTATTTTCATATTATCATCATTATTATATCATCATCATCATCATATCCTAATTTTCCCGCAAAAAAAATATGGTTTCACAAATTTTCCGGTCAAAAATACATTTTCACAAATTTTTCCCCGCCAAAAACACGTTTTCACAAAAATTTTCCCGCCAAAAACGCTGTTTCACAAATTTTTCCCGCCAAAAATGCGTTTTCACAAAAATTTTCCCGCCAAAGATACGTTTTCACAAATTTTCCCGCCAAAAACGCGGTTTCACAAATTTTTCCCGCAAAAAATACGGTTTCACAAATTTTCCCGCCAAAAAACGCGGCTTCACAAATTTTCCCGCCAAAAACGCTGTTTCACAAATTTTCCCTCCAAAAAATACGTTTCACAAATTTTCCCGCCAAAAACGCGGTTTCACAAATTTTCCCGCCAAAAAAAAGGTTTTACAGATTTTCCCGCCAAAAATGCGGTTTCACAAATTTTCCCACCAAAAAACACAGTTTCACAAATTTTCCCGCCGTAAATACGGTTTCACAAATTTTCCCGCCAAAAATACGGTTTTCACAAATTTTTCGCCAAAAAATACGGTTTCACAAATTTTCCCGCTAAAAACGTATTTGTTGATGGATGGTGATGAATAGATCGTGATGATGTATGATGATGATGATAATGATGATGATGATGATGGTGATGGTGATGGTGATGATGGTGATGATGATGATGGTGATGGTGATGATGATGATGATGATGATGATGATGAGGATGATGATGATGATGATGATGATGGTGATAGTCATTGTAGTAGATTAATTTTTTTTTTTTTGTCAAGTAGTAGATTAGGTATTAATTATTAATTATGATTATTATGTAAATTATAAAAAAAAAAAATAAGTGGGTCAACTCATTTAACCCATTAACCCAATAATTTAAATGAGTTATGGGTTAACTCAAACCATTTACTAATTGAGTTGGGTTGACTCACTACCCATTAAATATTAAATCAATGTGGGTTTGAGTTGGTTTGGTTTGGTTTACCCAACTTGACACCCTAGATTCACGTAAAAGCCAATGATTGTCGCCATCGTGCAACCTCCGCTCATCAAGTATTTTGTACGGTGGGAACCACTTTTATTCTTATTAATATTGGGGACATTCATGCGGATTTTTAACTTTTTGACAAACAATGCAAATGTATTACCCCTCTAACATAATTTTTTGTGTTATTAATGTAGTTATTAAAGAAATGAATACTTTAAATAATTCTGATTAGAAGAGTCTACTAACTTGAAATGACATATAAAAAGTAATGGTGAGATAACCTAGCAATTTGAAAAAGGTTTTCAATTTGTTTGGTTCTTTATAATATATGGATAACCAATAGAAGTTTGTGGACATCTTTCAAAATCTGTGGTAAAATTGGACGTAATCATTAAATGTACGCCAATTACTAAATACGATACATTTTTAATAATTTATTGAGACGTACTGTATAACGCAACTGATTCACCAACACAGCACATATACGAAACTGATGACATGTTATATTTGATGTAGCGTTCATAGTCTTCATCCACATATAGTAACAGCGTATGTGAAAAAAATATTAAAAATATATAGAAAAGAGCAGCTAGATATGATAGGTATCTACTTTCTATAGTATTCGATATAAACTTAAATACTTACCAATGTTGTTAAATTTTAGCAATAATGGGCATTAAAAACCCGTAATTTAAGCAATTCGTTGTAAATATACAAAAACCCGCCATTAGAAATTTCATTTTAGTTTCCTTTTGGTCATGCAAATCGTACATATTTAAGTGTTACTCGTTAATACTTCATAGCGATCTTACTATTTATGGAAATAGATTTAAAAGTCATATATACGACGCCGGGAAGTATTTATTTCAAAGTAATAGTCTAATAAATGTGACAAATAAAAAAGGTAATAGTCTAATAATACCAAAATAATGACGATGGAAGTTGCTGACTCACGATTTCAGACTTTAGGAAATGGCTCTTATTGCTATCGTTACAACTTGTCATATATGGGAAAGTATGCGTATAATTTCTTCTTTTTTTCAGCAATAGCAGAAGAGTGCAATCCATACAGAACAAACAAAATGATGATAAATATGATTAAAATTCCATAAATATTAAAGTTATTTTAATTTTTTTATAAAAAACCATTTTTAAATAATTATTGTTACTGTATTTACATATTCACTTTCTATTTTCCATAAAAAACACAGATTTATTCCTTAAATGTAAGTTTTTAACATTAATATAAATAATAGTAAATGTCATAACATGCATGATAAGTAAAAAAAATGGTAAAATAGGGAAATAACGAATTATTTTAAGGAAGAGACAAAGTCCCCTGCTAAAGTGGGAGAGGTTTTAGGAAAGAAAGCTCAGTGCTACTAAGAGAGAGAAAGGACAAATATGGAATCTTACCAAGTTTTCGAGTCAAACAAAATTAATCATTTTCTATTCTCATATTTTTTTAATAAATTTTTTGTTTTTTCAATTTTATGTGTATGACATGACATTAACGACATCTCTCCCTCTTGTCCTCTCTTGCTAATGCCTTCCTTCTTCTACACTATAAGAACACCCACAACATTTCCCCTGCAACTCCCTCTCTCTCTCTCTTTCCCTCTCTGTCTAAGCAACTAGAGAAGAACACACAAAATCTCTCTCTCTCTCTCTCTACTTCATCCCTCTCTCTCTCTCTCTCTCTAAGAAGAAGAGACAAAACAATGGAAGAGCTAGGTTCTATTTGGTTTTACCAAGAGGTTAGTTTTCATTAAGTTTGAAAGGTCAAATTTGTGTAATTGTTCTACCAAATAAATCAACATTTTACATTTGTGTAATTGTTCATTTCTTTGCTTTTTTATGTATGAGCAATTCAAAGAGTCCATTTAGCCTTGTCCTTAAGAATCATTGTGTGTGTGTGTGTGTGTGTAATTAGAATTGTAATTACACAATTTGGTTTAGATTTATTTACGAGTATTTATCACTTCTTTTTTTTTTCTTCCCAACATTTCACTTTGAGTTATCTCCGACATTATAAAACCTCTAAGATCTATGAAAATCTGTCAGAACAATCCATTTCACCTACATAAAATGTGACTTCTTGTACTTTTCTGCCCCTTTTAACACAAAAAGACTATTTTCTTTTTTTGTCCTTTTATTTAATTATTTTCTACCCCTGACGTTTATTAATATTTATATGTTTGGTTTACATTTAGTAACGTTTTGAGTAAATTCTTGACCCTATGAACGCAAGGTTGTTATTACACATCATTAGGAAAAAAATCAATGTCTTTTATAATTATATCATCTTTTCACTATACTGTTTTCTAGATGTTGATTTCTTCAATGATTCAGCCAATCTTTTCTTTTATATCAATTAATTTTTGACTTTTAAAACCCTTTTTTTGTTATTATTACAGAGTATGGATGAATTAAGACAAAAGCTTCAATACAGTTCCTTCGAGCTCGAAGCTGTGAAAGCAAAAGCTAATGAAGAATCAAAACATCACCAAGAAGAAGTGAAGAATCTTCTTCATCTTCTCAAAGTCGCTCGTCAAGAAAGAGACGAAGCTAAAGATCAATTACAGAAACTTCTCACAATCAAAACAAATTCGAGCATCACTGAGTCAAACTCACACGGTTCTTCACCGGTCGACTCATTCTTTGAACCGGTCTCTTCTCCTGAATTCTCGAATTTTAACATCGTACCGGAACCGGTTAACCAAATCAAATTCAAGAACCGACAACAACAACAACAACAACAACCCGTTAACCGGATTTGCAAGAAGGTTATTGATCCAGTGGAAGCTCTAATGGATGAGATTATAAAAGGCAAATCTTTACCGGTGAAAGGGAAGCTTCTTCAGACAGTGATGGAATCTGGACCGTTGCTTCAGACACTTCTTGTCGCTGGTCCTCTTCCACGGTGGCGTAATCCTCCACCGCTTCAACAGAGCTTTAGAGTTCCTCCTATCTCAAACTCTTACGGTTGTTTGCCGACAACAACAACGACGTCAATGCTCAATTTTAGAGGTTGCTCTGTTCCGGGAATTGCTACCGGAATTGAAGTTGCTACCAAACGACAAAGATTTCATTAGTGTTTTCTTTGTCTTTATATTTTTTTTTTTGTTGCTCTGTTTTTTTTTTTTTTTTGGGTTATTCAGTTAGTCGTCTGGGATTATATTATTGTAAAGATTTAAAAATGGTTTTTGGGGGGGTTTAAGAGTTTGTGTGTGTAAGTAAATTGGAGTATAAACGATTTGGGATTCTATGGAAATTAGATATTCATGATGCATCTCTATTTATATCATCTTGATTCTACCATGTTCGATTAATTTGCTCTAATTTATAAAAGATGTTTTTTCGATCAACTTTGACTTAAGGTGATTTTTTTTTTTAAAGTATATTTTTGTGCAGTGTAATTTGCAAAACAAAAGGTTATTTTTCTTGTGTTTGCTTTTACATAATTATAAAAAAAAAAAAGTGTTTGCTTTTACAACATAGAGTTTATAGCAAAATTGCTAAATGTGTTGTTTGAACTAGGAAAACAAACCTCTATAATAGAATAAACAATCGAATATAATTATGAAAACATGAGTTTATTTCAAGCAAATGGTAAATTGGTAATGGTTTGGTGGTAAACGACTCTACGATGTAGCGTCAACATGTATTCTCACAAATTTGATTTCCATCGTAAACTTAAACTCTATTACTCAGAAAATTGTTTACAACAACAAAAATTTTATTAAAGGTTTAAGATGCTGAAAATATTAAAATGTGTTTTGTTTGAAAAGCGATTAAAAATGTAGAAAAAAAAAAGCGATTAAAAATATGGAATGATGGCAAAAATTCGTAAGTAATAATTGAACAATATTGGATGTCATTTGTCCAAGTAGCATCATCCTTTTTAGTTTGTTTTTAAAAAATAATATGTTATTCGATAGCACGGTATTTTACAATTTACATGTTATATTGTGCTGATTACAAAATATGTTAAAAAAAAAAGACATTTACTTATTTTTTCTATTGCATCATTTTTGAAAACCAAGTTCTAAAATTAGGTTATCTATCTAATCACCCTACATAAAAAATAATATTGACGACAAAAAAATACAGAAATCATATTATAACATATCAAATGCGAAAAAAGAAAAAAAAAAATCAAGACTTAAAACATATTAGAATATCTTATGGAAACGTGAGTTGATGTCATCGACTATATTTAAAAGTATACCGATAAAAGACATGTTTTTGTCTTGGAGATCAGTGGTGTGCCTAACTACAGTTGTTGAGTATAAAGATCAAAGATCACAAAAGTAGAGACAAATCAAGACAGAGGACTTGGTCTTGTTTTTAGAAATTTATTCAAGTAAAGACAATACTATTTTATGGGTTGGATTGTGACCAGTGTTTGTGATGGCTTTTGGTCATGTTCTAATACAAAGTTAGGCGCAAAACATGTTCTGTTTCCTTAGTTGCAACTAGCCCTGGGCATAATACCCGGTACCGAAGAACCGCTCCGGTTGGCACCCGGTTAAGGCGGTATCGGTTCTACCACGGTTCTGCTGAAATCACCGAATGGGTCTCGAGGCCCAGTACAAATGGATCTCGGTTCGGAGCGGGTTTTTGGCTAAGTTACATTGGGTATCCATTATACCCGATTCTTTTTATAAGCAAGTCATAGGCCCTTTAGGCCCAATAGGGTTTGATACCCTAACCACATCTTCTTACTTGTTCGTATATAAAAGGGTATTTTAGGTTTAAAGTTAGCATTGGATTGAAATAGTTTTGTAATTGAGATAGAATCGTAGAACAAAAGTCATCAAATAAAAGATCGACACGACTCACGACACCCACAAATGAAATGTTCTCTGCACTATCTTGTGAAAGTTGTTTTCCAATTCGTTTTGGATTACAAATAATCTTAGTTGTATGGATCTACGGTTGACTGCAGTGGAGTTAAACTAAATATTTTGAAAAATAAAAATATTTGTACAATAAACCGCCTATTAAAAAGAAATACCAAGATACATGTGGATTTTAATAAAGAAAAGAAGTATTTAACATGGAGATTATCAGCTTGACCAAAAAAAATAATAATAATAATAACATGGAGATTATCTAAAATTCAATAAAATACATGTGGTTTGTTTAAGTTATTTTTTTGATTATTAATCGATTTATTTTGGTTATTTACTCGGTTATTTCTTATTTGGCTCGTTTATTTCGGGTTTACATCGGTTATTTAGGTACTTTGGTTACAAAAATTACTAGAACCGACAATAACCCGAAAAAAGTTCGGTACAATTCGGATTTTGATTTTGAGTAGAGAACCGACCCGAACCCGACCAGTTACTAACCGAACCGAACCGAACTTATTGAAAAATACCGAATGGTACCTACATGTCTACTACCGAATTACCCGATACCCGATTGGGTAGAACCGATACCCGATTGGGTACCCGATTGCCCAGGGCTAGTTGCAACTTCCATGGACAGCAATCAACTTCAACTAGTTTGAAAGAAGTTGCGATGTTATGTCTCAAATCACTGTTACATAAGTTGAAAAATTAGAAACGTTTCGCTTTTAAGAAAGGAGAAATCAGAGTTGTTCCTTGAAATGTGTGGTCACGACACAGAACATAATGATATTATCAAATTGATTAACATCTTTTCTTCCCCAGAAAAGAAAAAAAAAAGATTTAGGGGGGCTAATTAGCAAGTTGATTTATGTAGAGTTTAGAGATTTTAAAAGTTTTATAAATTCTAGTGGACTTTTATGGAAAGTTGATTCTAATGGACTTTCCAAAACTTGTATTTGTAAACTAAATGTCTATTTATATTTATATGGAAAGTTTTATAGTATTTTTTACTCTAAAAATATTTTTTTATGTGAATAGAAGAACACTCAAATTTGTGAAGTGATCTTGGTCTAGTGGCAAGTCCACAGAAGACAGACACAATCACACCAGGGATCGAGTCCCCGACCCTACAATTTGTAGGAATTAGGCTAATGAGCCGGCCAGTTGTGACCCAAATGTTGACAAAAAAAAAGAACACTCAAATTTTTTTTATCATCCATTATTTTTCTCTCTTAAAAGCATATGAGATAAGTATTTCTACGTTTTTATTCTAGATTTGTATTATAGTATATATATGTATTTTGTTTCATTTTTTTTTCTTTGCAAGTTACGATTGATTTGTTATTAAAAATTTTGCGTTTGTTTTAAAAAAATAAATTCTTAGCAACAAAAAAATTTTGGTTGTGAAATAATTTTCATAGTAATTGTTATTGTATACACGTTTTATTCAAAAAAGTTAACAGTTATTGTTTGTTTGTGAATATGAGAGTGTATGTTCTTTTTTATTACATAAATTCTATGAATCTCATGTCTAACCATGATATTTTGAAAGTTGTGTTTAATGAGTAAAAATGTGGAGAATCCATATCCCAATAACAATAGATTTTGTAAGAATTAGAGAATCAATAATAACTAGTTTGAATAACAAAGAATTTTGAATAGAATTTAAAAATCATCAAACCAATAACAGGGGATTTTGAATAGAATTTAAGAATCCATGAACCAATAACAATAGATTTTCCAAATTTTATAAATCTTTAAAAATTCATCCACCAATAAGCCCCCCTTAAGATGTTAAAGAGTTGTTGTGGGCCTTGTGAAGAACTAGACTGGACTCTACTACAGTACTCACAAAATGCCATATATTTTACATTGTTACTAGTTACGTCTTTTACATTGCTAAATTGTTAAAAATATAAACATTTATTATTATTCAGCAATTTTTTTTTATTAAATTCAGTTTTTCTCCGCCATTCAATATTATATTATTTAACTATTCAATCGTTCAGTTGATATATCATTCAAACCCATTTTAGTTTTTAATCAATGAAAAAAATCATTTGAACTAGCAGATCTTGGTAATATCTATTTTTTAAATTAAATTCAAGAAAATATATTAAGTACTAAGGAGTGCTAAAGAATCACTAAAACCAATAAAAGATACTTACTATATTAAATGTTTTAGATATTCTGTAACCAAAATCATATATAACTAAATTTTAGTATATAATTTGAAAGTTTAGTTTATTTATATGATATTTTTGAAAATACGAATTAGTTATATACATTTTTAAAACTTTCTCGTTTTAGCAAAATTCAATTTTTGCGCTGATTTGGCTGAATATATAAGATTCAACTTTAGTCAAGACTTTAACACTATGCTAACTTTAACAAACAAGTCCTAACTTAATTATTATTTATTTTTAACTTTTTCTCCTATTTTTTGTTAGGTATAATGTGAATGTTTCTACAATGTCTTCCCAAATGGTTTGGTAAGTTAAGGCTTTTCATTTTTCTTTCAAGATGATGAATTTATGGTATAATCATGTTCATAATTCTCGGAATGGTGGAAAAATAGAAAAATAAAGAAATTAGTTATACTTGATGAATCCCATGATTATTAAGAAGTTTTATCATCGAGTTTAGAAGTGATATGTCTTTATTTGATGTAGGAATCCAGAGAATATATGATCTAAAAGAGAGAAATTATAAGGCTCATGACTTTCTACGTAGAGTGTGTAGACAAGTATCAGCCATGATGAAAGACACTGAATGGAAAACCGCGGTCCATGCTTCAATTTTTACAGCGGTGAATCTTGGAAACAAGGAATTTTCAATCGAGATAATCAAATGTATTCCTTGTCTTCTTTGGGTCAAAGAAAATTCCTCTGACCAAAACATCTCATCAATAGGATATTGTCTTTAACGTATCGACGAAGTTATTGTCAGAGACTGAGAAGTATCAGGTAATATAGATAAAGTCCTGACACATCAACGTAAGCAGTTTTAGCACTCCATACTATATACATTTGTTTGGAATATTGTCTTTTTTTTTGCACAAAAAAGAAGAAGGAATATTGTCTTTTTAAAAGGACTTTCACATTTTTTAATAAATTTATTTAGTATTTCATTTCTTATAATCATTTTAAACAATTTATTTGAGCTCATGATATACGTGATACTTCTGACAATAAACTTCATAGATACTATTTACAACCAAGATATTCAATATGAATTTCAATTAAAAAAAAAGAATTTGAGATACAATTTTATTAATTAAAGATCTTTTTACTTTTCTTATTTTATCCAAAAAATTGCATTATTTTAATATAAATTTCTTTTTACACTAAAAAATAAATGTATATTTATAAAGAGTTGACATTAAATATATGAAACATTAACATAAATTTATACATCAAATTTTAACATACGGTATTTTTTTCAAGTATTGTCTTAGTATATTATACTGACATGTGATATAAATATGATCACGTTAAATAAACTTTTTTAGACTAAACTAGATTAGACCTGAAATGAGCTAAAGTAATTTGGTATTAGATGAAATTCAGTTGGTCACCTTTTTTCCTCGTTATTAGGCTAGTGCGGTGAATCTTGGGAAAAAGGAATTTATAATCGAGATAATAAAATGTATTCCTGGTCTTATTTGGGTCAAAGAAAGTTCACCTGACCAAAACATCTTTCAGCTGGCTGTTGCATCTAGGAAAGAGAATATATATAACCTCATCAATGATTTAGATGTTAGAAAAAGAATAATACTTCGAGGTCACGACAAAGAAGGCAACAACATTCTTCATATGACCGCTCATCTTTCTCCTCAGTGGTTCAAGGTAGTAGAAAAAACAATGCTGGCATAACCCCGCGAGAATTATTTGAAAAGTCTCACGAATCTCTACGAAAAAAAGCAGAAGTATAGATGAAATACACTGTCAGTGTGTCTAGCTTAGTTACCGCTCTAATTACAACAATCACTTTTCAAGCTGTCTTCACGACTACTGGAGGTAATGACACTTCAGGTGACCCTATTCATCTCCAGGATATTCTTGAATAACTTTTGACTTTTGATTTTGCAAAAATTAATTAATTACCCATTCACGATTTTTACAAATAAAAATTTCTTAAAAATTCAGAAAATCAGATTTTTAAAGATTTTATTTTTCATTTTTAACTTTTACTCAAACAAATATACTCAAATTTGAACGTTTGGTCTTTTATATGTCACTTTCTTATTTTTTTTGCTTAGAATTTTCTTATGTTTTGCTTATGTTTTGATTGAAAAAAACTTGGTATTAGCATTTTGATTTGGTGATAGAAAAAACATATTCAACTATCTCTTTTATATTAATCTCTAAAATAGAGATATATATAATTAGAGATATTTAAACTATTCTTCTATTTTAGTAAGGAGTGCTAAAGAATCACTAAAACCAATAAAAGATATTTACTATATTAAATGTTTTAGATATTCTGTAACCAAAATAATAAGTAAATTTTAGTATACAATTTTACCTCAAAAATAGTTAATTATTTTAGTTTCTTGGGAAGAAAACAAGTTAGAACTATTGAATACGAAAATTGCTACTCGTTTTGGATTGTAGATTACTTCAAACAAACAATTTTTTTTGAAAATAAAAAACTCAGTCATTTTTAATTCTTAATTGACGTCAATAATTTCTAAAAAGAATAGATATGAATTAAATTAGTAGATACAACATTATCTAGAAATAGATCATATCCCAACTCAAATTCCACATGCCATATCTATTTATTCTTTTTACCTCTTTATCAAATTCAAATGCCAAATGCACAAAATTTGAGCTATTACAAAAACTATTTTTTCCGTCGGTAAAATTGTGAAAAGTAATTTCACCAAAACTCAAACTAATATTTACAGATTTTGTGTATTTATTATGAAAATTTTGAGGTAAACAAACGCAATAATTAACATATTAAGAAGTATACCACTCTATCCAAAAGATAGTTAATAATTGTAGTTTCTTGGAAAGAAAACAAGTTAGAACTGAAATGGAGTAAAAAAATAAGTAAGAACTGGAGGATACAAAAATTGTTACTTTTTTTTTGGATTGTCGATTACTTCAAAAAAAAAAAAAAACTTAAATCATTTTCAAATCTTAAATCTTAACTAACGTTGATAATTTCTAGAATAAATAATTATGAATTAATTTAGTAAATATAACATTATCCACTTTAGAAAAAACAATTATCCATAAATAGATGAATTCAAATATCTATTTTTTCCTTTTTCTTTGGATCAAATTCCATATCTATTTTTTTTCTTTTTCAAACATACCTCTTTAATTTGCTTTTCCGAACTTTCTGTTATCCATTGATTTTTTTGTTAAGGTCTCCATTATTCATTGATGATAGAATATGTAAACATATTTCTTATAGTTTACATTTAAATATTTCAATAACAAAAATATATATCATTTTGCTTCGCTGAAAATTAAGATATAATAATTCACAGTTTTATACAATAATATGTCTAGTTTGATTTTGTTTTCCGACGAAATTAATTACTAAGACAAATAAAACACGTTGATAACAGAAATAACAAAAATATGTAAATGATTGATATGAGATATGCAAACTAAAAAAATAGATTTCATTGACATTTTTGTGCGATAACTGAATTCTACTGTGAGTAGGTTATACATAAATGTATAATTTATTTTAAAGATATAGATTTTGACTTTACTAAAATCCAAAATTTATAATTAATATGTTGAAAAGTGAATACAAATTTTATTACTACTGTTAAAACGTTTTGATAATTTCAAAACAAAAGAAACATTGGACTGGAGTAATTGTAAAACAACCTAAATAGCAACTTTAAATTATACAATAGCAACTTTTATTGAATATATATACGGTACCTATGATATAATATTTTTTAATATGTAAGTTAATTATATACATGATTATCTGTATTATTTGATTTAATATTATAAAATTATAAATGAAAAGTCTTTGATATTAAAAAGTAATACAATTTTAAAACATAGATAATTGTTGAAGAAATATGAATTAATAAAATAATTCATTAATTAAAGGATTATCCATAATTTATCCATAAGTTGGTCTTGTAATTATCGATAAATTTGGTCAGAGTAATTATCAAGTCAAAGATTTTGTTTCCCCATATCTCTCAATTAATAACAGAATACACATCCTCGAGCACTATAAATGCGTCCCCTCTCTTTTCACATCAATGCATATCAAAGTTTCTCAAACCTTTCTCTCTTTTAATATTTCTTTTGCCGTTTAAGTTTAGTGTTTAACAATGGAGTTGGATCTTTCACCGAGGTTGCCCAAGAAGGTGTACGGAGGAGATGGTGGTTCGTACTTTGCATGGTGCCCTGAAGAGTTGCCAATGCTTCGAGATGGTAACATTGGAGCCGCTAAGCTCGCTCTCGAGAAGTATGGCTTGGCTCTTCCTCGCTACTCTGATTCTCCCAAGGTCGCTTATGTTCTTCAAGGTTCGTGTTTCACGATCTTCCTTAATTTTGATCACTTCACTCTCTTTATGATGTTTTAACCAAAGTTATTTGTCTTGTCATCTATGTGTAATTTTTTTGTACATGATTAAGTTATTTCGATCTGATAAATCACATATCTTTTTCTTAAAAGTTTGCTTTAGTATGATTTTGGGTATTAAACTACAGAAAGTTGTATCTACGCAAATGCAAATAAGTTTTTCAAAATTTTAACATGTAATTGTGGTCTATATTTCAAATGATTGATGATCATCCTACAATTAAGCTGTGATATGAAAAATACGGTATGATTTGGTAATTGTAGAATTTGTGATAAATGTAAATAAACTAGTTTATTTTTACGATCCAAAACGATAATTAACATGTAAGTTAGGGTTCATATTTCAAATATTTATCATGGCCCTTTATATATTTGTTGAGAAATGTTGTTTTATGGGGTTACAATATTTTGATCTTTCCAATAAATATAGAGTAAAAGAATTGATATAATTTTTCTTGTAAATTTTCAGGAGCTGGAACAGCCGGAATTGTGCTCCCTGAGAAAGAAGAGAAAGTGGTAGCAATCAAGAAAGGTGACTCCATAGCCTTACCATTTGGTGTTGTCACATGGTGGTTCAACAACGAAGACACCGAGCTAGTTGTCCTCTTCCTCGGGGAGACTCACAAGGGTCACAAAGCAGGACAGTTCACAGACTTTTACCTAACCGGATCCAATGGAATCTTCACCGGTTTCTCGTCCGAGTTTGTAGGGAGAGCCTGGGATCTCGATGAGGCCACAGTGAAGACTCTTGTTGGCTCTCAGACAGGTAATGGTATCGTGAAGGTGGATGCGAGCTTGAAGATGCCTACACCAAACAAAGGTGATCGTGAAGGGTTTGTGTTGAATTGCTTAGAGGCTCCTCTTGATGTTGATATCAAGGATGGTGGAAGAGTTGTTCTTTTGAACACAAAGAATCTTCCTTTGGTTGGTGAAGTTGGATTTGGAGCTGATCTTGTGAGAATTGATGGACATTCAATGTGTTCTCCTGGATTCTCTTGTGACTCGGCTCTTCAAGTTACTTACATTGTTGGTGGAAGTGGTCGTGTTCAGATTGTTGGTGCTAATGGGAAGAGAGTTCTTGAGACTCATGTGAAAGCTGGTGCTTTGTTCATTGTTCCTAGGTTCTTTGTTGTCTCCAAGATTGCTGATTCTGATGGCTTGTCTTGGTTCTCCATTGTGACTACTCCCGAGTAAGATTTTATTTTATCTTTTTTTTGTTCTCTATTTGATTATAAAACATTTTGGGATTTTTTTCACATATTTTTTGGTTTTTTTGGTTTTTTGGTAGTCCTATATTCACTCATTTGGCTGGGAGGACATCGGTGTGGAAGGCTTTGTCGCCGGAGGTTTTGCAGGCGGCGTTTAAGGTGGGTCCGGAGGTGGAGAAGGCTTTCCGATCTAAGAGGACTTCTGATGCCATTTTCTTCCCTCCTTCCAACTAAATAATGAAAGAAGAAGATTTAGTGGTTTAGTTGTTTTATGGTTTAAGTAAGTGTGGTTGTTTTTTTTTAGCTTTTCTTTTGGTGTTTATGGTTTGGTTTTTCATGAACCGGTGCTTTTCTTCTCTTTGTTACAATTTGAAATAAAAAGAAATGAAAAAATATTTCTTCAACTGCTATTGCGGATCCAATATACGATTAAAAGCGATTTCCTTTTACTTGTGATAATAATTTTTATGATTGATAGATCACGTTTAATCGATACAAAATACTCTTCATGATTGATGAAGTGAAAAGCAGGTGTACGCTATTCTCTTTTACCTGTGATAATAATTTTTATAATCAAATGTAAAATTAATTAGTTATATAATTATATCAAAATTATAAATTCCATTAAAAAAATTCTCAAAATATCACATTTAAAATTATATTTTAAAAATACCATTAATATAAAATTGATTTTTAATGATGTAAAATTTAAAATCTTTGATTTGGGTTAACTATTTTATATTTAGGGTATAGTTTTTATGGAGTATGTTTAATGGTTAAGATTTTGAGTTTAGTATTGAAATTGAAAGTTTAGTTTTACTTTTGTGGTATTTTGGAAATATATATATATTTTAGTGTTATTTATGAGAATTATCATTTAATTAATTACTTTTAATTTTAGATTTTTTAATTATTTTAAAACTAAACATATTTAACTTGGACATATTTATATTAGAAAAAATACACAAAACATTATCCTACCTATATGACTATATATAACAGCGTTGTCAAGTTCATTCAAAAATAAAATTAGTTTAGTTAAGATAGCTTATCTATCTCTATTATAAGATTTTCATAAATTGTTTATTTTTTCGGTGATTTTCATAAACTTATTCAAAACATAGGTAAAAACTAAAAATCGGATAAGAATATTTTGTAATGTACGAATGCGAATGTGATAAAATTTTCTATCCACATATGATTTGGTCAGTCAATCGAAATAAAAAATACGTAAAAGCTATGTGATCGATACCCTAGATAAAATGAAGAAAAAGTAAGAGTTGCATCTGAAACAAAGACATGTGAAGAAACTAGTAATTCAATTATTAAAATCTAGATATTCTATCAACAGTCTCCTATTCACACGTTAGCTTTTGATAAGGTGTCAAAACCAGAAATTTTCTAAAATTTTAACAATTTACTTTTATTATTAATTATCAAAGATTTTTTTACGATTTTGTTTAAGATAAATAAAAAATAAAAATATACTTTATCGTTTTCTAGCTCTTCCACCTTTTATCTTCTAAAATCTCCATAAAAACTGCAAATGATACGTATCTTAAGTCTCAATTCTTGCTCTTTTAATTTTTAAAACTAATTCACTTATCTATCGTTTGCATTTTTAGGCAAAATGAACCCAGCGTTTGTTTCACGTATTAGTTGGACGTTTATTGTCCATATGTTTCTGGGCGAGACGTTTACACAGAAAGTAGCAAATTGTTGGGCGGTTGCGTTTGTGCGGAACCTACAATTGATTTGAAAGATGAAGAAATGGTTGCTAAAGTCTTGTCTATCCAGGAGTTAATGAATTGCACACCAAGACATTATTAATAAAAATACTTAATTTATATGTAATTGTGTTCAAAAAAATATATATATAATATTGCAACGCACATACCTTAAATATTTTTATGTTTTATAATAAATATTAAAAACTATAGCACATAACATAATGTTAGTATTATAGTATATATATATATAATTACATAATTAATTAGTTTTTTTTTAATAAAAAAAAAAACTTGATCTTCCGATCAAAGTGCTCCAATATTGCACTCCTCTTGAACCAGACCGACTGTTTCGGTTACGGTTGGGCTTATTAGAGATTTCGGTTTAAGTAAATTGTCTAACCCGAACTTGGTATCGTTGAAAATGTGAGAACCGGAAATTACTTTTTCTCTCTCAAAGTCTCTCAATCACAAAGGATAAAAAAAAAAAAAAAATTCACAAAGCTTGCCATATCCCACAATTCGATGCCGTCGACGAAATTCTTGGTCTGCTCCAAAGTTCGTACCTTGGAACAGAGACTGATTTCGTAACGAACACAAGCAGATAAAGAGACCATTTTTAATCCCGTCGATAAATTTTTCTCTAAAATTGTTTCGTTGTTTGATTGTATTTGTTATGAATTAGTCTCTCATCACGAATTCGACGGATCACTCGAGATGGGATTGTGTAATTCAGTCTCAATTCAATACTACCATCAAAAGGACTTGCTTTTGTAATGGAGATTATGGAAGGTGTCTACAAGGTGTTCGATGAAATGCGTGAGAGAGGAAAAGTGTGACCAACGATTGTGACTTATTGGATTCTTATGTAGAAACAAGGAAGAGAAATCATAGGAGTTTTAGTCTCTGTCAAGCAGCGACCTTTTTCATGGTAAGATTCAGATCTTTATTCATTATTCTTAGCTCGTTGAATTTATATTAGAAGAAAAGAATGGAAAAGGTTTAATCTTTGGATTGTTTTAACATTACAGCTTAGCAATTTTGACGAGTTAATATTCAAATATTGTGGAGAAGTTATGATTTTATTTTCTTCTTTTGTATGTTTCTTCTCCAAAACCAAACCACTAGATAATGTGAAAAGCTATTATCACCTGCTCCATTTCATCAACTCCATCTTCATTTATTAAGAATCTTGTTTTGTATATATATATACTGTTTTAGAATCTGTTTCTATCATCACAATCTTTTGCTTCTCTCTGATCATCTTTCTTGTTCAATGGCAGGTCAAAAGATACTTTCTTTGCTTGTTATAGCTCTTGTTGTTACTTTTGCAGCTGCTGCTCGGATTCTTGATGAAGAAGATACATTTTCAGCCACAACAAGCACCCTTGGCTCTGCCTCAAATGGTGGATCAGGTTCCTTTCCTGGTTCAGGTTCCACCGGAATCGGTTTTGGTGCAGGAACAGGGTCAAGTGGTTCAGGTTCTACTGGAACTGGTCTTGGTGCAAGTACAGGGTCAATATCGTCAAGTGGTTCAGGTCCTTTGACTACTACTGGTCCTGGTCCTTTACCAATCCCCGGCTCTGTTCCTGGTTCTTTAGCGGGTGGTGGTTCCGGTCCTATACCAGCAGTTGGTTCAGCCACTGGTCCTGGTGCAGGCTCAGGTGCCGGTCCAGCTTTTGGTGGTGGTGCAGGTGCTGGTTCAGCTCTTGGTGGCGGTGCAGGTGCTGGTTCAGCGCTTGGTGGCGGTGCAGGTGCTGGTTCAGCTCTTGGTGGCGGTGCTGGTGCTGGTTCAGCTCTTGGTGGCGGTGCAGGTGCTGGTTCAGCAATTGGTGGTGGTGCAGGTGCTGGTCCAGCTTTTGGTGGCGGTGCAGGTGCTGGTTCAGCAATTGGTGGTGGTGCAGGTGCTGGTCCAGCTCTTGGTGGTGGTGTAGGTCCTGATAACACATTGGTATTCTTTATGCATGATATACTCGGCGGTTCAAACCCCACAGCCAGAGCCGTTACTGGAGTTGTCGCAAATCCTGCTTTAAGTGGCCAACTTCCATTTGCTAAACCAAATGGTGCAAACCTTGCCGTAAGCAACGGAGTTCCATCAGACAACAACAACAATGGGATTATCAACAACAACAACGTCCCTTTCCTCGTTGGACTCGGCGGAACCACAGCTAACATTCTCCAGAACAATGGAAATAACGGAAACAACAACCTTTTAAATGGTCTCTCTGCTGCTAGTGGCGGTCAGCTCCCGAGCGGTTCTGCTCTTCAGATGCTCATGTTCGGGACAATGACAGTGATTGACGATGAACTAACCGAAGGACACGAGCTCGGATCTGGTCTGCTTGGGAAAGCGCAGGGATACTATGTGGCGAGTGCGGTTGACGGAACTAGTCAGACAATGGCCTTTACTGCGATGTTTGAAAGCGGTGGTTATGAAGATAGTATAAGCTTCTTTGGAGTTCATAAAACAGCGGCTTCGGAATCCCATTTAGGAGTTATGGGAGGTACCGGAAAGTATGTGAACGCGAGAGGATTTGCAATTGTGAAGACGTTTACGGGGTCAAGCGGAACGCAGCAGAATCAGCCGCATCAGTTCGTTGATGGGCTTGAGACTGTTCTGCAGTGTACCGTTTATCTTTCTTACTAGTGTTTTATTTTTCTTCTTCTGTTGGAGTTTGGGAATGTTTGGGTGTGGATGTGATTTGTCATTTGTAATCTAAATATGAAACTTGTGTAAGAAAATTGTATTTACGTTTTTTTTTTTTTAACCTGAAAATACTCATTTGTTTGGAGTAAATATATTTTAAGTACTCAGAACGTTTATTTCAAATATTAAAGTTATTGTTTCGATAACCAATTCATTCATACATCTCATAACATGTTCATTCACGATAAGTCATATATATATCATCAACACAAGCACCTGTATGTGACAGTTTATATTAACCACTCAAAGAAAAAAAACTCTCGACCGATCTCTGGCTCATAATGAAGGTTTAATTAAGCAAAGGTATTGTTGGCTTGCAGAACTCTATGAAACTAACAACCATCGACAAAATTTATATGGGCCTGAAACAAACCACAAGGCCCAATAACATCTCATGTCAACATCTCCCCCACTGTGAGAGAGAAATACTAACAGTGGAATCACTAAAGATTGAGAAAATGTCAAACGGATATTACTTGTTATGACTCAAATGAAGCAAAGCATGTCATCTTAAAAAAGTGACATAATGATTGATGTTCTATCATTAGTTGCCGTCATTGGAGATTTTGCTTGGTGGGAAACGTGAAAGGAGTATATGACATAATGATGGTTCAGTCATTTAGTTGTGTGCAGATTTGCATGGTGGAAACTGTGAAAGAAGTTTTGTAGATAAAATAATAGCTTAAAATGTTTAAAAATTTAGATTTATATTGCCTGTTTAAAATTATATATCATAATTATTCAAGAAAAAGAAAAAAAAAACTATAAAGAAAAACATGGGGCACGTCGGCAAAATCTTGAATTCGGATTAGCTTCAAGTTTAACTCTGCTAGTTTAAAGTCTTCGGGCACTGCTAAATAAGGTCAGCTTTATTCGAAGTAAGATTGCCGAAATCTGTTTATAGTTAATTATGTTTACGATTTTTTGTTCCGAATGAATGTCAAATTTATTCAATCCAAAAAAAAAAACTTTTTACATTACATGCATCATGAAGTTTGAAAAAGTTGAAAAAAACAGAGTGCTAGAATTAGGATGAATTATGTTGACGATTTCCTTCTACTGTTTTACCTATGGGTTAAACCATTTTGTAAAATAAAATTATCTAAAATTTCATTGATATAAACTTGAACTTACTGTATAAGTTTCATCGACTTGGTTTATTGAGAATTCTAGAGACGAATGTATTAAATTTTTTGACGTCGACGAATATAATATGTTATCTTATGTTATCTTTAAAAATTAATTATGATTTTCAATTGTTGAAAAAAATCAGTGTACCAAATATCTCTAGAAAATCGTATAAAATATCTATTTTTCTTAACTTTTGGCTTTTGTATCTTTCCGGCCGCCCAAATAGTTTTTTGTCTAAAGTATCCACAACATAAAGACATTATCAATAGAAAATGTAAATTTCGCTCCTTCTTCCTCCTATCAATGACACTTTAAGGTTGGACGTAAATATTCTTCGGTTGCATATTGGAATAAGATTAAGTTCACCAAGATTTCTTTGTTGTTACGTTTGTTTATATATCGCACTGATGACTACAAACATATATGTGACCGACCCGACCGGACCATATATCTCTAGCAGTATCTCAAACCTTGGCTTTAATCGACCTCAAAAAGAATCACGTACTCAACGTTTTAAGTATCACTAAGCAGGCTCTATGATTACCTAAGAGATGTCATTTCGTAATGTCGTTTAGAGAACATTAGAACCAAATTTGACCCACCGTGAGTATGATTGAAAGAGGCACATGTCCCTACGACACTAAAAGAAAAGATAACTTTGATCAAAACTTTGTATTTTTAAGTGTTTTACTTTTTCACTGTTTATGAAATCATAAAATATCAGCTAGCACGCCGGACAATTCAATGGTCCTCATGTTACGCATCCCATTATTCTCCCTTTTCCCTCATTTTCTCCGATCCCCACACATATGCAAGGCACTTGTGTATCTATTATCCCCACACACATATATAAGACATTTTTAAAAAATAATATTAAAAAATAGACAATTATAATAATTTCCCTTTAATTTATTTCATCTAATGTACATTTTCCGGTTTTTGAAGCGGAAGTTGCTATTTTTGATTATTTTTTCCAATTTTAATTATATCTATTATGGAGTATATATAACTCAAGTTAAACCAGTAATTTAAATTAGAAAATAAACTAAAATAATGGAGAACAACCGAACAAGTTTAAAACTTTCACATAAAATGAGAAAAAATCTAAAATTTGTGTGAAATTAGGTCTCTTCAAATCGAAACTTAAGGAGAAAATAAGCATAAATTAGATATGTTTGATGTCAGGTAAATATAAATTTTAATATGTATATATAAGGACACTTTGTAGTTTCTTTTATAACACCATCAATTCATTTGTAAAATCTGAGATGAGGAACCCCTTTCGACTTTCACTCAGTATTCAAATATTCTTCATTATTTTGGTGCTAGGTTTGTATTTAAATTTAAAATTCTTTTAATATATCAAATATAATCGTTCTAAAATATTTTTTTTATGGATATCTTGCTAGTTTTTAACTATAAAATTTCTTTTAAATAACAGGATTAATAGGGAATGTGCAAACACAAAAGCAATGCATGACCACCTTATCAAATAAATCTCGAAGATGTCTTTATCCAGAATGTGAATCTGCGTGTGCAAAGAGAAGAAAGCCCGGAACTGCTCAGTGCGTTCGCACTGGGCTGCAGGCTGGGAAGTGTCGCTTCTTTCATCCTTGCTAATTAATTTTTTCTATTTACAATAAAACTCAAATAATTACAATAAGAGCATTATGATGTAATGATAAATACTTTTTCAGGGTTTGTGGTCTAGTCTTTTGGACTAGTACCATTACCATGTTATAACATGAACAAAAACATGATTGGTAGTATGCATGTTTGAGTAATATATGTAAAAATTTATGGTAGAGATAATTACATTGCCACTTTAGAATTAGTAACCCACTTTTTTAATACATTGAAAGATTATATAATATATAGAAAAAGAGGAAAAACAAAACCACATGCTTTCAAACATATGTATGTTTAACTACATCACCTTAATGTCGCATTGATACGATCACAACATGACATATATTTGTGTATTAACCATATCTTTTGGACTAAATTACAAGAAAACAGATTAAGATTTGGGTAGGGAATAATTAGGAATGTGAGGAAATGTAGGAGAAGAAGAGGAAGGCCAAAGCTGAGCGAATTTGACCTTTGAGATGCTTTCTACTACTCCGACAGGTGTTATCTTTCCGACCACAGTCACCTTCTTTGTCGCTAAATCAATAGTGCATGACGTCACCCCTGTCCCATAAACAAAGTTTGTAAATTTCATTAACAATTACTATAATTTATCCACAAATTCGTCATTTTATATATATTTATTGAATCAAGGAAAAGTTGTTACTCAGAGGCATCCAATAATCAGGAAAAGTCAAAATACTAAAACTTCAAAGCTCCTAACCAATATCCGTCTTTATAATATTTTTATTTGATCAAATTAGACAATATTTTACATATGGTCGTTTATTCGTTGAATGTTTCATTTGAATTGTAAGATAAATGTTAAGGTTAGGTAGATTAATAAGATACTTAATTTTGTAGAATGAAGAAAAGACTTTTAGTACCTTCCATTTTGGAGATATGCTTTCTAACCTTCCCTTCACATCCCTTGCAATGGATCGATACCCTCAAAACCACAACCTGCCAAATATAATACTTACTTAAATAAAATAGGTAGAATGAAAAGGGTGTTCAAAAAAAAAAAAAAAAAGGTAGAATGATATAGATATAATTAGATAACAAATAAAAGAGAACCATATGTTATATTTATGTATGAATTTGCAGATATATACAACTAAATATGTACCACATACTATACGTAAGATATATATCATATGCAATATAAATCTTACATGACCAAATCAAATCATATAATGTAATTTAAACCATAATAACTTTAAAACCAAGAATATATTTGGCCTAATGGTTTCTACTAGTATTGTCTTTGTGTCACCTAATTAAATTTCAAAATCTATGGTATATGCATGTTGTTAAGGAAAACACTATAAATACTATATATGGTTAAACAAAAATAATCAAACCTGATCATCAGTGGATGGAATCAGCGGTGAAACATTGGTTATAGAAGAAGAGGAAGAAGAGGAAGAAGAAGAAGACGATGAAGAAGAAGAAGAAGAAGAAGAAGTAACGTTGCGGTCACGGAAAGGAATCAAATCTTTAGAACGATCTGAAGATGATGATAACCAAAGGTCCTTATCATCTTCTTTAAAAGACTTATGATCCTTTAGAATCAAATCTTTAGAACGATTCGACGATGATGATAACAAGAGGTCCTTATCGTCTTCTTTAAAAGACTTATGATCTTTTAAAAGATATCTTGACGATGAGCTTAGCAGAGAACTCCTTAATCTCCTTAGGTCATTCACATCAGCAGAGCTTTTGCGGCGAGTTTGAACGTCGCCGCCGTGAGCCGAAGTGATCTTCCGACGAAACCCACTTGAAGATTCAAAGGAGTTTCTGCAGCTCATGTGACGAGGAATAGGGATTAAAGGCATCTCAGAAGAGAAACAAGGGACGGTTTTGTCCTTATTGGTATTAGGGTTTTGTCTCCGGCGGTGGCTTTCGAAGGATCTACGGCCTCCGGTGACTTCTCTATCGTGGTGAAGTGTAGTTGGTCGTACGGCGGTTGATGCCGGAGAAGAGCAGAAAATATCACTAATCCTCATTCTCTCTCTCTTTGTATCTCTCTCTCTCCTTTTCACTATAACACTCACTTTCTGTTTGTTGATTTTAAGGGAAAAGTTGGTCGTGTGATTAAGCGACTAATTGCTACTAATACGAGATTTAAAGAGGAGGGTTACGAATCATTTGTTTTAATATTGTTTATTTTAAGGAAAAAGTAGATATTATTATTATAGAATGGGTCCTATGATCCTATCTCATGAGAAGGAGTGTGTGGAAAGCATTTCTTGGATCGATCATGCACATTCTAAATTGCTATAATACTTTATTTTTTTTGGTCCCCAAATTTGATGCATTAATTTAAAGAAAATGGTTACTATACCAAATTATATAAGTTTTGGATGATGGATGGTTTATAAGACTAGACTGGATTGAACACAAAAACCTTCTATCATCCAAAACTTAATTTACAAATAAAAGTTTTATGATAAAATATTTTGAAAATCTGAATAATATATAAAGTTTTATTTTGCATAACCATTTTAAAAATTATTTATAAATCTGAACAATATATAAAATACTTTATAATGATGTTATGAAAGTTTGTAAATGACCTTGCAAATTACTCATTCTATTGTTTAGATTTATAAATAATTTTCAAAAATGGTTTTGCAAAATAAAATAGTTCACAATTCGCGTTGAATTCATCGTAAAACTTTTATTTGTAAATTAAGTTTATTAAAGTGACTAATTAACACATGCAGATGCAGTAAGCAGTCTGATCAATATTAAATTATAATGCAAAAAGTAATGTACATCGAATTCGTATATACCCACTAGGTACTATAGAGTCTTAAGGTGGGGACAATCTATTGTTGAAAAGCTGAGATTCAACTTTTCCTAGAATGATTACTATCACTAACATATTAAAACTTCGAACCTAGCCACTAATCTCATTCCTGAAATATATTTACTGACTAATAAATATAATATTGTGATTAAGTTACTTATATAGACCAGTTTGTTATTGCTAATGAAATGACAGTGGTGATTAATGAAGTGATCGATACATGCTATTGCCAAAGATTTGCTATTTGCCATAAGTTCTTCCAATTGGAGTTTCGAAATTAAGTACTTCATCGAACTTCACTTGTATCTCACTTGTAGTGTTTATTGAAATGTTATTATTTAAATTTCTCAAGTGGTCTAGAGATTAAAACAAATCTATCTTTCTCACAAATCTAAACTTTTGATAAAAAAATGATTTCGTTAATATAGTTTGAGGAATTCAAACTAAACTAAACTACAGTTAGAAACTTAGAGATGTTGATTTGGCTTTCTCACCCAAAGACTCGTGTTGTCCCTCATGGCCGATTTTTAAACTATCAATGTAATTCGAGTTTCAACCTGAGTTTGCGGGCTTGTAATATTACACTAATGGGCCAATTTTATAAGCCTTGTTTTGTAGATTAATATCAACCCAACGGGCCTTCACTTTCTCTGCAAGGGAAACGTTAACACCAAATTAGAAACTTTGAGTGTATAATCAAAAGAAGACGTGTTGTCTTATCTATGTCACAAAATCTAGGATTAACTCAACTATGTAAGGCAAGTAATCATCCTAATCACAACTAATAGAAATACCCATCTTGTTAGCTATAATATTTTACTGAAAATAACGAATTGATCTTAAATGTTTAAACCATTAATTATTTAGGAAAATAACGTCTTGGATTTGAATCATTAGATGTAATCCGGCATTTAAAATCTCGACATTGACAGATTGTAATTTATAGACATCAATTAAAAGTTCTACACTTACTAGTACTGTATTCTCTATGTTTCTTTTTTATTAGAAGTTTTTTTTTTTCCTTTTTATCATTTTTTTAGTTTATACTCCCTCCGTTTTCGAATAATTGTCGTTTTACAGCTTTTTTTTGTTTTAAATTAATTGTCGTTTTAAGGTAATAATGTAACTTATGCCAATAACTACTCAAATTACCCTCATTTTAGTAAACACAACTTATTTGTAAATAATTACTTGTCATTTTTATGAGGTTAATATAGTCATTGTATACATTTTCTTAATTTGTCCAAATACAGTTAAAACGACAACTTTTAAAAAACAGAGGGAGTAATTTTTAATACTTTTTTATCAAATAACATATTTTTTGTAAAAAAGAAGAAAGAAAAAAATAATAATTGTATAGTATCTTAATTTTTGTACTTTTGACTAAAACGTCATATAAAAAAGAAACATATTATTATTAAATTTAGTAAGTAGAATCCTCAAAGCCAAAATTTGATAAATAAACAAATCCCATTCCTCTAAAGCAGATTTATGGACGACAAAGCGAAAGCATATCCGTGTAACTAACACTAACCATTGTTCACATTTAAAATGTTAAAAGAGTGACTCTTGAGAATAGTTTTAAGAGTGACATTACAAGTGATTATCAATTTCATAAGTATATGATAACAATAATATAATAATATAATAACAATAATATAATAAAGTAAACAAACAAAAATTAGCAAACCGTCTTCTCTCTCGAATAGGCGACACAGAGGGCGAAAAAACCAAGCACCGTCTTTCTCTTGATTCCCCACCGGCCGACGTCGGCTCCGGCGTCGGCTGTACTCTTGTTTTTTAGTTTTTGTAAATAGGGTTTGTTTCCTTGAATAAAACTTAGCGATGGTGATGGGTGATGCATCCTTATATCGGTTCCGATCTACCTTCCTTCGGATAATGGCAATGTTGGTTTTCATGTCTACTGCGGAGACAAACAACCACCACTTTCATGTCAATTTGTTCCCAGATCCGAAATCAGAAGGTATTAATTTGCATCCTTTCATTCAAATCGTTTCTAATGTCTCGATTTGGGACTTTTCTTTTAGCAAGAGGAAACGGTTCCGTTTCCAGCAAATTCTTCCGGTTAGGGAAGTGATTCATTCATGGTTCGTCGGAGTCGGTTGGTTTTATACATTCAAGCACGATGAACCCGTCATCTCCGTGAAGAGTCTTTTGATTGTTCATGATGCCCAATGTCCACATTCCCGATTTTTAACAGGAATTGAGTAGCAATTCATAAGATTTCTATGGTATATCGATCAGCGAATGTGGAATCCAGGCATAGTATATTCATGGCGAATGGACGATTCAGTGCAAGAGAAGATACTGAGTATCATCAATACAATTTGTCAACTACGGAATTTCTTCCATGAGAAGATAGCCAAGAGCGACGATCTCATCGGTTTGGGATTGATTCTGGAGAGGGAAAGAAACAAATTCTTTAATCTGTTGGCGAGTAAGGCTTCGATATCGAAAGCATCGTGGAAATTCGCTTCTCCATCGTCTCTTTTAACAATTTATTATGTGTTTAAGGATTTATATTTTGATGTGCTTACATGTGATGTTTTCATGTATCAACTCTTGTACAACTTTTGAATCAATGAATGAAGTTGGTGATAAAAAAAAAATATATATAATAAAATCCTCCATGTTAATATCCACTACGTCATAGTTCCTAGAGACTTTTGTTGGTTATTTGATTAGTTGGTTACATATCACATAGTTAATGAGTTAATGGAAAAAGCTTAACTAACAAAGTAGAAATTAAAGTAAAGTTGCCTCGTCGTAGAGTCGCTTTCACAATCGAAAGTAACCACTAAACTCGAACTCATGCTATGCAAAGTTTCTCATCACAACTTATTATTCTTTTTTTTTTTTTTTTTTTTTGGACAAACACAACTTATTATTCAAACAAAAGAAAACAGTCAGTATATATTACTAGTATTTATTTTCGTCCCTTCTTTTTCTTCTCCTGGCTCTATTTTCTCTTTGCCTTTAATTTATAATCACATCTTTATTAGTAACGCGTCTCACAATCTTTTGTTTATAGATGTGACATTTATGATTTTGTCTGTTTTACTTTTGTTTGATCTAAACTTAAAGCATCACGATTTGACAAATGTGATAGTGCACATTTGGTGTTGATGCGACTGGCAAAAAAATGTCAATTTGATCTTGGTATGAATAAAAGAAGATTTTAACATAATAGAAAAACGTATAAGAATAGAAGTTACTTACTTTTGCACAAAAAAAAAAAAAAAAAAAAGTTACTTACTTACTGTTGTATGCTTCTTATTTTTCTCCAATACAAAATCTTTATCCAAAAGGGTATACATTTATAAATTTGAGAAAGAAAAACTTAAAATTTCGATTGACTATGGTATCAGATTGCATATCAGACTAGCATATTACTTAAAGTTATTAACAATTCTCCAATCAAAACTAAATAGTACAAATGTATATATATTTTTTTTTCTGATAGTGGGTAGATAGACATGTATTTTACATATTATGCATGCATGAAATTCATAATAAATAAAATCATTATATTTGGTAGTTCCCATATATACATGTAAAAGCTGAATTCTTTTTTTTTTAATTCTTTTTATATATAAATAAATAAAAATCTAGAATCTGTTGTTATCAGGTAAAATATAAAACTAGATCCTAATAGTAAGCTCGACGGTCAAGTCTATGCTAAAAAGCGATGATTTTGTAACCAGTAGAAAGCTGGTTTTTTTTTTTTTTTTTTTGTAAATAAGAAAACAAGAGAAAGATATCAAATCATAAATTGACTAACGCAAGTAAGTTATAATGGTTTGATTTTACGTTTCTTTCAGAGTTTTATTATGAATTTGATAGTAAGAGTTTGATAGTCTTTAAAAAACTATTTGAAATTTCATAACGTTTCATAATTCTTAACTTGAAGGAAAAAAAAAAGTCAGGTCTCACTATACCACCTTCGGACAAGGTACATAAAACAAATGTGATTTGAAAACCCATGAGTCTTTTCTAATTGAGAGGATAAAACAAATGTGATACGGATTCATTGTGGTTTTTTTAAGTGTTAAGGATGGATATAAATGAAGAAAGAGACAATTAAGTAATGTCGCTTCATTATATTGACATTTTGTAAATTGTAACCATAAATAGACGATTACGCGAAGTAATTTAATTAACGCGGTGTTGTAATTTACAACTTGTAAACCATTAATGCACTTTATCTACCATCTGTAACTAAATTTACTTGAATGATAATCAAATTTCAGTATTGGAAAAATAGTGGATCCGACGAAGAAACAGTCATATACAGTACATTATTAGTCCCTAGCTGTGGTACATAATTAATTGATTTTCTTTTTAGCAGAAACTGGAAACTGTTCCAGTTCTTAAAAAAAATCCAATATTCTTGATAGCAATTATATTATCGTCAAATAATATAGTTTATTCATCATAGCAAATAAGTTTCGAAATTAAGTAACAAAAGTATTGTTTTAAAAGTTTCATATAAATGGAGACGTAGTCATCGACGCGGCTAGTGTAATGGTTTAGGTGACTTGGGAGAGGAAAACGTATGTGAATATTTTTCGACAAAATACGACCAAAATTAATACACGTAACACGATGGCCTTAATTTCAATTTTTATACTAATATTGGTCATTTCCCCTCGTTTGCAATTTTGCATATCGGAAATGAGCCAATGACGGCTAAGATGAAATAAAATATTAGAGAATTGGGATTCGTTTCCCTTGACTTCTTTTTAAATGTAGGAAAAAAACTAACAACTTCCTTTAAAATTAAGCCATCGAAAGTATAACTTATATGTATGAAATACTGCACACATGTATTAGAATTTGATTAAATTTTGGAAAATAGTCAAAGTTGGATTGTAGAGAAATGAGTATTTTTGCTCTGAAAAATTTTGGGACGCAAGAAATTTCTACTTAATTGGACTTTAAATATAGTTTACAAATAATTTTTTTTTCTTTTTATATAGCGTAAGAACTACCATTAGCCAATATGTGCAAAAGGAAAAAGCATTATTACATTAATGAAACACCTACATAACGAGAAAAAGAAAATATTAGGTCGGTTTACATGTCTAATATATAGCATAATAAATTAAATGCTACGTTAGGTCGGTTTACATGTCTATTTTATAAAATTAGTGAATTCTATAAAAATTTCTAAATCTTATTTGGATTTACAAATCAATTAAACTACACAAACAAATAAATAAACAATTAGTCCAATAACAATATTATTATTTACAAACTTTATTAGACCTTAATAGAAAACCTTTATTTAATATCCGAAAAATTAAAGCAATATTTTTCAATTAGTACATTAATCACATATTCGAAAATTGGCAATACACGGTGAATCTTTTCTAAACAAATGTAAAAAGTATTTAAACGCGAAACATGTCAATATCCCACGTTTTGTTTTGTTATTCTATTATAGAAGACCACTACACACCACTATAAATACTATTCCAGACGAATCACATCTCCAGAATCTTCACTAAAATTCAAAAAAACAGAACAAAGAAAAAACAAAAATGGTCCTCTTTGCTTTAACAACTTCATCTTCTCCAAAACTAAAACAACATTCACACCAAAGCTTCTCTGAGTCTCTAATGGAAGATAGTATCGAAGACGCTGAATCAATCATACATAGATGGATTTCACCAGAACTTCTCAACTCTTCTTCTTCATCTTTCTGCTGCATCTCTTCACTATTCTCCGCCAGAAACCGCGAAGAAGCTAAACGATTCATCGACGCTGTTAAACGCTTACACTCCGGTATGATTCGGTTAATCACAGTGAATTCATCATCCATGATTCTTGTTCGAGCAGAGAAACTAATGCGAATCTCCATGAATCATCTCTCCAAAGAGTTTTACCGTATTCTCAAATCAAACCGACGTTACCTCGATCCCGAATCCGTCTCCGTCCGTTCTTCAAGAGCTTCCGATTCCGACTCTGATTCCGATACAAACGTAATGGAAGATTTAAAGATGATCGCTGATTGTATGATATCATCAGGATACGGCAAAGAATGCTTTAAAATCTACAAGAAAATCCGTAAATCGATCATCGTCGAAGCGTTAAACAAACTCGGATTCGAGAATCTAAGTTTCTCACAGATTCAGAAACTTGAATGGGAAGTTATGGAGAAGAAGATTCGAAGATGGTTACGAGTAACGAACAGAGCTGTGAATACTCTGTTTTACGGAGAACGAATCCTCTCCGATCATGTCTTCTCTTCTTCATCGATTCGTGAATCTGCATTTGCAGAAATCACATTACAAACAGCTTTAGCTTTGTTCAGTTTCCCGGAAAAAATGGCGAAATGTCGAAAATCTCCAGAGAAGATCTTCCTCACACTTGATGTTTATCAAACAATCATCGATCTCATACCTAAAATCGAAGAAGTCTTCAGCTCCGATTCAACATCTTCGGTGAAATCACAAGTCGCTGTAACGTTAGCGAATCTCAGAGAAGGAGTGATTTCGATGATCGACGAATTCGAATCATCGATTTCGAAAGAATCGTCGAGATCGTTAATCTCCGGTGGCGGAATCCATCAATTGACGAGATACGTTATGAATTTCATCGTCTTCCTCGCGGATTACAGCGATACATTAACAGATATCATCTCGAAACCGTCGTTATCGTTACCGGAAGAAGAAGAAAACTCCGGCGATTCGCCGGTGAAATCGCGAATCGCGTGGCTGATTTTGTTCTTGCTCTGCAAAATCGATGCCAAGTCTCGTCTCTACAACGACGTTGCTCTCTCGTATCTGTTTCTGATTAATAATCTCAATTACGTTGTGGTTAAAGTCCGATCGTCGAATCTGAAGATGGTTTTGAGTGAAGATTGGGTTGAGAAGCATGAAGCGAAGGTGAAGAAGTACGCCGGGAAATTTGAGAAGATTGTTTGGGGAGAGACGATGACGTCACTTTCTGATGATGATCTTACGGCGGAGGAGCGGATTAGACGGTTTAGTGACCGGTTTGAAGAAGCGTATAAGAGGCAAACCGGGTGGATTGTACCGGATTCGAAATTGAGAGACGAGATTAAACGATCTATGGGTATGATGATTATACCGAGCTATTCGGGTTTTTGTGAAAGGAACCGGGTCGGGTTATGGGCGAATGTCGGATTTGCCCCTGAAGATATTGGGAATTATCTTTCGGATTTGTATTTTGGGTCTGGTGGATCAGGGAGTGTTTCGTCAATTCATTCTTCGGATTCTTACGTTTGACGTACGTGTGAGTGTGTGACAGTTATGTGTATTGCTACAGCCTACAGTATATAAAATTGATGTATAATTATTTTAAAAAACATTGGTTTTTTTTTTCCTGCCTATATTATTAACAAAAAGAAATTAACAATAGTTTACAACTGAATTATCTACTTTGTTTTTGTTATAAAAAATAAGTGATATATGAGTTAGAGGACATTGATATGTAATCATGTAGCCAAAATCATCATAAAACATAAACTCTTCAGTTTGTAGTCAATGATTAAACTTCATTTTATATGGTTTCTGAGACATTTTTTAAAAATTAAGAACAAATTTTAGAGATATAAAAAAAAAATCAGGGATCTATTATTGCCATAAAAATAAAATTGAGAGTCTATTTATATACATAACTGTTTTATTGATGGGCCTCAAAATTTGGGGCTTTATAACCAATATTTCACTTTGTTTGGCCCAAGACCAACCCTAGTTATCTAGATAATCAAATCATTCACTATATGTGATTGGTTTTAACTTTATCAATTCCAAGAGACCTCAAGACCTTGAAACATTCGTTAGTTCTGTTTTAGCATTAGTGGTTTAATTGCACAATCCATTTGATGTTGATGCATGCACATGGAAAATTAGAGTTTATGACCGCAAAACATATCTTAACATTTATTTTTCAAGATACTATAAACACTAAACTTATGTAGCATGAAATATACAAATAATGAATCTTAAAAGCAGTTCAACATATCAAACCCATGCGTGTGCAATCCTACGTGACTATATAAGTTTATAACAAAGTTTTCTTTCATATATATTTGTTTGTATGTTTTCAACATTTGCAAATTAACTACAAGGCAGCAAACTTTAATGGCTTCGAATCTTCCTCTCATCGTCTTCCTCGTACTTGTCTCTCTCTCTCTAACTTCAGGAATTTCAAGAAGATATGCTGACACAAAGTAAGAACACCTATTTCATATTGGCTGCAACTAAATACAATTATACAAACGTATATTTTTGCTTTCTCTCATTTTAGACATGACGATGAATCATATGTTATGGCTACGAGTGATCATGGATCGCCTATGACCGTTGTTGAAGATGTAGCAAAAACACCAAGTCCTCAAGCTATATTCGATGGCTCAAAAGTGGTTTCCAAGAGCTCATCAAGCAAAAGTAAAAGGGCCTCTCTAGACTAAAGAAAAATTGATTTAATATATTTTCCTTCGATAAGAGATTTTTAAAAGCCTTTAGTACTAAATTTGATTTGATAAACTTTTTTTTTTTTTTTTTTTTTTTGTCAAATTTTTGATTTGATAAACAAACTTATATAAATTGCAGGTAAGAAGAAGAAACATAAGAGGAAGAAAGTAGGATCAGTGGATGTTGAAACCTGTGTCAAAATCATCGTAGCTATTTTGGTTATCATTGTGGTCATTTGTGTTATATACTATTTTTATGTGAGGGCCAAAAAAAGGGCTCAAAGTATAGAGTCAACAAGGTAACTTGTTACATTTTATACATTTTCTTTGTAACTCAACTTAATTTTTACATTTTCTCTATATATTAGTTATTTATTAATGCATTGCTAGTACATTTTATTTAAACATCAATAGGTCATCGAAAATTTTGGACAAAAATGTACACGAGTTTATTAATTGTTTACATTGATCCTTGTTACCGATCTGCATTACATTTTACATACAAAACAAAAATGATAACAGTCCGTTCGTATTTTGAAGCCATTGGTCCCCAAAATGTAGATTCTCCGAACATAGATATACTTACAATTAGATTCTCTAGTTATCTTTTTTTTTAAGATATAACATGTTAAAAATACATAAGAAATTAAGATTTGATATTTGACGTTTCTGCTTCTTCTTTTTTTGTTGTCTTAAAAATTGTAAGTGTTCAATTTTACATTTTACCTTTGACGACATTCTCAAAATATCTGAGGTTTTTATAAAAAAAGAAAATCCTAAATAGATTAACTTATCCAAATCCCTTGAAAATTGTCTAAAGCTTTTAAACAATAGTTGAAAAATTTATAGCAAATGGAGGATAGCCTCATTCTTTAAGGAATTCGAATTAAAGACCACAAACATAAAAATAGTCGATCAAAAACATACTTCCATAGAACCTCCAAAACAAAAGAAAACTAAACATCAAACATCATTTCTTCACATTCTATCATATTTCACAAAACTAAGAAAAACACAAAACAAAACAAAAAAAACAAGATGATGCTACTATTTAAACCGTCTTCAACCTTAGGGAGAAGGTTAAAACCACGTCCATACCAAAGCTTCTCTGAGTCTCTTCTAATGGATAGTATTGAAGCAGCTGAAACTCTAACACGAAAATGGATTTCTCCAGATCTCTCTAGTTCATCTTCTTGCTCTCTTTCCACCATTTTCTCCACCGAAAACCGCCTTGAAGGAAGAAGGTTCGTCGAGGTTATCAACAGCTTACAATACGCGATTCAAGGAGTAATGTTGGTCAATCCTGACTCACCAAAGCTCACTAAAGCGCATAATCTTGTGACTAACGCAATGAAACACTTAGAGAAGGAGTTTTACCGGATTTTGAAATCGAATAGACGGAATCTTGATCCGGAATCCGTATCTGTTCGATCTTCCGGATCATTTAATTCAAGGAACCATAAAGTCTCGATTTATTCCAATGTCCCTAAATCTGAAGAAGCGGATGTTATGACCGATCTAAAAATGATCGCTGATTGTATGGTTTCGTCCGGTTACGAAAACGAATGTATCAAGATTTACAAGAACATACGAAGATCAATCATGGTTGAAGCGTTGAGTAAACTTGGTTTTGAGAATCTAAGTTTTGGAAAGATTCAGAAATTGGATTGGGATAGTATGGAAAAGAACATCAAGAAGTGGTTAGAAGCTACAAAAGTTGTAATAACAAATCTGTTCGATGGTGAACGTATCCTTTGCGATCACGTTTTCTCGCCGTCTGTCTCCGTTGCCGAGTCTTGCTTCACGGAGATTACGTTAGATAGTGCTTTAACACTATTTGTATTCCCCGTGAGTGTTGCAAGATGTAAAAAAACCGTTGAGAAAATCTTCCTTACGCTTGATGTTTACCAAACGATATCGCAGCTTCTTCCGCAAATCGAAGAGATTTTTAGTTATAATTCGACTTCTCCGGTTCGGTTACAAGCTGCTGATTCTTTGAAGAATCTTAGTGAAGCTATTAATTCAATGGTTGCTGAATTCGAAGCTTCTATTACGAAAGAATCTTCGAAAACTCCTATCCCTGGTGGTGGAGTTCATCAGCTCACAAGGTATTGTTTTAGTTAGCTTAAAATCTAATGAGACCTTATTTGAATATACAAGAATATTCTCATAGTTATTTACCTAAAAAAAGTTTCTTATATATATAGATAGGGTTTTGAACTACTATAAATGATGTACATATTTCATAGTAAAGTAGTAAAACCCCCTAAATTGGGTGATTTATTCCAATTTTTTAAAGATTATAAGATTATATAATTTCTTAGTAAAGTATAAAAAGTTTCCTATATATTACGTTTTGAGAAATTCCTCAAAATACTACATTTTTAAATTTGTTTTCAAAAATACCATAAATACAATTGATTTTCAATGGTGTAAAAATTTAAAATATTTGGTTTAACTATTTTACAATTAGAATATAGTTTTAGTTTTTACCCAAAAAAAAAAAGAATATAGTTTTAGTAGCTAAGCTTTAGTGTTTAAGATTTACAGTTTAGTTTTGAAAATTGACAGTTTAGTTTTAATTTCGTGGTATTTTTGAAAACATATATATTTTAATGTTATTGACGAAAATTGTCCTAATTTTTTAAAAATTATATGAACTTCATCATAATTCTAATTCATAATCACAATAGGTACGTGATGAATTTCATAGTCTTCCTAGCCGATTACCACGAATGTCTCGCCGGAGTTCTCACCGAATCAACGTTACCCTTACCGGAAGATTACTTCGGGAACAATGACGAAGACAACGAAGGAGGAGACACCGGATCTTCGTCTTCTTCTCCGGTGACCACAAGATTTGCATGGCTAATCCTTGTCTTGCTCTGTAAAATCGACACCAAATCTCGAATCTACAACGACACGGCTCTCTCGTACCTCTTCTTAGCCAACAATCTCCATTACGTCATCTCCAAAGTACGTACATCGAATCTAAAAGTCGTTCTTGGCGACGAATGGGTGACGAATCACGAAGGAAAAGTTACTCAATACCTTGAAAAATACGAGAAAATAGCTTGGGGAGAAGTTATGACGTCACTTTCCGGTTCCGACGAAGAGACGCTCGAAGAACACGTGGCGAAAGAGCGTTTGAACCGGTTCAACGAAGCGTTTGAAGAAACGTTTCAGAAACAGAGCGAGTGGGTCGTACCGGACTCGAAATTAAGAGATGATTTAAAAGATTCCGTGACGAAGAAGCTAACTACTGTTACGTCGTCGTTTTATGAAAAGTACCAAGTGGAGGATTGGGAGGAAATTGTCAGATTTACCCCTGAAGATTTGGGTAATTACCTCTCTGACCTTTTCTTAGGTACGGGACGATCGTGTATTATTGTTCCTTCACTTAAACCTTCGGACTCGGGACGTTCACTTAAGTCTACGGAATCAGGACGTTGAAGTTGGAGTGGCGTTTGTGTAAATATGTATGTACTTTTGAGGATCTTGATAATGAAACAGTGATCGTTGGATGGGTCATTGTTGGACACGTGTTGGCTGGTGAAGCCTGTGATTGGTTAGCAAGAAAGAGTGATTTAGTATGTGAATGACCAATATTTGTATAGCCCACAAAATGAAGCAGCCCAGTTTAGAAGATATTCATTATGATGATAAGCCTAATAAATTTGTGGCTGTGTGGCGATTTATGTAGGATAACAATTGTTTTTTCATTTATTGTCAATTTTTTTATGTATTAATTAATTAACAAAGATTACCTCGAATGGATTCTATTAGAAAGTAAAGTTTATAAAGAGAAAAAGTAAATTTCATTGAGGATGAAAATACAAATTTGAATGGTTAAGGAATCCTTGTGAAATTTATCGAAAAGTGGTCATAACGTTAATTAAAGATGATAACCAAGTGGTCTTGGTTTAGTGGTGTTTGAGGAGGTAATTCCAATAAGGCATCCGGATTCAATTTTCCTTGGCCACATAGGTATGGATTATGTCTTAGATCTATTTGCATACCCGGTGCGTGAGCCTACCCATGAGTCACGCCCACCCGATGGGGATTAGTCCCGGGTTTAACAAAAAAAAAAAAATGTTAAAAGATGATAGTATTGCGTTTAGGACGATTGGTCGATTTTTTATTTAAAAAATTAGCTAAAAATATCTTCTTGTTGACAAAAAAGTTTAAAATAATTGTTAAACTAAATATCTTTTTTTTCTTTATCTTTGTATAACCTTTTTTCTCATTAATAACATGAATTACGTGGATTTGAATCTAGATGATAACATCACTAGGATATATTCAGTTAAACTAAAGAAACTTTAATAACCACAAAAAAGTATTAGAATTACCCAAAATAATCCACCATAATTTATTTTAAAAAATTTAATAATTTTTTCACATTATTTTTGCCATCTATTTTTAGAGATATTTTTTAAAAAAATATTATATAAAAGGGAAATTCTTGCACTGAATCAAAATGTAGACAAAATGTTAAAATTGTTACACCAAAATTGGATATCAAAGAAATATATACAAAGTTGGTCTTAGTGTTGGTGGTGCGATCCTTTCTCCATTTTTTGTTTCAATACTATTTCAAATATCCAACACAAAATATTTAAACCAAATGGTGAGCAAATGACGTCAGTCACCTCACCTCAGTAGATTAAAGCATGTAGTAGTTGGTGCAGTAATAGTTAGTTGATGACCGTTAGGTTTAATACCTAAGTTTCAATTTTATTCCCGGGAGACAAAAAGATTCAAAAACAAAGGAAGAGAGAGAGAGAGAGATCAATGGAAAAATGAAGGAAGAGGAGAGAGTTGGTTCATCGTCTTCTTCTTCTTCTTCTCTTCCTGTGAGCTATGGAGTTGACTGTGAAAAATACTATTTCTCTTCCTCTGTTTCTTCTCTGTCTCAACCGTTTTCTCCGGAAGGTTCAAGCAACAAGAGTTGTGTTCTTGAAAACAATCTTTCTTCTGTTTTCTCTTTGGATCATACCAATACCATCGTTATGTTTCCTAGAGATCATAGACCATGTTCTTGTCTCCACCATGTGTAAGCCTTATCTCTCCCTTTCTCTCTTCAGTTTCCTTTTGTTATTATGATTTTAATTTATTGGTTTCTTCTTGCAGCTTCGAGTGGATTTTACAGAGATGTTGTGGCTGTCTTTGTTAGCCTCAAACCAATGAAACTTGTAAATGAAATCTTTATTAAAAAAAAAAACATTTCTTTTTCTTTTGGGAGAAAGTGTTAGTTTGTGTAAGATATTTGTAAAGTATTGATTTGCTTTGAAATGATGGACTACTAATTGACAATTGTGAGAACCAAAAACTAACTCTAATTTTGTTTGCATCGTAGGATTCATGGATTTAGCATTAACATGATTAAATCAAATTTTATTTTAGTAATCATATTTGGAAGGTTGATAATTATTAGAACAATTTAGGATCTCTTTTATTCTAAAATTCATATAACTTTGTTTCCATCAACGTATGACATTTTTTTATTTACTATTTAAATTTTGAGAAAATTATATATAAAGGTACCATGGTAAATCAATTTTAGCGAGAGGAATAATTCGAACATTTATATCAATGGATATGTTATATATAGAAAGTTAGATTGAGGAGAAATATTTTTACTGAGAGATTAAAAATTTACAAGTTCCGAAAGTATCCACATGAATATCTGTGGAGAAAAAACTAACATTTAGGCTTATCAAAACAATT
This sequence comes from Erysimum cheiranthoides, assembly GCA_011420285.2. Lineage (NCBI taxonomy): Eukaryota > Viridiplantae > Streptophyta > Magnoliopsida > Brassicales > Brassicaceae > Erysimum > Erysimum cheiranthoides. The sequence goes on from CM022182.2 coordinate 10,477,687, forward strand.
ATGTGTTGTATTGATTAATTGCACTTATGTAAGTAAGATTTACCACAAGCATAAATTTTACAAAAAAAAACAAAACAAAACAAAACAAAAACAAAAACAAAAACAAATTTAGAACTGTGCATGATAAGTTGCCTAGAGGTCAAATGTCTTGATTGATGTTGTATGCATTTGGAAGACTCCAAAATCCTTGTCCTTTTATATGGTTTCAAAAAACTTACAAGATTGGATCTCTCTTATTCGAATGGATTCTCGGGGAGTTCTTTTGTGTGAGTATTGTCTGATACTCTTTTAGATGTTAAACTTTTGATAATTACTTTAATTCTTTTGTTGTTGTGCAGCGATGTAGTGAAAGAGAAGTTGATTCTTGAAATTTTGATATTTCAGAGATGCGTAAACCTTTAGGAGGTTTCTGATATTATATTTTTTGTTTTTGTCTAATAATTTTTAAATTTTTTAACTAACTACTATCAATCTTAATGCATTGCAAGGTAGAACGTTTTTCGTGTAGCTAGATGACATAGCTTTATTTCACAAGTTAAAGAAGCTGGTAAACAATTTTTTTTTGCTTTTGTTTGTTCTGTTTACGAGTAAGCAATTATACGTAAAATAACTACTATTAATCTAAAATGTTTACGTTTTTGTTTTCTAGATTATAACAGGAGCTCAAGGCTTTGGAAGCTTACTCCAAGATTTTGAAAGAAGGAAAGGTCTTCATGGGTTGTTGGGTGCAAGATCTTTCGAAATGTAATTTTTATTTCGCTCATTTGTCTAATATAATATTTTTTTTCTAGACAAATTGCTATCTATCTTTGTTTTGGACATGGGTTAGGTGGTGGATTTTGATCCAGAGGATCTCAAACAATTTTTGTTGCATTCAGGTTATCCGACTAATGGACAACAATTTGATGAAGAATATGACGTGGATGTAATCAATTAAGACGATAAGGATGACGACGACGACGATGACGATGATGACGAGGATGATGCATAAGAATTTGTTGTTTTGGCTTGTGGTAGTCCTAGGAGACTGAGATTCATACACCGGAAAAAAAGAGTGGTGAGTTGATTTCTCTTTTATTATTTTGCAAAAGCTGGTGATTTGACTAATGATCGTGGAATATGCTGACTCTTTTGGTAGCTATATATGCAATTACTCAAACTATTTAAAATATAATAAATATTGTGATATATTTTTTTTTTATGAAAAAATATCTTGTAGTTTTTGTTGTTTTTTCTTTTTTTTGTGTTTTAGTTAATTAAGAAGTTATGGTCATTTTTTAGGCGGTGAATCTAGCAAATAATATAAATACACCCATTTAAGACTGATATATATATATATATATATATATATATAATATGTTTTCATTCTACTTAGAATACAGAAAAGATAATCATCTTTTTTCTCTCAAACTGACATAAATGGAAAACAAATATTACTAAATTTCTCCAAACATATATTCATTTCAATATAAAATAAATATAGAATGAATAGTTTCCTAGGGAAATTTAGCTTTTAAAATCTATTTTCGATTCCTTATATATTGAAAGTTGAAACTGTGTTGTTTTCAACTAGTTTTGTCTATATGTTTAGACACCAAAATTGTTAAATTTTGGCAAGCTCCTGGTTCTTTACTGATATATTGTACGGTGTCGGTATTTTATGTTCAACCAAAATAGAATATTGGTTTGACTTTATATTAGTTGTTGATCTCACAGTACTCTTATGACGGCTCTTGTTTAACAGGCAAGCTTATGTGAACCTCTAAATTGTTCTTAAAATGTCGGAAAAAAAAAAAAAAATTGTTCTTAACATATAAGTTCATAAATGCAAACTTCTAATCCATATTTAATAATGTTGTTGTTTATCACAATTGAAAAGAATTTAAAAACTGTACTATTTTAATCTAACTCATATGTACTTAATTTTTTCCTACCAAAAAAAATATGTACTTAATTTTTTACTTCTATTTTTTATCAAACTATTTTTTTACTCAATAATCATTTATAAAGAGATCTGCCATTTTTTCTTTTAACAAAGTAGAGATATAATGTAGATTTGTCATACGGTTGTAGTTCATAAAAAAAAATTATTGTTTTGGTTCACACTTCACATTAAATAACGTTGGGTTTAGGATATATGAATTTCGCAAAAAAAAATATTTTTATTCAAAATGTATGTATCCATATTAGGGAAGGTGGATGATTCAGTATCAAATTAGATTTGGAAATTACGAAATCAGGTAGTAAAATTTCTGATTTAATCACGATCGTCTTTTGTTGGAATTATTCAACCAAAGAGAAATAGAATCATGTTGTGTTGGTACAATGACACAAATTCCAATTTATTGACAATAGATTTCAAGAGGATCCAACGGCAGCTAACAGTGCCACGTGTAAAATTGAAATTTAATGTCCTATCTGTTTTTGTGTGGCAAATTAATAAGAAAGGTAGTTTTATTTCGATTTTGGACCGCTCTCTTTCACTACTGTCACTTACCTGTCCCTATTTATTACCATTTTAGTTTTGTTTTTTTTTTTGTTGCTTTTTTCTCCAATTTTTTTTTATTAGTATGGTCTAATTAATGACTCAAATATTGTAAATTATAAACAATTTACTAACACGAATTTCTACCACTTTACTAATTTAATTTCCGTGTTTTCATCCTAAAAATAAGGGACTTCATTTCTCGTTGGAAACAATGGGTTTGTTTTACCACTCAAACCAATGGTTTGAAATGCAAATTATGGTTTAGAAGCATCACTGGTCCATACCATCATATGACCAAATTTAGTATTTAACCAGAAAAAATATCATTGCATTCCAATGGTAATATAAAGTAAAAATAGTTTTTAGTATAAAAATTAACGGGAAGAGATGACATAATAGTAGAAACGGTAAAATATAACAATAAAAAAACATATGAATGATCATTGAAATGGTATACTTATTACTACTATGGTGAAAGATTATCCTTCAAAACCATTATCATTTAAATATGCTCTTGTAATGATAATTGCTTATTTTTTATATATATACATATATGAATATGACAATGTTGTTGTAACAGTAAAACCCAATAAAAGAAGAAGAAAAAAAACATTACATTTAACTCATTAAAGAGAAGCAATTTAATCCGATTTTGGTGTAAGAAGATGTACTTCCAATCTGGTGAACGACAATAATGTCTTCAATTAGTCTTCTCCGTATGAAAATGATAGCATAAAAAAACCATAGACAGACTGCGATAATGATCGTTAGTAATTGCATAACTTGAAAACATTTTTTTTTTTTGTAGTGTACTTTTATTAAGCGTATGTAATAATCAAATACTAATATTAATAAGGTCGTAGCAAAAAATACATATATTAATAATAATAGGGCGATTTTTGTCATTTTCCATGGAGACAATTGGGGCCCAAAATCTGGTAATGAAATCAAATGCCCATTGAATGTTTGCCTACCAAACAAACTTATTTATTTTCCTCGTTTTAACTTTTTTCTTTAAAAAATGTTTGACACGAAAAATTGTTCTGAAAATAGAAATAAATAAAAAAACGTCGCAAGTAAAAATGTAAATGTGATTTTGATAACAACGAAACGTAGATTAAGACATGTTCAGAATCTGAACACTATAATTCAGCAGTCAACTGCAGACTCTTTATTTACCAACTTTTCACAACTTCGATTATAGTATTTATAGTCCTTGAGAATTTAAAATTTTTGTGTTTTCTTATTATAAGACATAATTACAGAAGAAAGGACTAGCTAGCTAGCATAAAATATGGACTGTGACAAGGCTTGAGTAAATGCGAAACAATGGTACAATTAAAATAAAGTGAAGTTTAACATTACAAAAAAAAATATTAAAAATGATACAACTTTAAACATAAGAAAAAGAGAGGGCGTCATTCCAATATGATAGCAAATTAGTAAATTCTTATCGTATTGGAAGTGCATGCCACTGAATTATTTAAGAGTATGGAATAAACAAATTATATATAACACCAAAAGAATTATATATAAAGAACAAAAGTAAATCGAAGTTTCTTTTACATTCATAATCACCTTTCCAATCCGAATTTAAAAAAGAAAACGTAAAAATTTTAACTAAAGAAAAAAAACCAAAAAAAAAAAAAAGAAAAAAAGAAAGAGAGAATATTGTCACCTTGTGTTGTTTTTGCGTTTGCGTTTGAAAACGTTTTACATGAAAGCGTCAGGGATCTTGAAAGTCTCAGGATCTTCATCTTGAATCCAACCAAACTTCTCCAAATAAGGATTCACAATCGATTTTGGTGGATAATTATCAATGCAATGATTCCACACATTCCCTTTTGATTCACCAACAGTAAGATCTCTCACAACTTCCCAAACGCAGCTATTACACTTAAAACCGGCTCCAAAGCTTATCATAAACACTCTATCTCCTCTCTTTAATCTCTTCTTTGCCTCCATGTAAGCCAACACATACCACAAACTACTCGCCGAAGTGTTTCCAAACCGGTGAAGAGTCATCCTCGCCGGTTCAATATCATACTCACTTAAATCCAAGCTATGTCCAATCCCATCAATCACAGCTTTTCCACCAGTATGAATGCAAAAATGTTCGATACCCGTCTTGAAGTTGATCCCTGCCTTTAAAGGAGTCCCTGGTGGGAGATTCGTTGAGCCCTTGCTAGGGTTTTGACGAATCTTGATTTTCTTGATGAGTAGCTTAATCATAAACCTCAAGAGCTCGGTTATGGGAAGAATCTTGGGTGTTATAACCTTGAGATTGTCTACGAAAGCACGAGTTGCGGCTTTTGGTAGATTCTTCCCTAAGTAAAACCCTACACGGCCTTGTTCATCCTCGGTTTGGATACAACAGTTGTAAGACTCTTCTCTAGCTCCATGGTGAGTTCGTACCATACACTTGAGCTTAAACATTGCTTTCTTTCTCAAGCTACGTTTGTTAGTCAGGAGAATAGCACAGCCACCGGATCGGAACAAACAGTTAGCTAAGATCATCGAACGGTTGTTTCCGCTATACCAATTAGGGCTCAAAGACTCGGAGGTAACAACGAGAGCTAACTTGTTTGCATAGCTTTTGAAAATGTTCTTGACGATGTCTACAGAGATTAGACTCGCGCTACATCCCATCCCGGTTAAGTTGAAGACTTTGACGTCATCTCTCATCTTGTAATGGTTAATGATTCTTGAAGCTAAAGAAGGTATTGAAGAGAGCATGGAGACGTTGACTACAAGGATGTCGATTTCTTTAGGAGAGATTTGGTTTCTCTCAAGGACTTTTCCAATGCTGTCTATGTAGAACTCTTCCATCTCTAAGATCCCATCTTGTAATGAAGGACGCTCTTCTCTGCCTTCGAAAACAAGTCTTGGAGCGTAGGTTTGTTCACCAATCCCTGAGCTTACTATGGCTTTGAGAAGGAACTGGTATTCGGTTAAACCGAGGTTTTGGTTTCGATAAATGATCTCTCCGCTGAATTGAGTGCTCACCATTCGATCATCGGATGGTTTATGACATTGGTAGTCTAAGATGTAGCAATCTTTGTCTTGCTTTGAGTCTATGAGTTTCCAGATCTTGAAAAAGAGGTAAGAGAGGAGAAGAGAGAACAAGAGAAGGAGAAGATCCATAACTTTTTTTTTTGGTATGTTTTTTTTTGGGATTAAGAAGAGATGATGAAGTGAGTAAGATGCATGAAAATGAAGTGGAGACTGTAAAGGGGATTATATAAGAGAATACTATGAGAATGGATGAGGAAACGACAGCTCTGAATTTCCAGTGGGTTCTACGTACATCACCGTTGAGTTTTAATAGTAGAAATAGAATTTTAATAAATTTTCGTTGACGGTAAGAAAGTTAGAAGAACAAGTTTACGGTGATTTTTTTTGACTTAGGAGATAAGTGGGGACACGTTGATGTGGAGGAAGACTTCACATGTTTCCATTATTAAAAAACACAAGAGAAACTTCCTTACAATAAGTCTACCATTTACCATTCTTTCATATTTAATAGCATTAATTCTTGATCTTTAATTTGTCCTCTACATCTCTTTTACATTTGAAACTAGAGGATATATGTGTTTGTTGAGAATAGAGTCTCTTTTGTAAACGTTCAAACTCTCAATTTATAATATCAATTTGCATCGGTCCGTAGGATAATCCATTGAATTTTAAGAAAATCCGGAAAAATCATTGGTTCGAAATGAATGCTAATATTCAAAAAAGAATTATATATAAAAATAGATTTGAAATAGTCTATGCATGCAGTGATATACATCATTACATGGTGTAGATATGTTCCATATCTCTAGACCACATATTTACAGTACTAATTAAGAGTCACTCCCTACACCACATCTCTTTTGATGCTTGCTCTTATATTTAATTTTAATTTGATAGTTTGTGGTTCAGGTTGAATGAGTGATAAAATAATGTGAGTTGGAGAAGAATGTGAGGTTAGGAAGAAAGTGAAGAATTAAGAGACCAAATAAAAAAACAAACAAAGACACACAATAGTGATAGTGTGAAGTTGTCTTAAGTCATCTTAAGTCTCAACTTCCACCAACCGAATGTAGTTTAAGTAAGTAATTACGTATCAATCTATTATTACAAAAACCACTCAACACTTTGGCTCACACCTTCTGCGTGCGTCTCTCTTCGTATTTCCCCACCTTCTCTTCTGTCTATTGGCTTAAACACTTAATTTTCCTTTTAATCTCTCTCTCACTCTCTCTCCCTCCCTCCTTACTATTATATTCATCTCTTACTCCAACAAAGTTAGGTGTGGGCATGTGTATAGATATTTATGTATATATATTTATATATGCATTCCGAAACATGAATTTCTATATATGTATATTATAATTTATATATATATATATATATATATATATATTTCTTATATATATTATAATTTCAATATACTTCTTTCTATATATAGGAATTTGGAGACTGTTTCCGCCGTGTTAATTGCAGTGACCAGTTAAATTAGGAGTCAAATCTACTTTGTTATTATGTTTTACACATTTACATCAATGATCGATTATTGTCACTAGGGTTGATAATTAATTACATATTGAATATATATGAAATAATTTCGAATTGCATGTTGAGATGCTCGTTACAATTTTAGTTGAGGGCTACATTTTGGTGTTACAATTTTCGTTTGGTTAGAGAATAGGACCAATAGACTGTAGACTCTATATATATCATATTTTATTTGATACGTTAAACCAAATATTAAAATTTAAAAGGCTCATTTTCTCAACAACTATCATAAGCAATGATTAGTCATTCGAATTTAATAAAAGACGTAGAGTAAAGAAAATATAAACATGGGACACGTAATAAAATATCACATGGCTTGCTTTGAAATTGGAATCTCGTTGCATAAAATTATATGTTAACAGAAAAAAATTTCATTTGAAAGCTTTATCAAAAAAAAAAAATTTCATTTGAAAGAGGGTTTGTATGGTAACAGAAGTTAGACAGAGAGATCTAACATTACATATTAGCTTGCTTCTAAAATAAACAGCATTAATATATGGACTAATACTACCAAAATTCTCCACCATAATCACATTAGTAATAGTTTGTAATCCATTTGTCACTGAAAAACTCATGGTTGCTTGTGATAAAATGCTACAAAGTATGCAATCTATTTCTTATTTTCATTAATTCTCCCACAACAATTTGCTCTTTTACTTGCGTTTTTGTTTAAAAATAAAGTATTAGATATTAATTACAACCAATTGTGATTTACTGAAGTCACTATACAATGTTCTTAAGTCTCATTCAATATTTTCTGCGAACATTTTATAAAAAATTTAGTGTCTACTTACTCAACACTTATAATTGATAATCCACTCACTATGATCACTGATCTTTCCCGCTGCCATGCCTCTATTTGATCCATTGACGCCAATTATTTTTCATATATTAATAAAAATAAGTGACCATTTAAACCAAAGTGAACCAAAATCATTCTAAAAATATTGTAACATCTCGAAACAAATTTCTAAAAAAAATAGGAAGAAAAAAGACGAATGGCGATTGCATATTTATTAATTATTGGTATCTAAACCGTTTTCATTTCCCTCATGTTTAGGGCACTTTTCTTAATTATTATCCGTAGTTAGAGAGGTGGATCATTATGGACGTAGCCACACAGAATTCTGATAAATTTAGATTTCATTATATTTTTTTGGATTTAGATTCGAAACATTATGCTATTTCTCACACGGATTTAGGGCACTTCTTTCTTTTTACTGACCCAACTCTAGGACGGTGCTATAATTATACCCGTGAACCTTAAAATTAAAGATTCGTTAATTATGGTTTATATGGGTGATTATTATGATCTTAATCTTAATCATATTAATTTTGATCGTTAGTTATTTTTTACCTTTGATCGTTTAGTAATCACTCTTTTTTTTTTTTTTTTTTGCAGGATTAATTACTTGTTTGATGTTTGATTCATTTGTTTGTTTTTTCACTTAGCTTGAGAAAAAAAATTGAAAACTCACATGTCTTAGACTCTTAGCTAAGATTATTTTTCACATCTTTTAGTATGTAACATAATTGGTCCCCAAAAAATTCAATTCCTAAGTATTATCATCGGTACTTTAGTCCCTTAAATTTAGGCGCCACAATAAATTTAAGTCCAAGTACTTGTTGTAGAATTTGCAATCGTAGCTTAGTCTTATAGGTTGAAGAAAGTTTTTTTGACTTCCCAATCACGGGTTCTATCACCTACGTACTTATTTGTTTCGGTCTTTTCTCTTAAAGAATTTTGTTTGGTTTTTCGTCCTAAATAAAAGAAAGAAGTTGAATCGAACCACTCGTTCACAAGAAATACGGACGAAGTAAAACTACAAATTTTAACTATATCAAAGATAAATACAAATCAATCATGAGTTCTACGTTAAAAAAAAAACCTCTCATGATAAAAAAAAACTTATCTATTAAGGATATTTATAGTATGTGTTTGTTTATTCTTTCACGAATTAAGCTTTTAAAGTTGATTATTTTTTTTGCAGAGGTTTTGATAAACTAGCACCAGTAATATCAAGACAGAAAACTTTAGGAAAATATTCATAAAAAATAAGACATTTTTCTTTGAGAAAATATGCAATAATCTCGTTAGTACTGTCCAACCGAAAATAGGTTCTTTGAATACTCAGTTAATGTTTACTACTCCTATTAGAATTCTAGTCTTCTTTATCTTTTTTTCGGTAAAATTTTGGATCAACAATAAGATATGTATTTTTTTTTTTTTTTTTTTTTTTTTTTTTTTTTTTTGATAACCGTGGGGATCCTAAAGGCTTTCTAGGCCCAAAGACTAATCCCACGAGGCCCACGAGAAATCCACGTTGTCTTACCACTTAAGGCGTCTCCGGGTGGCCAAGGGGATTCGAACCCAGGGCGGAAGCTCCAGCTGGAGCCCCTTTACCACTGGACCAAAGTCACTTGGTTAACAATAAGATATGTATTTCCAGCAAAACTCTACATGCAACATACTGAAATTCAAGAAAATAAATGTTTAAACTAAAATAAAGACAAAATACAAATTTTGAAAAGAAAACCTCAAAAGCCAGCAAAAAACTTCATTTTTTGGAAACAAAACTCTACAAATACAATTAGTGAGAGACTAATTGGAAATAAATTACCATATAAGAAAAAGAGTAACATAGAGTACAACAAGTCATTGCAAATAAGTGACTAAAGCAATCCAATTTTTTTGTGAAAAAAGGATGCCTATGCGACCATATCCCTTATATATTAATAGAGAAACATTTTTGCCAAAAATGCTGATGTGTCATCATTAGAGAGCTCGGCATTAATTATAAAAATTTTGGCAAAAAAATGTTGATGTGTCATCATTAGAGAGCTCAATGTTGATTTTAAAAATATTTGAAATCAAAATTAATTTTGTTTTAATTAATCGATTTATTTAAGGAATTATTAAATTTTCTCTTCCCTCTAATTTTGTTAACAAAGTTATTTCCCTTTAATTAGAAATATTTCAAAAAATTTCTTAAAAACTTATCTCTCATCTTTTTATGATCATATTTTTTTAAAAAAAAATTGAATCAATAAATAGTCTATATAGTAAATAAAATCTAGATTTTTTTTTCCACATATGCTGTGATTTGAATTTTTAAAACGAACATAATTTACTTAATTAGTAAAAAAGAAATTGAATTTTAATATTTTAATATTCATGTAACACGCATCCAAAAAATATTTAATATTTTTGATTAAAAAGTAAAGAAACTTTGACAAAAAAAAAAGTAAAGAACAAAACTATTCAATCAAAAACAATAAATAATCACTTAAAAATGTGAAAAAATTGCATTGTATCATAAAGATCAACGGGTCACTATCTCTTTGATTCGTTTAATAACTTTTATAGATCAATTAGAGTTTTATATTTACATTACAAGCAAACTTTCAAATCGTGAATTTTAAAATTTATAAATTTAACATTTGTCCCGCGGTGTACCGTAGGTTAAAAACCTAGTTCTAAATTAAAACAGTCGTCAATTCTTAGTTGACTTTTATGCATTAATATCGTTTAGATAAATAATATTTAGATTATTGAAAATTAGTTGTTTGATGGATAACGACGAAATATCTATAAATGCAGTCAACTAGGCTGCTTGAAAACTTAATTTACAAAAAAGAAAATAGATTTTGTAATTATCAGAAGTGCATGTATTCGACTGAAGTGAGGTTTACGTTGACTTCCGTGATAGATCGGACTCGGAGACTGAGAGATTATAAGAGGAGACGACATTATTAGTCAAGCAGAGCGACTTCGTCCAATTTTCTTTCATTAATAGCTTGAGAAGTTTGATTCAACGAATTAAGCTGTAAATCGACGTTATAGTCCCAATAAATACACATTCATAGTATATTATTACAATAAATAAGGGTGCAAAATAAGTAGTGACAAAGATTGATACCAAACTCACTAATATTCTCCACATTCTTAAGGAGTACTCTACAATATCTGTTTGGTCAACGCTTATCACACTTGTCCAATATTGTAAGTAAATAATGTTTTTTTTTTTTTTTGATCAAACAAGTAAATAATGTTTATGACAAATAAAAAGGTCCTCATTTTTCTCATATTATTTTTCAAAAAAAAATATTTTGAGTCTTTTGAGTAAATACTGATTATGAGAATATTGTTTGATACTTATAAATACTTCATTTGTCCCATTTTATTATAATTTTTTGGTTAAAAGCACACATAGTAAAAAATTTATTTTTATTACAAAAATATCATTTAATCTTTTAATTTAAAAACCATGCAACTGATCATATAAAATACTGCAAAATATGCTTGATCACAAAATATCAAGTATATTAAAATTTTGCATAGAAACTTACAAATCATTTATAAATTAAAACAAATAAAAAATACTAAAATATCTTATGCAATGGGATAAAGGGGATATCAAAGAATAATCCTAGTAGTTACATGCATATAGGGGCACAATTAATTGAATTATTGAGTGCAATTAATAAATAAGGACAAATTTTTCATTGAGTGGGAAAATTATATTCAACTCTTTTTTTCTTTCTCATTTTGGATGCTTGACCATAGATATTTATACGATAATACGAGTTGTTAATTTTAAGAGATTTATATGCCCAATGTAAGATTATTACGATATATACTAGTCGTTGGTGTTCCGTCGCCATATACATACCATAGTTGTCCATACCATCGCATAACCAGAATCCAGAATAGCTGTTCTTAAAGCTAAATAATAAAATTTCATCTTACGTATGAAAACATAAAAATAATATATTAAATTGTTTTAGTTTTGGGGGTTTCTGGTTATGACATCGTCAAATTAATTGGTTATAACTATAAATTGTATACATACATGCAGTTGTTTGTACATTTACAAGTAATGCACGTGGGGAGCTATACTAAGTAGTCTACTCACTTGTTTATTTTTGTTCATTTAATTCGTTGTGATCTTCCATTTACGAGTACAATGTGATCTTCCCTTTCATATAACTTTTCAGTACATGATTATAAATAACAATCAATAAATGAATACAGTCGTAACCGAGAATTCCCATCTGTATTTTTTCTAAACATAACAATTTTCAAAATTTTCTAATAATGGTTGAACATGCACCATGTGGTCACGTTTTATAGATTAGACATGACAATGTGTATATAACATGTAAAATTATTCATAGCTACATAAAAAGCAAGACATTATATTTGGCTCGGGGAATACGGTAGGAATGTTTTTGATGTTCTTGGTGTAGTTTCTAGTTGATAGAAGAGCTTTAAATCCAGAAGATGAAAATAGTAGACATGGATTAACTATTTCCAAATATGCAATAGTTGTTGTTACTATAGATATTATATTAAAATAGTTTTTTTTTATTGTAATAATTTCACACCAATTTGGTTAGTGTTGACTTTTCATATTGAATAAAAACTAACAAAATTAATATAATTCTTAATTATGTAGGTCACGGAAAAACGTAGGTTATGTTCGTTTGGTCGCCGCAGGTGACTGCGGCTGCGGCAGCGGTTACGGCAAACGCTTAATTTTGACGTTGAAACTAAATTAAATTAGCGTTCAAAATTTTTAATCACATGTACCCGCAGCGACCAAACAAACAGGACTGACTTCATAGACTAGTTGAATATGCGTTAGACTTAAATCTATCCGATCTGGTAGCAGATATGTAATTTAAGTTTGTCTTAATCTGTTGTGGTAGCAGGTACAATGTTCATTCACTTTCGATACATGTTAGAATTAAATTAGCTAGTTGTATCTAATGGTTGATATACAAGTCAACGTGACTGAAACATTCAAATTTATATCAAGAGTCTAAAAGATATCCTAAAAAATAAAATCTCCCAAAAAGCCAAAACACTTTTCAATTAATTTACCTTTGGAAAATTATTTGATGAATTATATAATACCATTTATATTTGGTGAATTATTTGGTGACAATACTAAATAATACTATCCTATATGAATAAGCTCCCAAAATATCTTTCATTTATGAGATTGCCATTGCATGCTCACCTAATAATTTTAATATTTAAAAGGCACAATTTGTTATTTCTTAATTATAAAACAAAGATTTTTTGAACTCGATTGTCAGCTCCATCTATTTCTTTTCTCTTCTCCCTTTCTCTCGTAGAGTAACTAAGTTCATGAATATGTTTGCAAGCTAGTAAGAGAAATTTCATTACAAAAATGAATCAAACATAAAGAAGTATGAAGTATGAAAAAAACATGAAATAAAACTATTATTGGATAAAAACGCGTAGATTTTACAGAAATCTAAAAGTCATATGTTTTAATAGAATTTGGAATCATAAAAATATGGGAGATTTTTTTAAAAAAAAGAAGATTCACCTTCTCTTGTAAAAAATTCACAATGAAGACAGTGTCTTTCTTTTTCTATTGAAACCGGTTTGCTTTGTTCCTTTTAAATATTATCTTTACTTTTACTACAGAAATCCAAAGTATTTAACTATTACTCCTTCTGTTTTTGAAAAGTTGTCGTTTTAACTATATTTGGACAAATTAAGAAAATGTATACAATGACTATATTAACCTCATAAAAATGACAAGTAATTGTTTACAAATAATTTGTGTTTAATAAAATGAAGGTAATTTAGGTAGTTATTGGCATAAGTTACATTATTACTTTAAAATGACAACTAATTTAAAACAAAAAAAACTCTAAAACGACAACTATTCGAAAACGGAGGGAGTACATATTATGAGATGACAAAAAAAAAAAATCCAAAGTATTTAACATTTAAGTGTCCTAATCTCTCAAATAGTATTAACACTTGAAATAGTATTTCAATTGAAAAAAAAAAAAAACACTATAGACATCAAAACATATTTTGAGACCAGATTTATGGCCATGCTTATTAAGAAGATATGATACATATTCAGATGCTGAAATATGATACATATTTCAGATGCCAGCTTTTGTTTTTAGCATTTTATGTTTGGTAAAAAATACAAATGGGTTTCATAGAACTGGGCCTGGGCCTATTAAATATTTATTTTGGGCAATAGTGTGAAATCTAAAAATTATTTAACGACTCTGTCGACTGTTATAGACTCATAGGGTGGATTAGGACTATAATTTTAGAACTCTAAAATGAAACTAATATAACAAAATATTTTTTCATATATCATCCGCTAAATCCAAAACACACAAAGACACAATATCAGAAGATACTAGTGACAATAAAAAAAAAAAAAAACAGCAAAAGAAAAAGAAACAAGCTAAAACAATTTTGTTATCCAGAGATTTAATAATTTGAACCACATAATCCAAACCAAATTAACCATGTCTAAAGTGATGGAAACCCTTCAGAAACATTGTTGTTTTGGTCATATCCAAGCATTGGTCCATGATTAGGAATAGTCAATGCACTAACATCGATCATTCTTGTTTGGTCAAGAAGATTGATATTTCCACCACCAACATTGTTGTTTTGGTTATATCCAAGCATTGGTTCATGATTAGGAATAGTCAATGCACTAACATCGATCATTCTTGTTTGGTCAAGAAGATTGATATTACCACCACCAACATTGTTGTTTTGGTTATATCCAAGCATTGGTTCATGATTAGGAATAGTCAATGCACTAACATCGATCATTCTTGTTTGGTCAAGAAGATTGATATTACCACCACCAACATTGTTGTTTTGGTTATATCCAAACATTGGTTCATGATTAGGAATAGTCAATGCACTCACATCGATCATTCTTGTTTGGTCAAGAAGATTGATATTACCACCACCAACATTGTTGCTTTGGTTATATCCAAGCATTGGTTCATGATTAGGAATTGTCAATGCACTCACATCGATCATTCTAGTTTGGTCAAGAAGATTGATATTACCACCACCAACACTGTTGTTGTAACTTCCGCCATAGTGATTCTGAGGAACAAAAGCTTGAGAGTATTGGGAACTTTGACTTCCCAAATCCATTCTCAGATCTTCAAGAACACTTATTAGATGATTGATTTGTGTTAAGTTAAGTTCTTTCGGAGGTTTTTCCCACCACGTCTCTATTTCTTCTCTCTTATTTTTTGTTTGCTCCAAACTTTTCGTCCTATCTTTTTCACTTTCAAACTTTGATGACTCCTGCAATTAAATCTATCGTGTGTAAGTGAATCAATACTTTTATACGTAAACAAAAAATTAAACCTACCTTAATTACGAGTTTAATATTAATTTTTTTTGAGAGATATTACATACAGCTATGTTATGTTTTATTAAAAGATAGAAAAAGAGAAAAACATTTGATATTACCAAGGTGAGTAGATTGTTGAGACTTTGGATTGTTGCGTTCGGACCATTTTCAATAGGTTGGAGAGGGTAATGCATATAATTTTTGAAAAGGTTAATCACAGATTTAATATCTGGACTACCAAAAGAAAAAACTTTTCCACCAGGTGAAAACACAATTAGTCCAATCTGTGCTCCACACAACGTACAAAGTTCACTTGCTTTCTTAAAAACACCATATCTTCTTTTCGAAAAAGTAACTTGAAGACTCATCTTATTTTTTATTTTCTCCAGTTCTAATTTTCTACGACCTCCTCTCTTTTTCGCCATCCTCAACAGAATTTAAAAAAAGAAAAAAGAAAGAGAAACTGATGTTAGCAAATAAAATATATGTTCTATATTTATAGAGAAATGTTACCAACAACTATTTAACATTATACGTCATTATAAAGTAATTTTTTTTTCTTGACCAACAAAAAAATTATTTTTATTTTATTTAATATATATATAAGGTATATTATTCCTATATTCTATATATAAGATATACAAATTTATGATATTCTAAATATAATATTATCATCTTCCTTTTTACAATTTATTATTAGCTGTTAAAAGTAATATAGCATTTCTGTACGCTCGCATGGCCCTACCCAGCTTTTCAACTTCACTCTTATGACACGTATGTAATCTAAGATGTCTCATGGACACTTAAAGTAATTAGCCATTGTATTTTTGAAAAAATCTACTTGTGAAACACCGCACAATTATCTTTGTTAGGTATAATTTTTTTATTTTAAATACAATATTATCATCTTACATGTTACAATGTATTATGATCTGTCAAAATACGATAACATCTATGTACATTTGCGTGGCCCTAACCAACTTTTCAACATTACTCTTATGATACGTATATAATTGGAGACGTCTTATTGACACTTAAAGTAATTAGCCAAGCATTTTAGGACAAATCTACTTATTACCGTGTAACTGAGGATTCCTTTGAATTCATGGATACTTCAAAATAATTAACCAATGCATTTTAAAACAAGTTTGCCGATTCTTACTTATTTTCTATAAGATCTATCTAAGAAACCATAATGTCAAAACTCAATTTCTCCAGTGTGAAAGCAGAAGAGTGAGCAATCTAATAATGTTCAATGTCTATATACTCTTATGACACGTATATAATCTCAGACGTCTCATGAACACTTAAAATAATTAGCCATTGCATTTTAGAACAAATCTGACAGCGCATAATTATCTTTTACATAAGGTATAATTTTTTAAAATTTTAAATGCAATATTATCATCTTACTTATTACAATGTATTATGATATGTCTAAAGTACTATAATATCTTTCTCATAGTTCTGGTTCTCTCTCGAGATATCTTCAAATAACATTTGCAAAAGTTTCAGCAGCCGACCCATTCTTCGCCTCGGAGTCCTCGGCTAGCTCGCTTGTCTTGTCTCCATACCGTCAGATGATGATTGCTTCAATGTCGATCAACTCTTCGTCTTTGTACAACTGCGACACTCTCACCACCATCTCCCCAACTCAAGAGACTCTAGGGTTTTGCTTGTTGGACCTCTTGCCTTGCCTTGGCCCATTAATCATGTCTCGGCCCACTTTTGGAAATTGTAGTCCAATATTTTTTTTTATATATATATATATATATATATATATAATCTAAGACGTCTCATAGATACTTTCAAATAATTAACCAATGCATTTTAAAACAAGTTTGTCGATTCTTACTTTATTCTCTATAAGATCTATCTAAGAAACCATAATATCAAAACTCAAACTCTCCGGTCTGAAAGAAGAAGAGTGAGCAATCTAATAATGTTCAGTGAATCATAAATGATCCCAACACTCGTTTTGTAGTACTCGTGATCATTTATGTTTAATGCTTAAGAGCGATGTAAAAGTACAATTACTAACAATTATAAATACAAATCACAACGTCATCTTAACATAGTCACAACACATACACAACAACAACATATTCTAGTTGTAACTTGTAAATCTAGAGGACTCACATGTCTGCTAATCATAAAGTGCTATAGAACTCATTATGAACTGATATATCCATTTTGATTCAACATTTGCCACAGTTGGCTCTTCGTAAAGTTAGAAAATATTTTCTCTCGTATTAAAAGTAACATAGTGAATCATGTAACTAGCTACATACTCAACAAGTTGCCAATCTCTTACATTACATTCTTAATTAGTAAAATAAGCTGCATATCAATAGTATACAATCCTAGGATGTAATCATGTGCCTCTATCTCTTCATACCCACCCTTGAGAGATGAGATACGGCATAATGACCACCATGGAATGTCTACCTCTTGCCATAAATTCTTATTCAAACTTCACTTTTGGTTCCATTCTGACATTTGCTAGTATCATGAAAATGTTAACAATCATGGTCAAGTAAAACATCACCAAGGGTTCTTTAATTTGATTGTTTCCATAGTTCATAGTTTCATACACATTCGGTCGCTTGTTTTATTATATAGGCATGCAAGTCATTCACCATCTCTATCATTTGAAACCATGATATATCTGTTCTAAAAGAGAAATTTGAGACTATGATGCAAACTAGTTGCAGATCTACATTTTGAGATCAATGGTCTGTTGCCAGCGTTACTCCTTCAATATCACATCAAAGTAATTAGGAATTTCATTTATACTTAGGTTTTGTAATTTGGAGGTTTGCCCTCATGATAAATCATACTGAAACCAAAAAACCCAAAGAAAAAAAAAAAAAAAAATCAACACAGAAATTAACTATAGTCCAAAAATTAAAAATTCATCAGAGGCGAAACCTGATTCAAACAGTCAAATGTTAAAGATTCCAGGCACCAAGTTAAATCAAGTCACGTGTGTGCTTTTCACATCTACGTACCTGCGTGTGTTATTCCCCTCGACGTGAGGCCAAGTTTTTTTTCACTTGACATATACAAATTGATTAAGATTATTATAGTAATATTTTTGGTTAATTAAAGACTAAGTAATATTATAGGCGTAAATTATACAGTATATTTTTTTTGTTCAATCCTTGAAACATATTTGACTCCAAAAAACTACCAATACACGAGTCTACATTTGTCATTTTAATTTTTGTCCAAAGAATTTCAATGTAGAGTACCGATCATCAACTTATTAGATTAATCTAAGAAATTAATCTTTACAATGTCATTAGAAGGCATAGATTAGATATAGACTAATGATTTAAAAAAACAAGAACTGACATGTTTTAATTAACCAAAAAAAATATTTTAGGCCAAACACGTAATCAAAGAAGAATTAAGGGGTAAAAAACAAAAAAAACTTCATAAATCAAAATTTGAAACTTTTCAAATCACCTTTTCTTTATTTGTGTGTGTTGTCTTTTTTCACAACGGTCGGATCACGGATATTACAACATAACGGTTCAAAAATTAACGTCGTTAAGATCCATAAGCGTCTAACAAGTCAAATCGCCAGCGCCTACCGTAACGGCTCATTTCTTTTGTTTTTTTAATCCTCCGAATTTTTCATATTTCTTTTGCTCTTCGTTTAATTTTTAACCTTTTGTTAGAGAGAACTCATTTGAGTCTTTTATAATTTCATCATTCATCTCTTCTTCGTCGGAAGATAAACCACCATCGCCAGAAAAAAATTCAAATTCGAATTTGTGTTTTGAAATCGCCAGATTCTCCGAAGACTGTTTCAAGGATTCGGAATCTAAACTCCGACGTTCTCTGTTTGATCGGTACATTTCTTTCGCATTTTTGAGTTTTGAATTTCTGGAGATTTAGAGACGCATTTTGAGTTTTGAATCATCCATTGACGAATTTAATCGCGATTTCGAGGTTTTAGGTTGAAATTTGGATTAATTGAGATACGGATTCGTTTTTGTTCCATGTTTAGGGCGTGATTCGTTTGAGTCCGTAGAAATTTGTTGATGACATTGATGTTTTGAGTTGTATTGATTTGCGATTTAAGCTTGTATGTGTGGATCCTTTGACTTACAATGGCGATTTATAGAGATTTGTTTCTCCGTTGATGCAGAGAGATAGTTTTTGTTGTTTACGAAACTATAAGAAGGCAGAAGAAGAAATGGATTCTAACAATTCAAAAAGAGGAAGTTCGGTTAAATCTCCATGTCAAACTCCACGATCAACTGAGAAGTCAAATCGAGATTTTAGAGTAGCTGACTCAAACTCAAACTCGAACTCGAATCCAGTTAGCAAGAATGAGAAAGAAAAGGGTGTGAATATACAAGTTATCGTTCGTTGCAGGTACATTTCGATTATTCCTATTTGTAGCTTCTTGTTGTTGTTGTTTAAATGCACTAATCTTCACTGTGGGGGTTTTGTATTTTGCAGACCGTTTAATTCGGAGGAGACGAGGTTACAAACACCTGCGGTTCTTACTTGCAATGACAGGAAAAAGGAAGTGGCTGTAGCGCAGAATATTGCTGGGAAGCAGATTGATAAAACGTTTTTGTTTGACAAGGTTTAGTTCATCTCATTACGTTTTTGGTTTAATCTTTAAGGCTTTTTTAGATAGTATGCTAAGAAAAAGTTTGTGTACTATGGTTAAAACTGAAGAAATCATTGGTTGGTAATGATTGGGAAAATTGTATTCGCATACTGCTTACTAATCCATTGAATTTGTTAGGTTTTTGGCCCAACATCACAACAAAAGGACCTATACCATCAAGCAGTTTCTCCCATTGTTTTTGAGGTTCTTGATGGGTATAATTGCACCATCTTTGCATATGGGCAAACCGGAACTGGGAAGACATACACAATGGAAGGAGGAGCAAGAAAAAAGGTACACCGTCCATTTCAAGAACATCATTTGAAGCTTTTCTACTGATGGTAACTTAATCCTCAATTGATGGAACCTATTTCTTTCTTGCCAGAACGGTGAAATTCCGAGTGATGCAGGTGTTATCCCTAGAGCAGTTAAACAGATATTTGACATACTGGAAGCACAAAGTGCTGCTGAATACAGTTTGAAAGTTTCATTTCTTGAGCTCTACAATGAAGAACTAACGGACCTTTTAGCTCCGGAAGAAACAAAATTCGCAGATGATAAATCAAAGAAACCTCTGGCCCTTATGGAAGATGGAAAAGGTGGTGTTTTTGTCCGAGGATTGGAAGAAGAAATAGTGTCTACTGCTGATGAGATTTACAAAGTCTTGGAGAAAGGTTCAGCCAAGAGACGCACAGCAGAGACTCTTCTCAACAAACAAAGTAGTAGATCTCACTCAATATTTTCGGTTACAATCCACATTAAGGAATGTACTCCAGAAGGGGAAGAGATTGTCAAAAGTGGAAAGCTAAATCTTGTTGATCTTGCTGGTTCAGAAAATATTTCACGGTCTGGTGCTAGAGAGGTACACATAACAGTAAAGAACCATGATTTTATCATTGACTGTATGATAGTGTGCCTTACCTCAATGATTTTGCTAAACAATTTGAGAGTCACTATATTGCAGGGTAGAGCCAGGGAAGCTGGTGAGATCAACAAAAGTTTGCTCACACTCGGACGTGTCATAAATGCTTTGGTTGAACACTCTGGTCATATTCCATATAGGTAAGAGTAAGATTTTGCCTTCATAGGAAGATTTGACACAGGATCTACAGATTTCTAATTATATGAATATACGCATTTCAATTTCAGAGAAAGCAAGTTGACAAGATTATTGAGAGACTCTTTGGGAGGAAAAACAAAAACATGTGTAATTGCTACAGTTTCACCCTCGGTTCATTGCCTGGAAGAAACACTCAGCACCCTTGATTATGCACACCGTGCCAAACACATCAAAAATAAACCAGAGGTCCGTCAAAACATATGTTGCTCTCTTTTTTTTTTGGCTACCAGTTTAGTTATATAACACTCTTTCTTCTGCATTCAGGTTAACCAGAAGATGATGAAATCAGCTATTATGAAAGATTTGTATTCTGAAATTGAACGTTTGAAACAAGGTATTTATATTGGTCACATATTGAGAGGATCTCCTTTGCTTATCAAATACTTACAGTGAATCTCTTGTGTTAACTGTCTGTTCTTGACTGTTCAGAGGTCTATGCCGCAAGGGAGAAAAATGGAATTTATATTCCAAAGGAGAGGTATACTCAAGAAGAAGCTGAGAAAAAGGTGCAGTTCTTATTAAGAAATAAGTGCCACAGTCATTTTTAACAATTATATATGATAGATTCAGACTTCATTCTGTATCGGTTACTGCAGGCTATGGCTGAAACGATAGAGCAAATGGAAGTAGAAGGTGAAGCTAAAGATAAGGTGAGCAGATCAGTTTTAAAGGATTCTAGTGCAGTTTTGTTATTCTCTTTTTGGCTGTAAGAATTAAACTGTAGTTGGTTCCTTCAAAGCCACTAAATATGCTGACTATTGTGATTATTGAATGTAGCAAATTCTTGAGCTTCAAGAGCTTTACAACTCGGAACAGGTTGTAACTGCTGGATTGAGAGAGAAGCTTGATAAGACTGAGGTAGGGTATTACAAGTTTTTGTTCTAGCTTGTTGCTGAGCTCAGAGTTACCTTTTTACTGACATGCAAGAGATACATTCTTACACTCTTTTCTTCTGATTTCAGAAAAAGCTCTATGAAACTGAGCAAGCATTGTTAGATCTCGAAGAGAAACATAGACAGGCAGTTGCAACAATTAAGGAAAAAGAGTACCTGATATCCAATCTCCTTAAATCTGGTAAGTTGGTGTTTTGTGGTTACGAGCTGAGTTTATTTCTTGGACAGTAGTATGTTTCAGATGATACTTCGGCTAACCTTATTCACATTTCCTCAGAGAAAACACTTGTTGATCGTGCTGTCGAGCTTCAGGCAGAGTTGCAAAACGCAGCATCTGATGTTTCCAACTTGTTCGCCAAAATTGGTGTGTATTGCTCGCTCTCTCTTCTTTCCCATTGTTGCCATCACATTCTGAAAACTAACTCAGCTATTGATTCCAGAGAGGAAGGACAAGATTGAAGACAGTAATAGATCGCTCATCCAAGAGTTCCAGTCACAATTGCTACGGCAACTTGAGCTCTTAAACAACAGTGTTGCAGGTTCAGTGAGCCAGCAGGAAAAACAATTGCAAGACATGGAAAAAGTTATGGCATCTTTTGTATCTGCAAAGACAGAGGTAACATGAAAGGAAATTATGTGTCCTTTACCTTCTTAAAATCACTGTGACACCTATCTTCGATTATGTTTACACAAAAATCGGCTTTTGTGCAGGCTACTGAAATACTACGGGGAAGTTTAGCACAGTTGAAGGAAAAGTACAATACAGGCATCAAGTCTTTAGATGATATAGCAGGGAATCTCGACAAAGATGGCCAATCGACTTTGAATGACTTGAACTCGGAAGTGACAAAACATTCTTGTGCACTGGAAGACGTAAGAAGAGAATCATCATGTAGTCAATTTCTTATAAAGACTGATATTCTTATAATAGAATTTTTGACCCTATGAATTGGTGTTTTGAATCAGATGTTTAAAGGATTTACATCAGAGGCTTATGCGCTACTTGAAGGGCTTCAAGGTAGTCTTCACAATCAAGAAGAAAAGCTCTCTGCATTCACACAGCAACAGCGCGAGTTGCATTCCCGATCAATGGAGTCTGCTAAGTCTGTCTCTACGGTGATGTTAGACTTCTTCAAGACTCTAGACACGCATGCCACTAAGCTAACAAAGCTAGCAGCAGATGCTCAAAACGTCAATGAGCAGAAATTATCTGCATTCACTAAGAAATTCGAGGTGGGTTTTAGCTACTCATTGTCTAATTATACTATACAAGATTGACATTGAGCTTCTCTTATACTAAATAGATTTATATCGATGTGGATTCTGATTTTTGTCATCTCAGGAATCCATTGCAAATGAAGAGAAACAAATGCTCGAAAAAGTGGCGGAATTACTTGCAAGCTCAAACGCTAGGAAGAAAGAATTGGTTCAGATAGCTGTACAGGATATTCGTGAAGGATCATCTTCCCAAACCGGTGCACTGCAGCAAGAAATGTCTGCAATGCAGGATTCAGCTTCGTCTGTTAAAGTCCAATGGAACGCTCACATGGTCCAAGCGGAATCTCATCATCTCGATAACATTTCCGCAGTTGAGGTTGCAAAGGAAGATATGCAGAAAATACTTCTAAACTGGTAATCACTTCTTTTCGATTAAAGCTAAACAAATTTAACTATTTTGTTATCTTTTATGATGTATTAATCCCTCGAGCAATGATTTGATTGATTCCTCAGCCTGGAGAATTCAAAAACCGGAACTCAACAATGGAAGACTGCTCAAGAATCATTGATCGATCTAGAAAGAAAGAATGTCGCAACCGCGGATTCTATTATCCGGTAACGCACCTTATTACACTTCCTTTCTAATGTTATTCATTAAAACATTCTCCAAATTCAAACTTATCTTCTCCATTTTAACATAAACCAGAGGAGCCAAAGAAAACAACGAGAAACTACGAGCGCAGTTTTCTTCCGCGGTCTCAACCACTTTAACCGATGTCGATTCTGCAAACAGCGATATTCTCTCATCCATTGACAGTAAGTAATCATAATTCAGTTTTCTTCATATATCCATTTATAGTCAATCAATCAATCCTCTTACATTTTGATTCTATCATTCGAAAATGCAGACTCGTTACAACTCGATAAAGACGCATCCGCGGATGTTAATTCCACAATCACTCCTTGTTCTGAAAACTTGAAAGAACTAAGAAGC
Source organism: Erysimum cheiranthoides (assembly GCA_011420285.2). NCBI lineage: Eukaryota > Viridiplantae > Streptophyta > Magnoliopsida > Brassicales > Brassicaceae > Erysimum > Erysimum cheiranthoides. The sequence goes on from CM022182.2 coordinate 10,501,767, forward strand.
CACCACGATGACAACGTTATCGACATCAAACAAAAGACAGGAAAATGTCTTGGTCATGAGTACAAGGTAACACGATTTGATCATTTAATTTTATCATATGATTAAATTGGAACTAAAATATTAAAAATTATTTATTGAAATTAAAAAAAAAAAAAAAAAAACAGGTGGATGAAGCAACAAGCTCAACACCGAGGAAGAGAGAATACAACATACCAACGGTTGGATCAATAGAAGAACTTAAAACGCCGTCGTTTGATGAATTGTTGAAAGCGTTTCACGATTCGAAGTCACCTAAACAAATGCTTCAGCAATCTAACGGAGAAGTTAAACAGTTTAGTAACGGTCGACCTCCGTTAACGGCTATTAACTGAAGCTTTTTTTGTATGTGTTTTGAGTTCCGTGAGATTTAAATAGGAACACGGAAACAGAGTGTATAGCGATCAAATCTCTCCGTTTATTCATTTTTGAACTCTCTTAATTAGTTATGTTACGTTTTTATGATAGAGATCAAATTCTTAAATTTGATTTTATTTTTTCTAATTTCGAAGAATCATTTCACGAGGAAAAAAAATGGAGAAAACGTATGGATCGTAGTTAGTAACCACGGCGTAAAAAATTATAGATACTTTTACCAAAAAAAAAAAAATTATAGATACATATTTGTTGACTTTTGAGCCATTGCTAAATGTGTTTTTTTTTTTTTTGGTGGGAGCCATTGCTAAATGTGTTAACAAAAAAGGCAACTGCCTCAGGCCCTACATATTCAGATTTGGCTCTTTTTTTTTTTTTTTTTTTTTTTGAACACCTATTTGGCTCATTTAAATTTAGTTTATTCAATTAAATTATTATTTAAAAAAAAAAAGAAGTTTGTTCCAATTGATCAATTTGCTGTAACTGAGATTTTTTTTCTTCGACAGCAATATTTGAAATTCTCTATTTACAGTTTTGAGCTTTAGTAATTATATTTTTTAAGTAATTAAATTTTTTAAAATTTCTTTTGACCTAAGAGATGTTCCATGTCATATTTTTTCCTTGGCTTTTAGGTTTAAAAATCAATCATCTGTAATCTTAATTCTTGTTTATTTGTATTATTTTATGATGTAATTACTTATCTTATTTAATCTTTAAGTTTCTTTTTTTAATATTTATTTTTAAACTTTTCACTTTGATAATATATATTTAATCAATACATCATATAAGATAACATTGAATGTTTATTATTTCATATATCCAGTAAACTTATTCTGTGAGACACCTTTGTTGGTTCACCACCAGCTCCACCATAGCTTTGTTCTACCAAGAAATTAATGAGAGTTGGTCGCCCTCCTGAAACCGAGCACACAATGCCATAACTTATAACATGTATACTTTAAAATCTTTTACACCTTATTAATAGTCAATAATAGATACACCTTTTTAAGCTACATTTTTTTTCCAAAGAATAACTTTTAGTTATATTGCACTATGAATCACTAGTTTATAATAGCCCTTTTCATAATGTGATAAGAGCTGAACTACCTTAATTACTATTCTTTTCTATTTTTTATATTTGTCAAATATTTCTCTCGTAATTTCCATAACAATATATTACAGCAATCTGCCAAACCAAAAGACTTGATAAGTCAACCTCCAAACTAACCACTTACACATCTAGCCACGCCAGAACTAATCTTTTTTATTCGTTCGAGTATACTTATATATTTTCATCGGATATCATATATGATGCTCATGTTCTTTTATATGATACAAAAAGCAAAAGTTTGTATAAGTGTTAAGAAATAAACCTACAATGTTTTATATATATATATATATATATAGTATATACTATATTTATACTTTTTTGTTAAACACTCATGCTAAATTTTAGAATGGATGTTAATATGTCATATAATAATAGAATAAAAACATGTGTTTTATATGATGTATGTATACATGGAAAGTTAATAATATATTATGTGAAGTTGTAATTGGCTACTTAATTAACAAAGAACAAAACTTTGTAATATTATTATTATTATGAGAAAATAAAAGAGAAAAAAAAAGGAGAGAATCATAGTACATATCAAAAGGAAAGGTGACCACATCAAAATAAAGAGTGAAGTTACACATTAGACAAAGGAGATCTTTCTCACTGTCTAGTCCTAAAGACAATAGCCTACACATGCATGCATGCATGCATGCAATTACAGAAACCAAGACACCCATTTTAACAACTCATAATAACTCCCACCCCATCAAAGATCTCATAAAAAGAAAAGAACTTTTTGAAAAATTAATTAAAACTACCTATTAGTTGTACTGCCGAGATAGAGACATAAGAAAGAAAGAGAGAGAGAAATTGCGAGGTTATTCAACGAATTATATCCAACGGCTATTACTTTACCCCCCAAGTACACGTGTTTTCGTCTTAGCCTTTTGACACATCATACAGTGTGATACATGAATGAAACACCTGCAGAATCTCTTTTGTATTTGTTGTCTTTTCTTTAAAGTTTGGTACTGTCTTGTTTGGAGTTGATGGATGAGATTGGGAAGAGTTCAAGGGTTTTCAGTGGTATCTTTGGACTGATCATCATCATGTTGCAACATGGAATGGGTGATGATGATGATGAGGGATATGATGGTCGTGGGCCCATATCCATCATCATCATCCAATCTCGACCGTACGATGAATTGTTTGGACCCGTGATTGGTTTTTGCATCAACATCTCTTCAGGTCCACTTTTGGTACAAGAATATTCATTCATCACTTTCCTTTGAGCTTCTCCTCCTCCAGTTCCCTATATTTATTTTCCAAAACAAATCATCTAACAATGATCATCATAAAATATAAAAACAACAAAAAAACAAAAGAAAATTGTAGTAAACATATATATACAGTATTAGCATGTTAAATATTAATCTCCAAACCCCCAAAAAAAAAGAGAGTTAGTATTCGCACTTGCGACTTTCCCACTTAGCCATGTAAAAGGTTTAAATAGCAAACAATATATGGTATTTCTAAAGGCTTAAAATGCTTATCCGGTTACTAAAAAACCATCATAAATAACTAGCATATATATTAATAAGTAAATAAAGCAGATTGTAGGTTCAAAATGTTTTTTCTTTTTATAGGTTCAAATTTTTTTTTTTTGGTTTATTGTAAGCCTATTTTGATCATAAACATTGCATAAAAAATTATTATGAAAGAAAAACTTTTAACAAAAAAAGAAACAGAAAAGCAGACTATTAGGTATATATATATATATATATATATATTAGATATACCTGATGAGGAAGACAGATAGGAGAAGGGTGAGAGCAGCAAGCGAAGGACATATGATCATATGGATGATGATGATTCTGATGTTGATTATGATGATGATGGTAAGGATTAAGATGATCAATGATGTTATTATTATTAACTGGTTGAGACATCATAGATATTGGTTTGGGTTTGATTTGTTGAAGTTGGAGTTGGAGTTGATGTTGTTGTTGGTGAAGTTGCTTAGCTAGTTTCTTCCTCAGCTTCTGTCTATCTCTCGCCTTATGGTTCTGGAACCAGTAAAACACATTTTTTCCCTCGATCCGTCCATAGAAAGCTAAGTGAGCTGTGATCTGCTGTATCTGCACCGCATTCGGAGTCCGTATACCACTCCGATACATCTCTTCCAAGATCATCAGTTGCTCCGGCGTCGGACACCACCTCGTTGAAGCCACCGGACTCATTACAAATGTTGATGCTTTGTGTGTGTGTGTGTGTGTTCTCTAGTAATGTTATCTCCACACACGTAGGGTTATATATATATTATAGAGAGATGTGTGTGGATGAGGTTATTTATACTCGAAATGGATGTTTATATGGTTAGAGAGAAAATGGTAAAGTTATAAATTTTAAAGTGCATTGGAAAGGGACGCAAGAGAGGGAAGGGTTAGACAGAAAATAAACATAAAGAAAGAACTTTGTACTATATTATTGTTTTCTTATGTCACATTAAAATTAACCGGTCCATATATCTCATATGCTCCAAAAATTATTACGTACTATCTGTAAATGTTTTGGATTTAGTTGTATATGTATAAAGGAATATCTTTTGAAAGAACTATAGTTTTCACCTTTGAAATGTTATTTTGTCGGGAGTTTTTACACTCGTATACAGTTGTATATTAATACGAGGCAAGATTTACCATATGAAATTGAAGGATACATTAATATAGTGAACTTTCTATTTCGAAATCTTTTGCAAATAATTCAACATCATTGAGTTCAAACAGAAGAAACGTTAAATAATCACTTTTGTAAAACATATAATCATTCTCTATTATTATTTTTATTTTTTAGCTCACAATCATTCTCTATTATTAGTAAGAAGAAATTTGTAGAAGAGCTTACGACATTCTCCAATTAATAATGTACTACCAACTTAAGATGAGAGAGAGAAGAGAACAGGAACAAAAATCAAAGAGAAACAATGAAGGTGCATGGGTTCTCGAGGTGGATCATTCAATAAATCAATAAGTTTGTTTTTTAAAAAATATATACAATTCTCTCATACAATTAATTAAGACATTGACACATCTGTCTCTGTACAAACCTAAAATCACAGTCTAATTTATTTTATTTTATTTTGTGCACAAAGATAAAGCATACTTACAACACAAAAGAGAAATGACAGTATACGTACTCATTAACAAATGATAAATACATTTCCATAGTTTATAAAAGTTCCACAAAAGAATTATAGATATTATCCCCAAAATATGATCAATCATATCAAGACTCATATATGTGTGTGTGAATATGCATGTATATAGAGAGAGGATGGAAGGAGAATGAGGAGAAACAATTAAATGATTATGTCATAATTACTTTTTTTATGATTTACTTCTCTCAACAGGATGACGTTGACACATCATATTAAAAAGAAAAAAAAGGGTAAATTTTCTTCAATCTTTACATGGACAGACATGATGGTAAATTGGTACGAACCATGTGAAATGAAACATACGCGTTCTATGTATTAATTACGTTTTCATGATCTACATACACATTATAATCATAAGTACATTTAATTTTAATTTACACATTATATTTAACAAAATTTTCGTAAATTAGCACATAAAAATGTGCTTCAAATATCACATCACGCATAGAATTGTCTGTTTAGAATCTCCAGATACTGAGCATTTGACTTTAACGTCTGCATGCATAAACATTGCATGCATTAGCATTCGCACCTATTAGTTGTCTATAGGCTCCGAAGCCCTGTCTCTGCCCACTGTCAACATTCTTGATTCTGGATATTTCAATTCTTTTGGGACTAAAGGATATTTATGTTCTCGTCTACAAATAATGATACTTTTGAATTCTACATTACCAATAAATACATTTCAATTAAAATCTCTATAATTTATACTCTTATTTTGTTGGCTAGGTTAAGAAAGTTGCAGGTGGATGTTTCCATGATTTACTTAATGTAACTAAGGTCCAATTTGTTGGACGGCTATATATGCTTACGAAAACACTTAATATTGACGTATCTAAATTCCAAAATTAGTGTAGGTTTATTGGTTCCGGACTATATATTTTGTCTTTGAATAAATTTCATATAGCATGAAATATGACAAGGTTTTGATATATTAATCATGCATAGCCCTTGTAGATTTTTTAGTTCCACCAAATGATTAATGATACCAATCTAACTGATTATATGATTAGTAATATTAAGTTTTTATACACATGCGATATTTTTCTCATTTCCTTCATTGTAGAAAATATAGAGAAAAAATAAATACTAAGAGACAAGACTATAAATGCATGCATGCAGACAAATTGCAATTTGCCTCTGCATTTCCTTTTAACACTGTCTCTTTTTCAACTTTTTTTTTTCAGAAATAAAAATTAGAATTTGTATTCATACACATAAATGCGTAGTGTTCTGTCAACATTCTTATTAAATCCTAAACTGTTGGTAAAATACCAAACAGCTCTTTTGCTATTTGGCATTTCCTCTCTTTTGTTCCCATTTGTCTCTTTTTTCAAACTAAAATTTTATAAGAGGACTTCATTGCACAATGCCAGTACGTACGCTTCTGCTTTTTAAATTTCAATCACGTACACATGTAGGCTTATATATTGTATCATGCATAGTATATATATACTAATTAAGATACGTAAACCTACAACAACGACGTACCAATAGTTGAAGTAATTGCAAAGTTGGACCATATAAATCTCAAAAAGAATGTCAAACTCATGTTTTTCAAGTTACAAGTTTGCAACCTCAATGGAAACTATCACCTATTCAATTGAGAATATGAGAATATGCAAAAATTTCATGTTTCTCGACAATTATTGTACGGTTGATTGACAAAAGTTGTTTCAAACTAATACTTGTCATCAAGCAGTATTATATAAATTTTACTGTGTTTATCCTTTCATATTAAAGTTTTATTTTTTTTTCCTGAAAATAAATTAATATATATTTTTATTCATATATCACAAAGGACAATGTGGATAGTTCTAAAAGTTGGTTTTGATAATTATTTGTTTGGTTTGATATTTTATAGACATAAATACATACGTGATGGTAAAAAAGTTGAGATATCAAGTAACAAAAATATTGAGTTATCATATTTTATAAGAATCTTGATGCATGTCTATATTTAAAATCAGTAATTTAAAATGCTTTATTTTAAAAATTGGTATGTACGTGAAAAGAAAATTGTCTAACCTTTTGACAATTTTGGTTCCAAAACATTTAATCTTTGTCGAAGTCTAAGGGTATGATTAGTGGGAATAGAGGAAGTGAGAGTAAATGGGAAGAAAAAGTGAAATTTTAAGAGAATTATTAGTGCTGGAAAATAAACCCAAATCGAACTGATCAGCCAAACTGAATTAGATGGTTTAATTTGGTTTTGTATAGTGAAAAAGTAACTGAATGGATTTTGTTCTTTGGATTTATGAACATCGGTTTGGTTCAGGTTTTAGCCAAGAATTGTTCCAATAACTGAACTATCTAAATTCTGAAACATATATGTTAGTTTCTGTTATTTCCATTATTAACTTTTTGATAACTTTTTGATAAATTTGGGTTAGTTCGGTTAGTTTACATTAGTTTGATTAGGTTGGTTAAGCTTTTGGTTAATTTTGGATAGTTTAGGTATTTGGAATACTTTATAACCGAACCGTAATGTATTCAATTTTTTTTGGATCTTTGACGATTCTTTATTCTATTATCCGAACCCATCCGAACTGATAGTTATCTGAATAGAAACCAAATCTAAATTTAAAATATTCTAATAGACCATAAATTTCTTTAAACGAATTACCATACTCGAAATAGACAATCCAAACTAAATCGATTACCTAAATGCCTGATCGATTAGTTACTTCTTTAAAAAAATTTACTCTCCTTTTTCTTTTTTTAACTGAACCTAGCTAAAATTATTTTTCAAAGTATTCAATTTGATTAATAAGAAAATAAAGGAACCTAGAATAATTATCTTTTCAGCTTAATCTTTTACTCGAAATGATATAATCGATCACACCTTAAGTTTCTTTACAACCAAAAAAAGCAAAAAATTATGCTATCGGTATTTATATATAGGCTATAAATTATATTCAGTTTTTACACAACACACGATAATTGTCACATTTATAAAGATACTGATTTCTTTTTTTTGAATTATACACAGTTTTCCAAAGGCTTTGTAGGTTCAAAGGATTAATCTGTGTCGCCGGTAATGCCCAAATATTAATTTTTCGGTGGCCAAGATTCGAACCAGATCCGTATTGAGACTTACATTAAATGATTATGGGCAACGTATCAGTGTGTAAGTCAACTTAGTTGCCTAAAAAATTTGAGATTCCTATATCAAAATTAAACATCCTTGTTAAAGCATTGTCAACAAATTCCATTAATTATGAAGATCGTTAGAAATTTTGAAACTTTATAGAAAACTCCACGTCCGTTGAATTAAATGGAGCTCTATATCACTTGCAATTGCCTATATAAATTTATACCATCTTTAACAGTGACCGTTCAATGAATTATTTTGTCCATCAATATGTATATATAAATGATTTTTATTTCATGGATGTCATTTTTGTTCATCTTAAAAAACGACTCACAACGCTAGAAGTATAATTCCAAATTTAAATTATGGATTAAAATTATAATTTGGATACTTTGATGGCTTATTGATTACTAGAGATTAAATGTGTGGATATATTATGTGATATTGGTAAACTACAATTTATGGATTTTGAAAATAGTTTCTATTTCTAAAATGAAAATTGTGGCATTTTGAATAAGCCAACTGATATCAAGTAAGTCCATCAATGATGAAGCGGTAGATTTTTAGAGTTTATCTAATGTTTTTGGGTTTTATTATAAATAGGTATTTTAGGCCTATTGTAAAAAGTTGTTATTGATATTGATTAATCGAAAGATTTAAAGAGGTTTTTATAAACCATTGTGAAGAGTATTCACAAACCTTAAGAGCTTTTTATGAAAGCCCTGAGAAGAGGACTCTCAACCCTAGTTATCTTGGTATTCTCAGAATCAACGGATCTCTAGTTCCATCCCTAAAAGTTTCTGTTTCATCAGTACTAGAGATAGAAAGCCAGCCAACATAACTACATAATTTCCACTTCTTTATATGATATGTGTTGAATGCACGAAAAGAAGATGAATTAGTCTAGAGTCCCATCAAATGTCTATTTTCAAAAATGTTCATTTTGTTGTTTAAAAATATATAACTGAGTTATTCTTAAGATAATTTAACTTTCGAGACTCGACCAACGATTTCTAAAAATTTTAAAAATATTTATAAGTTTTATAAGGTATTTATAAGATTTTACACACATATAAATATGGTTTTGTATGCTTTTATACATATTAAAAAGGTATTTAGAAAGTTTTATAAAGTGATTTTGGTAGATCTCTTGGGGTAATTTAACAAAAAAATTATGATAGTAGGCATTTTTGAAATTGATATCTGAAAAAGCACATCTCTAACAATTCTCCCAAAAAAAAAAAACTAAATTTTCAATTAACATAAATTTGAATCTATTGTACCAATTTATAAAAATATTTGGTAGCTTTAACAAAAGTTTCTAAAATTTCACTTTCTTTAGTTAATGGGAGAAAACATAATTTTAATACGTAGTTTAAAACACCATGTTAAACATAAAATCATCATTTATAAAAAATCATTCAGACTAGAACTTTTATTCGAAATATATAGATATGACACGTTCATAAAAAAAAAATTCATTAGTTAATCAACAAAATACAAAAAGGATATAGATAGAAAAGCATACAAAAAAAGTTACTATATAAAAAACAAATACAAGAGATGATTTGACGAATGACTGATCAAGAAATGGCAGACTGTCCGTACCTTTCTTTTCGAAGTTCTGAATTGCTGACTTTTCTGTTTCTTCTCTCTTTTCTCCCCCAAACACAATTAAATACCAATCTTTTCAAGTCAATGCACTTATCCCATTCCCAAACCTGAGATCTCCATAACAAACACACCTTTCACTCTTCCTCACAAACATTGACATTTGACACATCCTTTGTTCTTTCTCAAATAGTATTGTCGTTAAAGTACATAAATGAATCTTTATGTAACCACAATAAGTAATGTAACAAACTCTACTTAGTCAACAAGTAATTTAGTGGTTTATACTAATGTTATTATTAGTTTGTTATCATCTAGGGTTCATCTCCAGAAGAATGAGAAAAAAAATATGTTTAGTGCTTCGTGGGATATTTCAAACGTACTTAAAAGTTAAAACACTCTATATCAAAGTATAACGTTTAAGACAAATAAATTATTTTGCATGAGAATAATTAAGTTTGTAGGAAAAATACAGTAGCGATAAAAAATAAGTTCTTAAGTATTATACACGATGATATGAAACAATTTTTATAACTATATTTAAACTCATGCAATCGTAATAACTCATACACAATTTTTAATGTCTATGAACGATCGCATCACGAGTTAACTAATCATAGATACTATAGTATATAGTATAATTTATCGCATTATATGCATATATGTGATATCTTTGTTTTTAAAAAAAAATTGAACATGACCACAACAGCAACGGTCAAAACCGAAATATAGGGAATTTATTATGTTCAATAGGGATATTAAGATTTTACCTCTGTTTGTCTTCTTGGTGAATCTTATTACCATTATTATGATCATCATCATCATCGTTGTTGAAAATTAGTGTTTCATTAGTTACTGTTGATAAACAGATAAACTAGACCGTAAGATATGATAACTCTATGCCAAAATTAATCACATAGCCATATATAACGTGTCACACATACCATATTTTCTTCTGTTTTGACATTTATTATTTAATTTTTCACCAAAAATAGTTGTTTGCATTGCCTCTCAAACAGATACATCCATAAATATAAGTCGATAAATAATAAAACTGATTGTTGACAATGACTTGTAATATTATCGATGTATCATCATCATTCGAATTAAAATGTTGATTACAAAAAAACGATTGTTTAATATAAGATAATGTTGAATTTACGATTAATTGTTTGGCTCGTAGTGGCTACTTGGATCACACCGAAGGTTTATTATTTATAAGTTCTTTGTCACCGGTCTGGTTAAGTGGTTCGGTCTTTAATTTTAGTCTTACATGTTGACACAGAGAGAGAAAAAAAATATCGACAAAGAATCTTAACTAGGCCCAAAATATTTATAATAAAAAAGAAATCTCAGATTTATTGGGCTCAACAGATAGCTACAAAAGCCCAATAATTCAAGAACGAGCCCTTTAACACCAAAAAGGCCCTCGAAGCAAGATTTATTGGTGGTGGTGGTCATGTGAGAGGCAGAGCATCAAATGAGTGAAGAACTTGTTCCAACATCATTCTCGTACTTGAATCCAATGGATTCTCTGGTTTGTCTGAATGAACAACGTTCAATAAATAAAGCTTGTTAGCACTCACAAACGCAGCCGAGAAAATTCTCTTGATTCCTCCTCTTGTGCTATCAATCTTGTATTCAAATTCATACACTTGTTGTTGTAATCCTGATCTTTCTCCTACTGATACAACTTCTGCTTCCTTTGTACTCTCCTAATTCAACAAAAACCACAGTCATAGTTTAAAATGCGCAATTGGAACACTCTAACATGATCCCAATTTTACAAGAAAAAGTATTCTTAGAGGTAGTGTTCGTGTACAACCGCACTATGTTACATATGTAAACAATATTCTTTCGGATTGATTCATTTGAACCATTTTTTTATAAAGTGTTAACAAAAAAAAAAAAAAAATCATTATAAAAAGATGCACATGATTTACAAATAGTTTCGTCAGAGTCTATTTCCGATAACTTAATGAAATTGAATTTTTGATGTAAAAAAAAAATTTTTACAAATAGTTTGAGAAGGACCTTTCGCTTTTCTGCGTTGATAAGCTTATCAGCAACAAATTGAGGAGTACCAAAGTCTTCAAGACTCTTTATACGGACAGGACTAACAACAACTCCAATGTTGTTACTTCCATTGTTTGGTTCTTCAAACAGAGCATTGGCTCCTGCTTTCTCTACCTGAATTACCCAATTAATTTATCAGCAATTCACCATTTGGAGTCAACACACAATTTTCGAATTATTACCTTGGTATAAGAAAAGGGTATGAGAAGAGTGAAGCCATTGTTGGAATCAGTGTATCTTTGAAGGTCTTCGATGGATTTGGCCTTATCCAATAAGAACCCATTGAAGAAGAGTGTGAGAATCGAGAGATTTAAGTGTCTCTTGCTGAGATTGATCTCAATGGTGGATGATGGGTTTTGGGTAAAGCAGAGGATCTGCTTATGGATCTTCTGATGAGTAAAAGAAGAAGAAGAAGATGATGAGAAGAGAGACAGTTTGGGAGGAGATGAGAAGTGAGGAGAAGCTAAGAAGCTTTGCGACCACATTTTGCTTCTTTCTCCTTATCACATGTTGCCGTTAAAGTCCCAATCTTTTCGAGGAATAAAATTACAAAAGTTATATTTTATTCCCTTTTTATTAGAGAAAAAAGATTTTTTGCTTCTTTTTTTTTTTTTTGTAATTTTCAAAATAAAAAGTGTTCAATTTGGATTTACTCAATAATACCCAAAGTCGAATAAATCACTTCAACCAAAATTTTCTGCAGTTATTATAATTTCTGTAAACCATTGGAAATTTGGAAAAATTGGAGAGACAACATTTGGTCAATCAGACATAGCAACATACAAATTGCTCCAAGGTTCAGGCACGTTCTGGCCACAATCCTCCAGAAGATTCACCAATGGTCCAGCTCGGTAAGACGCAGCTTCCTTTTCGGTTATAAAGCTGTGAAGTACGCCGTGAACGCTCGCTCTAGCCATACTCGTTACTATCTGAGTGTAGATTTCGATTGATGGGAAAAAATCTGGAAGAAGAACGGTTTCAAAGTCCCTCATAACTGTAGTATCTAACTGTTCGATATCAATCAAGCGCGCCACGGTTTTCCGGCTGAAACAAAAAGCAATCAAGAAAACAAGAATAAATCGTTAGAATTAGAACAACAAAAGCTATGGTGTTTCATAATAATACGCCGAAGTTGAGAAGCTCTTACCCCTTTTTGAACTCTGAGATTTTAGAGCCACTATCGGTTGAGACAGAGAGACCCTTGAGCTTAAGTAGAGCCATTATCTTTCTGAAATTTTCCTCTTTTGTAACAATGTATGTTATCTTCGACGAAGATGAATCGAGAAGCTCTGCAAACTGCAAAAGGAAAAAATAAAACCCATTAATTTTGGTTTCAGTGACAGTTCTTAAGTAGATCCCAATAGAAGAGCCAACACTTTTCATATCTAAGCCATCTATTAGTGAATGCTACTTCTGTTAACTGTTTGTTTTGAATGTTCAAAATTTAGCAATTTTGCTTTCTTATTATCTCACATTCACAAAGCTTTAGACCTATGGTCATAGATAAAAATAATGTATCGTATGACGTACCTTCTGCAGCTTTTTTTCCTCTGAGGCGCAGACATTTACAGTCTGGATAATACAAGAGCCTTGGCTGGCAATAGAATCACTGAAGGTAACTCTGTTAATTGATCTTCCCAAAAGACTCTGGACGGCCGGAGTAGTGGAAGCACTGAAACTGTCGTTGAAAACTACAGATTGGTGTTTGCTGGAAATAGCCTGCTTAATGGATTTAACAGCATCTAGATAACCACTAGTGCAAAGTGAACTTAGTTCATCAATCACCTGTGTAAAGTGTGAGATATCAATTAGTAGTGTTGAACGATCTTAAATATATGATGAAGAGGCTCCACAGAATGTTACACAGAGTTAGAGAGAGACCAATCGATATCAATAAACATAAGAAGATATTTAGAACCAATAGATGTCCTCTATGACATTAAAATGCCAGAGAAAACTGCCATGAAAATGAGCTTTTCTTCTTGTGGCAAAGTGTGGACTATGTAAAAATGTAGCTATAGGGATCAGGCTTCCACTAAAATTAAAAACTCAGAATGAAGTATGGAAAGCCGCCTACACCACTAAGATCCTTTAGATACAATCAAAACAATCAATACTGGGACAAACATTGACCAAAAACACCGAGGCACATGCTCAAAATAGGAAATAAAATTCAATCCAAACAAGGCAGCAGATGAAGTTGGTTGATGATATATTCTTGAAAAACTAACAAACATCATTCGTAACGAAAGAGGACCTGTCAACCACCTTCCCACTACAGAAGCTGACATAAAATCTAAATTGAAACAATTTAATTTGAAGCCATAGTAGGTTTTTAATAGGAAAACGATTTGGCCATGTTTGGAGTTTGGACTGCAATACAATGAAACAGGAAACAGGAGATAGATTTTAGCATACCAGCAATGAAACGCCCGATATATCAACGCCCTTCAAGGCAACAATTTCCAAAAGTCTCTCAGGCGTTGCAACTATAAACTCAGGCTCAACGCTTTTCAATCTACAGCTCGAAAGACAACTTGTCAGAATTGGAGGTACAAAAGGGATTGATAATCCTTCGTGTTGCAACAATATGGAAAATGTGTAAAACAGACTGGTTAGATGTACCCGGATATCTGATGATCTAGTGACGCTCCTTGGTGTAAGCTCACTGTGTGAATTCCAGTACCTTTCAATGCCTTGCAAACTGATCGAACCTAAGCAAGATAATAAAAACAAAAATGGCTTCATGATGTCCCTTGTCAAGATAAATACAACTAAACTCAGCATAATGTAATGTTTTATAAATATTTGGTGTCCGAAAAGGTTCATGTTTATCAAGTCTTCATAGAAAGTCACTAAATTAAAACAGGTTCACTATAGAAAGAAGACAGTCACAAGACTAATACGATGTGATCCTAACCTGAGATGCTTTGGACTGAGATGGCACAAGGTACAAAAGAAAAGGGCTGTTGCCAAACGACTCCTCCTCCTCCTCCTCGTTTTTCTCCCGTCTAGCAATAGCATCTGCTGCGGTTGAAACAATCCACGCAATCTGTTCCACAGTAGAAGATGTTCCACTTGTCTCTAATATATCTTTCCCAGACAAGAAACATTTCCAAAACTCAATCCCCCAAGTACTAGTGAACAAAGTCTTATCATGCTGATCACTGTATGTACTATCTTTCCGAAACGAGCTCTCAATTTCATTAAGGTTTAACATCAGAAACTTTGGTGGACCATCCATCTTCTGAACTCCGTCAATAGACATAGGAGATGGTTTATTGTCTTCTTTATATCTCTTATCTTTAGTCTTGACCTTCTTCTTTTTCTTTTTGGTAATCTCAGCTTTACCCTGCCTTTCATTGAAAGGATCTTCAAGTGTAGGAAGAGTAAAACACATTCCCTAAGATTCAATACAAACAAAAATGCATCAATATCTAATTTCAAAACTCATTCAAGACTAAGAACCCTAAAATCGAATCGGAAAGTGAACAAAATAGTATCAAACACCTCAATTAACAATTATTCTCTACCAAATTGAACATTTCCAATTTCAAAAACTTGTTCAAGACTAAGATGATAGGTTTCTAGAGATTTACAGTTTCAGCGAACGCTAAAATCGAATCGAAAAGTGGATTTAAGAGTGAGTTACTTGACACATGCTGCGTTTGCCAGACTTGCGGCGTTTCTTGGCGGCGATAATGGCTGCGATGCGAGCAGATACGGTGGCGGTATCGTTTTTTCTACTCATCTTCTTTCTCGTCACTTTGTTCTTCTTCCTCTGAACATTATCGTCGCCTTTCGCCATTGTTTGCTTCTTTGGAGGTTAGCTTCGCGGCGGCCGTTGCTTAACTTTGGCTTTGCTTCCGGATTCTTGTTTTTGGTTTCGCTTTTATATAGTTGTGGCAGTTTTGTAATTTAAGAGAGGTTCTGAGGTTAACAGTGTCATTTCGTACATCGAATTTTTACAAATTCGTCCCCCAGAACCGGCTTGATTGGTGTGATGATAAACCGGACATTTGCATATTACCGGATGGTTGAAGATTTTAGATTTTAGATTTAGTTTTTTTTTCTTTTTTAATTACTTTGAGCATTTTATTAAAAACAAGTCTTTCAATCATTTAAAAGACTACAAAATACAAATGGTTAACAAAAATATCAAATATATTTAAATTTTGCAATAAAAATTACAAAACATTGAAATCAAATAAAACAAAAAATATACCTAAAGCCTAATCATTTTTATTCTACATTTATTTTGCTATTGATCCAAGTCAATTACTTGAATTTTTCTAATATGTTTTCTTTCTTGTATGGCTCGAACAAAATTGTTGCTTACATAAACGAAGCATTTTCTACATAATAAAATCAACAAAAAAATCTTTTGTTTTGTTTTCAAAAAAAAGATTCGTCATTGATCAAGTTGCTTCATCTAAGCATATCTTGATCTCTTGCTTTTCCTCAAGCACAACATTAGATTCGGTGAGTCTTTTCTCTTCATGGACTCTTGTCTGTCACATTACACAGCTTTCTACCATGACTATGATCATATTTGGAAGAAGCTAAGTGATCCAAAGCCATTACTACATCCGCGATCACCGGTCTCATACTAGGCTGGTCTTGAACACACATTGCAGCTATCGCAAGCGCTTGGTACAATCCTCTAACCGGATAATCTCCTTCCATCAACGGATCAACCATTTTCTTGAAGTTCTTCCTATCTTTAAACAACGGACGCGCCTGTAAAGTGCGTCGCAAGTGTGAAAGTGTGAATTATGCAAAAGAGAAAAGCAAAAAGTATAATAAAGTGAGAGGGTTTATCTATCTTTACCCATTCAACTAGAGTCTGGTTACGTGCTTTTGTATTATCAAAAGCTTTCCTTCCAGTGATTAGCTCCAAAAGAACAACTCCGAAACTGTATACATCTGATTTGAATGTGAGTTGTCCCGTTAGTGCGTAATCAGGAGCACAGTAACCGTATGTTCCCATAACCCTTGTGGAAACATGGGTTTCAGACCCTCTTGGTCCTACTTTAGCTAATCCAAAGTCTGAGAGTTTTGCGTGATATCCTTCACCGAGCAAGATATTCGCACATTTCAGATCTCGGTAGATCACAGGAGGTTTAATTGTATCGTGGAGATACTCTAGACCTCTTGCTGCATCAGCCGCTATCTTCATCCGGGTACTCCAACCAAGCGGTTTTCTACCTTGAGGAAGATCTAAAACCCAAACAGAAAATATTAAACATTTTTAGACCTAATGGAAGAGAAGCTATACCAATATAATGATCTTTCGGCTTGTTTTCAACAAGGCGTAACATTCTTTTCGTTCTCTAATATGCGCAGAGAGAGATAAAGAACAACAGAACATACCATGGAGGTGATTTTCCAGAGATCCTAATGGCATGTACTCATAAACCAATAATCTCTGAACACCCTCAGCACAAAATCCAATAAGCTTCACAAGATTCGGATGATCAGCGAGACTTAACGTCAACACTTCAACCACAAACTCCCTAATTCCTTGAGCACCACTCCGATCTAGTTGCTTAATTGCAACAACCTATCAAATAACCATTCACAAATCCTTCAAACCTCTAACCAACTAAGCCACATTACACTGTAATTCATCAGATCAAGAAACATATATATAAACCTGATTGATTTTCTCAATGAAACCTCTGTAAACTTTTCCAAATCCTCCTTCACCTAAAAAACAATCCGACTTAAAATTCCCCGTAGCGACGGCTAGTTCTTCAAATGTAAAAGTCTGTGCTTTCTTCCCTGAAACTTCATCTTCAACCAATGTATCCTTTGCATCCAAAGCTAATTGATCCTCTTTAGTAACATCTCCACATAGACTAACTTTTAAACAATCTACAAAACACATAACAACAAAACAAAAGATACAAACAAATCAAAAATGAACACATAAACCTAATTATCTCTAACAAATGATTCAATAAAACAAGCAAAGATTCAAAATTGAAATGTAGCAAAAACAAATGACCTAAATTCGAAGAATCCCTACTATAACAAATACCCAAATCCGCGAGATTCCGAATTGAGAAAGGAAAAAAAAAAAAAAAAAAATTGAAATTCAGTCGATACCTGAGCTGGGTTGCGTCTGATCGACTCGAATTACGTTCTTATGAACGCAATTTCGATCAATGGTATTTTTTTTTGGGGAAAAATCGTTGTTCTTCGTGGTTTTGATCTCTGATCGTTTATTTGATTTCCCAGTGCGTCCGAAACATCCCATCGCTAATTTTAGAAACTGAAGAGGAGGATTTTTCCCTTCAGTCTCGTCGGAACAAAAAAAAGAATCCCAGAAATGCAGAATCAAAGATAGAGAAAAAGAGAAAATTAGAAGAATCTGAATTTGAGGGAAGAAGGTGAAGAGTTACGGAAAAAAGAATGAAACAGAGAGAGAGAGAGAAGTGAGAGAGATGCTTAAATTGAACCTTTTTATATGAAGGAAGAACGTAAATAATCGTCTACGGGAAGGTGCACCGAAGATTAATACTGAGGTTATTAATAGTAACCAATGAGGTGCGTGCAGTTAAATTAGTGTTGTCGAGTAGTAAAAAATGAGATCTGACTATGTGGGAGCTGCTTGGTCAACCTTTTGTTTGCTACCGTATGTTTTTTTTTTCTTTTGTTATAGCTCATAGTAGTGTTTCTGCTTCAGCATCAAGAACCTAGTTGTGTGTGGGTAAGTTTTGGCTCCAAACCACTTCATTAATTCTACAATGATCATCACTTAAATCCATCTTGTACTTGTTATATCTGCATTTTCCCACCAAACTGCATCCACATTACATTTAAAAATCCCAAGTAGACGTATCCATGAGATATACCTCCATCTGCTGAGATGTTTAAGTACATTCATAAATCGATACCATATATTTAAAAGTTAATTTTTATGTAAAAAATAGCTTCGAAATTTTTTTTAAAATAAAATTTATGGATATATCGTCATTACAAATTATGAATCACTTTAATTCTTATTTCTTAGAAATTTTTACCGCTAAAAATGTGAATATCTAGCAAAAGAAGCTGGATAAACAAAAATGTACACAACACTGAGTAGATCCAACAATTTGTTTCTCGTGGACTTGCTTACCACATCATAACTTTCAATACAAGTTATGGACAAGAGAGTAATAGATAATATACAAGTATATGGAGAAACTACAGTTATATGTGTTCTTTCGAAAATGAACTGTATCTTAAGTTCAACAACAACTTGAATTACCAAAAATAAAAGAGAACCAAATGAAGGGGAATGATGCTTTTTTTTCAAACATTTGAATAACATAATTGTTTGGAGCAAATCCAATAGTAGCAATCGGATTTTTGAGCAAAAATTTAAACTACGACAATGCGCACAAATTCTCTAGAAAATGTGGCACACAATATTATAAATTGAACAAAAAAAAAAGGTACACATTAGAAAAAGTAGAACAGCCTAAAGCAGTCCTATACAATACAAGAAAATAATCATTAATCAGCTTAGAAGTCTTGCAAAAGTGAGATATTGAAATAATCACCACAATGTATATTCTCGTGAAAGCAGCTCCTCATCCCATTTGTATTGGATAAGAAGGATAAGAGAGTGTTGTCTTCATCAAGATCATTATTTAAATAAATATACTCAATATAGAGTTCCACAAGTTTCCGCCACCTCTCTGCAAATAATCAAAGATTAGATGCAAACAAAAAATCTGTAAGGGTTTTGGTATGAAAAATTCGTGAAAGATCATGTTATTGCTAGAAAATCAATTCATGTTAGTTAAGAAAACTTTAATGGAGTATTTAGATATATTGGTGGTTTCTAATTCAATTTGTGAGTAAAATTATTAAATCACATATAAATAGAATATTAAATTTTTTAGATTTTATAGCGAGCGAAATGTAAAAGAGAGACTTTAAATTAGTAAAAATAATGTACAAACCATGAACTACACCAAAAAAAAATCTCTTCTCTTTAAATAAGTGGTAGGTATAACACACAAAATTATATTTAAACTTTGACAACCATAAAATATATAAAATTGTCTAGGAGATAAATCTAATTATCTCTTTTGCATTTTTCGACCTCTCACAAAAAAATATATTCTACTTTATAAAAACCAACATAATTATCTACATATTTTAGAATTAAAGACATTTTCTTTAATGTTCTTTATGACTAGCATCAAGTATGTAATCAAATATACTAGAAAAATACTTTGCACTTTTGATTTTTGAAATAATTTGTGATTTAGTCCTAGAAGCATGCAAATAAAAGTATCAACTCATTTTTAGTATTATGATCTAGATAATGATGATGACTATTATTAATGCTTTCAACATGTTAGATCATGATTGGATCAAACTCTTCAAAAAGTTCTATTAGTTAACTCGTTTTGGTGATGATCCTCTCTTGGATCTACATTTAATTTATGTTGCTTGATTGAATCTGTATTGGTGAAATTACAGTGTGATGAATTTTTTGCTCTGTTTTCTTTGAGAGTATTATATCTGGTCCATGGATTTCTTTGGCAGTGGCTGGAGACGACGTCGTCGCTGCACCACCGGCACAGGCCGTCGTCGCTGCACCACCGGCCTTGATGTCATTTCAAAATCAACCCGAACTTTTTGTGAAATGTCATTTCATACCTAAAATACAATACCATGCCTTTTTCTACCCAAACGATGGTTAAATTCAAATTTCTAACCTGAACTACTATACCGTATGCAAAAATCAACATTGACGTTAACGATGTCAATTAACCGTTAACTAGTTAAAATAAAACTAAAATAAATTGTTGAAGGTAGGATTCGAACCCGGGTGGGGGATGCTTAAAATTGAGGAAATTTTAATTCAATTTCGATTCTCAAACGAAATCAGAAAGAGAACCCTAAATCTATAGAGTTATCAAAACTCTTTGTATAAATCCTTGATTGAAAAATCAAAAAGTTATTATTTTTGTGTGTTGTGGGTCTATAAGCAAGAAGAAAAAACAGAAAAATCTTTTGAAATTCTGGAAACTTTCGTTTTGGGTTCTTCTTTTTGACTAACAAATCGACATACCCACAATACAGTTTAATTATCAATAAGAACTCAAAATCAAACCGAAGCAACACTAAATTGTTTGCAACAATAAGCTATGTAATGAATTAAAATTCATCAAACTATCTATTTTCTGTTTTAAACCAGAGAAGAAGACACCCAGAAAAGGAGAAGAAGACGGACCGAATAAGATATATTGAAGGTTTGTTCAATTTAACATAACAAACAACTATGTCGTTAACGTCAATCTTGATTTTTGCATACGGTATAGTAGTTTAGGTTTGAAATTTGAATTTAACCATCGTTTGGGTAGAAAAAGGCATGGTATTGTAGTTTAGGTATGAAATGGCATTTCACAAAAAGTTCGGATTGATTTTGGCCGTTTTTCCGGCGTTTAGTCAGCAGCATTTAACGGTTAATTGACACCGTTAACGTCAATGTTGATTTTTGCATACGATATAGTAGTTCAGGTTGGAAATTTGAATTTAACCATCGTTTGGGTAGAAAAATGCATGATATTGTAGTTCAGGTATAAAATGGCATTTCGCAAAAAGTTCGGGTTGATTTTGGCCGTTTTTCCCTCTATCTTTGTAAACATTTATCGCAGAAATATGAACTAATCTCTATTCCCTTCTCTTAAATTTTCTTCTCTTCTTCTTCATTTGTTTACTTGATAGAACCCGTTACATGAGATGGAAGAGTATGGCTTTAAGTGGAATCATCTGATTTTTTTAATTGATTGCTTGGTACTTTGAGCAACTTTAGGAATGTTGGGAATGCACAGAAGGTGTTCGACAAAATTGAAGAGAAAATGTTTGAGCCTGATATTAACTAGTATACTATTTTACTTAGGTTGAGTTCATAAGTTGAATCTTTTGAGAGTTAATGAGGTTTACGGAGAGATGAAATACAAAGGTTTTGAACTGGATGTGGTCACTTACGGTATCATAATTAATGCGCATTGCAAGGCGAGAAAGTAAGATATATGAAGCTATTAGATTCTTCAATGAGATGGAACAGAGGAATTGTAAGCTATTAGACTCAGTTTTTTTTTTTTTTTGTATAGTTAGTCTAAGCAAAGCTTTATCAACCTGAAACGAACCGATCTAGCTCATGGCATCGTGCTTTCCTTTTGCTTGGGATGGCTAAAGCTTCCGGTAGGCAAGGGTCTCAAGGGAAGAGATCAAGTTCAAAGGAGAGCTCCCTTCATTTTTCCTCTAGGAGAAGATCTTGAATAAAATTGCATGTATGTTGCCTTCTTATAAAGGCTCCAGGGTTGCTAAAAGCTACGAGGGTAATCTCAAAATATCATTTGCTGCTTTCCTGCCTCAAATGAGGCACTAGCCAGCTAAGAACTCATAGATAGAAGCACTTGTCCTCTGAACCAAGGAAAATTGTCGGTCTCCAGGTTTCTAGGCCTCTCTCCCATTTGCTCAGATTTTGTTTTGTGTGCTTTCCTATCATAGCAATACCTTGAATCTTTAATTTTTCCTAGGTAGTTCCTCTCTTCAGTTGCCATCTTCCTTTTTTTTTCACCCAACCAGCTTTTTAGTCTATATCATTTGCTTTATCAGGCAGACATGGAGTTTATTATGAGAAACAGAGAATTCGCGGAGAGCCTGAGACTAGGATGATGCAGGTATTACTAGGAGTCTATTATGATAATTTGCTGTTTGCTATATACGATTATGAACATTTAATGCCCTCTAGACCATTTAATTTTCTAGGCACTGCGGGAGGAGCCGAAGAGGAGCAATTCTGCACATAGTGCCACAAAAATGGTTTGTTTCCTCATCCATGCCGAAACTTTTTATAATGATAACATGATAGCAATTCTTTTCCCGAGTATCTCTTTCTAAGACATGCTCTCAAAAAAGTGCATCCAGATCTCGGGACTGCTTTTGATGGCTTCCCTGCTGTTCTTCATTACACGCACAGTGAGGTTCATGCTGGTTCGTCAGAGCTGCCTCTCTCAAGGTTCAGCAGTTGCATATATAATGCTCGTTGCCTATGCTGCTTACCTCTTTTCCCTATTAATGAGCCAGTCGACTTCTTATATCCCTCTTACGTACTGAGGTTCGTTGTCTTTGACCTTTGGTTGACTTTGCTTTTTTCCTTGCATAAGCTTAGAAGCGACAGATTTAGTCCAAAATAAAATTGTTTCTTACAAGTTAAAACCTGTTTCATCATTTGATTATTTCTTTTTCGAGTTCTCACTAGTAGAACCATGACTACATGCATACTGTATATGATGATTCTTGACATTTTAACGGGCTCTGACCAATTTTTTCTTTCTAAACCGATGGCCATAAAACTGAATGGTTGCTACTTCTCTCTTCTACTTGGACGTATCTATGTCGTTTGGTAAATGCTGTTAATTACAGGAAAATGAACCAGAACAAAGAAACTTCATATGATTATGAAGATCCTGAGATCTTCAAGTGGAAAGCTATCATCTGGCTTCCAATCTTGACCACTTGGATGGTGGTTCTCTCTTTTTTCCGGCTATCTTTTCGATGCCATAGACTCGTAGAGGTAAATAGTGATCTGTTTTTATTTTATTTTTTTGTGTGTTTCATTCTTATGAAGACCTTATCGGATTAGTTGATTACTACTAGCTTAGCTAGTACTATAGAAGTTAACATGACCTGTTTATAAAGTTGGAACGCTGCTTCTAAAGTGATGTCGTTTTACAGAAGAGGAAAAACAGAATAATAGTTTTTATTAGGGACGTGACCACAATGACTCCCTTTTCAGAAACATTGAGCACAATGACACCCTTTTTAGATAGTAGGATCTTTTTTGATGGTTTGAGAGAAATGTGGACAATTATACCCCTGTCTCTCATTCCCTTTCTTCTTCCAACAATTTTCTTTTTTCTCTTTCTTCCTCCCTTTTATTTTTCTCTCTCTTTTTCTTTTCTCACTTTTTCACTCTCTCTCTCTCTCCTTTCTTTCTTCCTACGATTTTCTCTTCTTTTTTTTACCCAACTATTTTCTCTTTATTTCTCCCTCTTTAACACATAAAATCAATTTTTAATACAAAAAAATTATACATAAAAATCTAATTGTTTTCTTTTAAACATTTTAAGATCCATATTACCATATTTTATGTGTTAAATGGATAAATCTAAATGGACAAAGCGGAAAACAATTAAATGGACAAACTTAAACCCTAACTCTATCCACTAAATATTGTCCATTAAATTGCTCAAGAACGTAATATGTGACAAAAAGCAGATAGAAAACGTGTCCACGAAAGGTTGTCCACAAAATTATGTCTATCAACCTCAAACCCTAAACTCTATCCACTAAGTCCTATCCACTAAACATCCCTAACCCTTAAACCGTAAACTCTATCCACTAAGTAATATCCACTAAACATCCCTAACTCATAAACCCCAAACTTTATCCACTAAGTCCTATCCACTAAACATCAATAACCCTTAAACCCTAATCACTATCCACTAAACCTTATCCACGATACGCTAAACCCTAAACCCCCTATCCATTAAACCTTGTCCATTAAACTGTTAAAATGAGCTAAATAACGTAATCTTTGCGAAAGAGTTGATAAAGAACGTCTCCACGAAAGGTTGTCAACAATCCTCTATCTATTAAACTCTAAACCCTAAACACTAGCCAATAAACACTAAATAACCTTTTAACCCCAAAGACTATCCATTAAACCTTATCTATTAAACTAAATCGTAGACCCTAAACCTAAACTCTATCCACTAAACACGAAACTTTATCCACTAAACCTTAAACACTAAACACTAAACCCTCTAAACCCTAATACTATTCACTAAACCCTAAATCATAGACTCTAAACCCTATCCATTAAATTTAAAATATAATAAAATGGATCTTAAAATGTAGGAAAAAAAGAATTAGAATTATAATCCCGACCGCGTCCTCGACTTTACATGTGTTTGCAGGATCTCACTGACTATCGTAACTCTGTAATACTATCACTGGCTCCAGACACTACGTCTTCTTGCTTTGTAGTTGACCACGATCTGACCATCCCACGGATGGGAGGCTTTATCTTGCAATATCTTCCTGGCTTCATATGTTACACCTTCCTGGGAAAGCCGAGGATCTATAACCCTGCCACCAGACAACTTGTCACCTTACCCGCTGCCGTCAAATCCAACATCATACCTCCTCCAGAAGAAGGTACCAAAGTCGTCACTTACCATTTTGGACACGACCATGTTAGTAACCAGTACAAAGTGGTCTGCTCAACTGGTGTCAGATTGAGAAATTTGCAAGAGATAAGGTCAGAGCATTGGGTCTTCCTCCTAAAAGCTGGAGGAAGAGGTTCCTGTAAAAAGTTGGCTCCAACGTCTCCAGCGGACTTTCGGCCTCACATTCCGGCCAGAAGAGGAGTGTGTATCGATGGGGTTATATATTACCTGGGTTGGGTTGATGAGTATAATTATGCGCTTGTCAGTTTCCACATTAGATCCCGAGACTTTAGAATGCTTCAAGTACCTCGTAGGGAGCTGCCCGGAAGGGTCCAAGATGTGACTCTTATAGAGTGTGGTGGCAAAGTAACTATCATTGACCAAACCAATCTTAGAGAAAAGGGTAGGCTGGATTTATGGGCCGTGGAAGATGCCTGGAACAATAAATTGTCGAGGAGGGCTCTGGTGTTGCAGCCTTCTCAGCTGCATTTGGTCAATAACAAAACTATATTCAATGTCAAGGGTACAACTCAAAATGGCAAGGTTTTCTTGATACCAGATGATTTGCTTTCTCCCTTTCACATTCTCTGTTATGATCTTCTAAGCAATGATATGAGAAGTATCTAAATCAAAGGTGTACCGGACCACTGGTTTAGCAAGGACAAATTGAAAGTCAAAGTGATGTTGATGGATCAGAGTGAGAGTCTTTTTAACGTGATGTATACGGATCAGAGTCCCATGTACGTCCAATAAATCATTCTTTTCTACCTCTAATACATGTTTTGTGAGTGTTTAGACTAAGAACACAGTTTAATTATCCCCTAATTTATTTGTTACTATATGGTATTGTAACAACATTTAATATTTATGGTGTTTTCTTGAATCATCATTCATCAAGCACCCTCTCTAGAAATAAGCCACTTCCATTCACACCTCTCTACTTGACTGAATTTGTGAGGCTGGATTGAAAATAAGTAAATAACCAACTGGCCCACACAAGTAGAAAGCTCCTCGACATGTATCAATAGACAAACCTAATTTCTGATAACTTCCTGAGAAATCTAATCTTCATAATCTATTTAATCAAAAGTAGGAGTTCCAAATGATACAATTAATTGTGTTATTACTTTAAATATATTGTTAAATGTATATAAACTCGTAAACCTCTTTTCTTGTACATTCCTTCCTCAAATTTGAACCTGACAACTTGCGAACCAGATCAGTGTTTACTAATTGGTAGTTAATAATTTAAAAATATGGACTTCCAAGTTCCAAATTAGGTAATTTTCCATGTATTTCTTGCCATGTGGGATATTATTATTTTCAATACCATCCTCTACTCCGATGGTCAGGATAAGGATCATCTACACGCTAGATTCTCTTCCGAGGGCACAAAGCGATTTGGCAAACCATTGTGGCTCTGAAAGAGTAGATATTGGTACTGCAAGTAGAAGACATTTCTATACAAGGAGCCAAGAACTTGTTCTCCCATACCAAATGCCATATGTATCTGGCTCTACCGGTTAAATAATGACTACATTAAAGCTTAATGTAATGTAATACCTAGTGTGTTATATACGGTATCTGAAATAGATGGAAACTTTCAATGTTTCAAGATTATGATTTTGATCAACAAGCAGAAAACACATAGAAAAGACCAACATTTCAAGATAGTTGGGCAAATAAGTATATTAATTAAGAGAAACATTCGTTGGGATATTTCGTCAAACACCTTCAAGACTTACTAAACAAAATCACCTAACAACTACAAAATTAAACGAGTGTCAAATTAATAAAACGAAGATTTATTTGGATATAGTAACAATAGTTGCAGAAAAATTGATACATTCGATACTACCAATAACAACACCATACACATTATTCGTTTAAGAGTCTAGCAAATTAAAAGAACAAAGAAAAAAAAAAAAGCCTCGGAGCTCAAAGGGAAAAGGATTGCTCTAGCGTAGAGTCTCAGAGAATAAGAGTCAACGCATGCTCTCTCTCCGTCGGACATTTCTGGTTCTGTCATGGTACTTTGGTTTATCCGAGCCTCTTTTTGAGTCTTTTATGTAGTCCACTATCCTTCTCTGTCTCTCTGGTGGACGCTAAACTACTTCTCCGTTCACAAACAACTAAGCTGCAATTGCAAAAACATTCAGAAAAAGATTGATGGAGTCAGGGAAAGGTTCGATGTAATTCAGCCAGAGAAGGCACTTACAAACACTACAAGAAAAGTACAAGAAAAGTGGGCATCCATAGCGCCCGATATCCGCTATGGTAGGATTCCATAACGCTTTTACAGACGCTGTATATACGCCCGTTATAAAAGGTTCAAGACTTTAGATAACGTTTTTCGTAAATGCTATAATTTAGGTGATTTATCATAGCGTTTTACTATATGCAATGTAAAAATTTATAATAACACTCTTTCATGTGCAATCGTAACAAATATTTTGTGTATTGTTATCATGTTGCCACAATATTTGAAACGTATTTAAAATTAAATCAAAATTTTAAATTTGATAAACACAAATTTTATAATAGGCAAACAGAGGATCAATGTATTACAAAAAACCATTACTCACATAATTATCACACACTAACACAACACTTCAAAAAAAAAAAAAAAGTTCCAAACCACTATGTTTTCTTTTCCATCTTCTTGCATTGAGTTATCTCATCAGGTCTTGTTTGTCATCAGCATCCACTCGCTGCTTCCCGAGCAAAATGCTCTTTAGCTTCTCATCACAATTAACCACATTCTTGTTCTTAGGATCCTATAAAATAAACAAAACCAATCAGTCAATGATACAAACATTTAAACGTCTTTAGCTAAATAACTATATGATCCCATGTTGTAACCTGAAGATTGTTCATCTTGATATACAACCAGACACGCATGAAACAACCCAGACGGGAAATCTGAGATTGACCAACGAACTCACGTAGAGTCGATGGAAGATTCACGAGGTCAATCAAATTTCCAAGCTTCTTAGGATTATCAGTTATAGCCATTTTCAACCTCTGCGGCAACATATTGATCCTGAACCAACGAGTATGTCAATACCCAACCAACACCAGAAATTCAACTACAGTGGGACTAAAAAACACGTTCTTTACCACTAAGCCTCTTAGGGGAATTTTATCAAGCATGTGGCGTGCAAATTGAAAGGGAAAGAACAGACATAAAAACACTTACCCGGGAAATGGTAGAGGAAACTGAAAGCAAAAAGTCAGTGTAAACCAACTGAACACTCTAAATCTCATCGAATGGATTCAAATTCTGATTTTGAAACTCCTGAGATTCGAATCTCTTCTCCTCTTTAGTCAATTTCTCGTGCGGAGGAGAGAAGAAATCATCGCCGCCATCAGAAATAATCACATTAGATACAACCAAAGAAATTATCAGAGACGTGAGTATAACAAAATCGGGGACAGAGCAAAAGCTAAAGAAAATTAGAGACAAAGAAACACCCAAAAGGACCCCAATAAAACACAGAGACGAAGCAGCACTCCAAGATAGAGCTGAGAAATACAGAGACAGAGCCGTAATAGACCACGAAATCGAAGAAAAAGAGAGAGAAGATGTACAGAATGTTACAATGATGAAGAGATCTGTGAAAGTTTAGTCGAGGAAGAGCTGCCGTCTCTCTCTCCGATTGATGATCTAGGGTTTGCTTTGTTCGATTTTGGGGTCCAGCGAAGGCCCAGAAGAAGAAAAAGAGGAAGAAGAAGGATTAGATGCTTAATAAAAAAACCCTAAATCGATACAAGAGAAAATATCGACATGAAAGAACCCTAAATCGATACAAACCTAAACCCAGAAACAAATATTCAACCTAATTTTCAAATTTTACCAGGGAAATTGGAATCAAAAGGCCAACAATGACAACGACGGCAGAGATTTTTTCATATTATCACCGCGACGAAGACGATTGTGCAGAGAGAATGAAACGAGAGAGACGAAAAGCTTTCTTTGGCTAAGTGTTTTTTTTTTGGTTTTTTTTGGCTAAGTGTTTCGTTCTTTTTTGTTTACTAAAGTGAAACCACAAAAAATTTAACACGCGGGCAGCAAAAAAAAAACCCGCTTAAAACATAAGATAACACTAGTTCGATGTCACGTTCAATTAAAACTGAAGACAAAGTAAAAAAAACAAAATAAAAATCACACTTTTAATAGCATAACCTATTCCTAAACACTATAAAAAAGTAGCGTCTAACTTTTTTATTGCAGAAAAATAAAAAACGCTGTCTTTTAGTGCTATTAATACTCACTTTTCTTGTAGTGAAAGTTCAATCTTTCACACATATTGAACAACACCATCCATCATTAGGGAAAACGTTTTGCTTGTAAAATACTAAAATTAGTGAAATTTCAAGGTTGTGTTTTCTCTATGAGATCTCATTGAACTACAAAAGAAAATGCCAAAAATGAAAAAAGGATTTTAGGCTCAAATACTAGATCGGACAAATTCTCACATGGTAGAAAAGTTCCATTCCAAGTTATGTGTTTTCTTTTATATATTTGTATTGTATTATTGTCTAATAGTTATTTTTGTAATTTGAAGATATATATATCCCACCAAAAAAAAAAAAAAATGAAGATATACATTGTAATATATTTACGGTAGAAACAGAATTTGGTTTTCTTCCATATCAGTGTTTACCAATCGCTAATTAAGAAATTAAGAAAAATATGTGGGATGTTGCATTGAGTGTAATTGCTCAAAGATTAGTTTCATTTTTATTTTATTAAAGATATGTTATTGAACTTCAAGTGTTTTTTTTTTATATTGAGATTTTTGGTGTGATTTTTTTATATTTAAGTCTATGGATATTTATATATATATATATATATATATTTTTTTTTTTTATAGACATATATCTGCCGTACCCGTATCCTATAAATTTTAACTTTTGCCGTTTCCCGTCCCCGTACCCGTTCACGTATCCGTCCCGGTGCATCGTAGACTATCTGTGTCCGACCTTGTGTAAGAACCCTAATTATTACTTGTTAAGTAAGTTATTAGTTACGATCCTCCCTGGTTAATAATTATCTGTCTCTTTGGACATTGTCAGCCATTTCCTCAGAGGACACCTTTGATTATACGGCTGATGCTCTCAGTGTTCCCGAATTCTAGATACCGGAAGACAGGGAAGAAAACCGGTTTTTGTAAGGTTGGTTAGTTTTGAAACTCATAAATGTTGATTAATTTTGTTTTCTTAAACTCATATCTGTTGATTAGTTTTTGTAGGTCGCAGAATTAGCCAAAAAGAGGGGTTGTACATCTCTCATTCTTGCTCAAACAAACCGTTTTGGAGATGGTCTGTGTTTTATACTCTCTCTTGTATTTATAACCGCGTTTAGACCTCATATCTTTGATTTATTGTTTGGTTTGCAGATGAAATCAAAATAATAAGCTTGCTGAATGGTGCATCTGCTACTTTTAGGATTGTTGATTTCATGCATCCCACTGGCTAATATACCGGTATACATACATTAGGTTGGCGTATATGTGATTACTCAAATCTGCCTTCATAAGCTCAACATGGTTGGTTTTTTTAATTTTCTTGTGCTGGTCTTACAGAATCCCCCGAGCCATCGCTATCCTGAGCTTCTTCATATGAAATATTTTGAGTCTCCGGCCCTTGCTGGCACAGCCAGGTCAAAAACTAATGCTTTTTTCATCGCATTTTAAGTTCATATATATCCTTATTTTTCTTTTTCTTTTCAGAGTGATACGATCACTCTTCCCCAAGGTCCCTCATACCCGTCCACTTTCCACTCGAAGGAGTATTGCGTGGTTCGAGATGCAAAATGATCTTATTATTTTCCTACATAAACGGTAAGTTTCCTCACCCACTTTTTCATCTCTGTCTGTCTGACTATAAATAATAAATCTTTATTTGGATCAATTCCCACATGTTCAGTTTATGCATTGAGCAAGTCCTTACAGGAGAGAGTTCAACGGCTCGCAAACAGATACAGGTTTCATATATTTCACTTTTGCTGATGACCTCATGGTGTAATTGCATTGATGAATGTAACATTCTTGTTTTGATTTTCAACTATTTGTTTTTTGTGGAAGGATTGTGGACCTAAACTCGCACTCCAGTTAACTGCTGTTGAAAGTGTATCTTTTGACACTGGGACATTCAAATTGATTTGCATTGTAAGTCACTCCAAGACTGATTGTTTGATGACTAGTTTTTTTGTTCACAAGCTAGGCCTAACACAACACATTGTTTCTTTTTTGTTTTTATGGAATCGCAGCGTCATAGTGACCGCGACCCCGACAGGGACCTTTGGCCTTTATGATGACCCTTCTTTTTATGGAATACCAGTGTGTGTATTTCAAATAATATGTTTTTCCTAGTTCCATGTTTTTGGCACAGATAAAACAAACTCTTGTTGGGAGAGTTAGTTATGTTGACAAAAAAAAAAAAGGAGAGTTAGTTATGTTTGCAACATTAGTAGACTAATAATGTGTATCGTCTCGCATGTTTTTGGTCATGTACCTATCTTCTTGCCATTGCATTTTGCATTTGGCATTTGGCATTTTTATCCCAAAGCCCCTGGGCTTTTCTTCATGATCGGCCTTGGTAATGCATCCTCGTTCAATTCTTTTTATTAGAATTTTAATACATGATAATTTTTAAAATAATTAGAATAATTACTTTTTAGAATACAAATTATAATGTTTTAAATTTTTCAAGATGTTAAATGTGACATTTACAATATCTTTTTCTTAAATTAGAATTTTAAGTAGCTTTTAGTAATTTCTTATAATTCTATAAGTGAATATTTAATAGTTAATAAAAACTTTTTATTGCATGTTTTTCTTAAAAACATTGTCACATATTCACAGTGTGTGTGAATACTTCGGGTCATGCTCATGCACCTAAAAAGTCACAAACAAGTTCAAGTAGAAGGTAAGTTGTAAATGAAATATAACCGAAAGCTCTTTTTCCCGACGCTGATCTGTCGCACCCGCTGCTAAGCCGTGGACTTTGCTTTCGCCGGTCATTCGCCAGGATCAGAAGCTCTTTTTCCGGCGCCGACCAACTTCTCCGATCAAACCCATTTTGTAATTTTTGTTTATTGACTTGGACCCTTGACTGAGACCAATTGTATTGGGGAGGCCAATAAACCTGTTATTTAATATATAAGTTTATTTAAAAAAAAAATAAGATATGTCGTAAGTTCTTTTTATAATCCGTCGAGAATTAATAAAGAAACAACAAGAATGAAAAAGTGCAAAAGCGAAGGTGGCTGGTTTAGTAGCCATCGCACTTTTGACCAAACTTATTATTAACTATGTCCCCATCAGTCCATCACCATTCAACAAATTTTAATAGATTTAATTTAGCAAATGTATAGTTTTTTATAAATTCATCATTAGCGATTATTTTTATTCCAAAGATTTATGGGTATCCGCATTTGGTAATAAGAAATTAAGAATCTTACCATTAAGCATATTTTCCCTAATATATATAAGTAGTAGCATAACGATCCTATCTTTTGAACTAAGCTATTCGCTGATGGCTTTTGACATCTTGTTTTAATATTCAACAAGTAAAACGAGAAAGAAGTTAAGAAAAGAAATAAAACACACTTAATTTTACATTACATTCAAGATACAAAACGCATACAATACATTAAGAACAATCGATCCAAACCAAATCAAACCAAACCATGAAACCAAATAAAAAGAAAATATCTCCCGGACGACATCATTACTCCACTTTTAAAACACGTAGAAACAACAGACTAGGGAGATATTTTTGTTTACAACAGAATCAAAAGCAAATTAATCACACCATTATACATATTCCCGGTTTAACCCACCAAAAAACGAAGTTAAACCGGGTCGTACCACATATAAGAAAACAAACCACTATAAAACCGAACCGGACCTGGAGAAAAAGCAGCGTTCTGTTTTAAAAAACGAACAGAACCACTCAGCTTCCTCTCATAGTACCATGGTGGTGGCACTTTCGTAAATTATGTCTGTTTGTTGCTTTAAGAGGATTCATTGGTCTGGTCAGAGGTGTATCCGCTCGTCGGAGGAGTGGTGATGGAGGAAGAAGAGCCTCCACCACCTCCGGAGTTCCTCCCAAACGCTCCACCGACGGTGGAAACGATGGAATTGGCCAAGAAACCAAAGATCTCACGTTTCACCTTTCCACGGCGAGGCGGTAGCTCAACGCTCCTCGCGGTGGAGGATTTGGTCTTCGGAGATTGCATGGATGAATGTAAGAACAATTTTCTCTGCAAGATAAAAACATAAGTGTGTGTAAGAAGCAAATCTACAAATAAATTGAAAACTAAGCAAAAACTTGATTTTAAAACATAAATCAAGTGTGTAAGAATCAAATCCAGATATGAATGAGAATTAAGAAAAATTTTAAAAAGCAAAGGGTTCTTTAATGGTAGAAAGAAAGGTACAGATAAAGCTAGTCTTGTTTCTTGCTAAATCAAAACACAATTAAAAAAAAAAGGTTTTAGCTGAGACGAGGAAGAAGAAAAGTAGAAGGATAAGAAGAGAGATGAAGATTAACTTATAGGAAACGAAAGAGTGAAGATATCTTCAAAATCCAAATTAATTATTATAAAACATGATTAGGAATTGGTCTTAATTATGTGGAAAAATTATTCAATGAAATGTGGTAAGGTTCGGTGTTTATTCATAATGCATGGTGGATTGGTGGGTCAATGTTTTTGAGGGTCTCATAGTATATCTCGTTAATAATATTCCATATTACCTACCTTGTACTTTTGTCATGAATCAATAATGCATTAAAAAGTATATAAATACGTTTGTGTGTGTATTCTAATAGTATTAAGATAAAATGAAAGAAGAAATGGTATATTAGAAAGCAAAACTTTTTAATGGTATTTCAGGGCATTTTTCTAAATTTAAGAGAAAATTCCGGCCAAATTTTTTTGCGGGAAAAGTGATCTCATAATTTATGACGCCAAAAATTAATGTAATTATTTATTTTATTAATTTAAATATTCAAATAAGGGTAATAAGGTCAAAACAAAGCAAAATTGAAGTTACAATTTTGATGGAGGCATTTTAAAAAAAGTGGTATTTCAAAGAGTGCATTTGTAACAAGTCCCCATAATACTATTGCTAGATGAAAAGAATTGTAAATACATGTCAAAAATAATTTGTTTTTTAATCATTTAAAAATATATAAATTTAATTTATTAGTTTATTTTAAAAAATAAATAAATTAATTTATAAAAGAAAATTCAAAACATATGTTAATATTTTTTTAAAAAATACGAGTTATAAAATATGTAAGTCAGAATAATCATATATGAATACAAGGATCACACACATATGTTAGAATACTAACTTCGCTAGTCACATCAAAAGGATCCCTAGTCATATCAAGAGGATAAGGCCAAGGCCAAGACCGTAGAATGTCTTTTTCTGTTATTTATGATGAGTGTGGCTTCTTTGCACCCATTTCATAATAGCACATAAAACGCACCGGAGAATATGCCGAATGCCCAAGTGTGAATTTCTCTCCGAGAAAAATCTCAACACGATGTTGACGCTGACTTGCAGTCAGATGGCCAATAAGGAACTCTTTTCGGGAACTATTTATACCCACGTATAGCTTACAGGCGCTGTAAACGACAGGAGTCTTTTCACTAAAGCAGATATCAGTGATCACCAGCCAATTGGCTGAATCAAAACTAACATATCTCCCAGGATGCACAACTAAACCTGTAGTATCACTAATAAATAAAGACAGTCAAATTTTTAATAACTTAATGAGTAAAGCACTAATACCAACTGATAAACACTTAGTCTTACTCCAAAAGCCTTCTTCTCAAAAGATTTAAGATTTAATGATC
Source organism: Erysimum cheiranthoides (assembly GCA_011420285.2). Classification (NCBI taxonomy): domain Eukaryota; kingdom Viridiplantae; phylum Streptophyta; class Magnoliopsida; order Brassicales; family Brassicaceae; genus Erysimum; species Erysimum cheiranthoides. The sequence continues at coordinate 10,536,360 of CM022182.2, forward strand.
ATAATTTCAAGTTACGAAAATTGAATTACCAATATGCATAGACTGCATAGTAACAATATGATATGTTTTATACAGATAATATGATTTTGGTTTAGCTTTTTCTTTTGTTATCACAGTTTAGTTTGGTTAGCTTCTAGATAAGATGAAGAGAGGAAAGTCTTGAGCAAGTTCGGCAGTTGACTTTGCCGGATGAAAACATGTCTTTTGTTTTCTCTTATATATTTCGTAAAATGATTTCAACACATTTATAGTATATTTAATTGCATTTATCTAATATCATGTGGTCATGCATGGATTATTTCTAAACTAAAATTTTTGATAGTGAATTTTTCACTTAATTATTTTTAATGTAAATCTTGTCTGATTTTAATATTCATTAGTTTTTTTTTGTCTCTTATTTCATTTTTTGAAAAGTTTACAACGTAGAGTCAACGATTTTTTTATTCTTCTGCTTGCGTTTAAAATTGGTTGTATTAGTTTATGTAGTTTTGAACTTTATATACAAGTATGTATGGCTTTCCATATTCGAATTTTTAATAACGTTATCAAATGAATATTCTAGGAAATTCATCGTAGTTGTAAAGTACCTATTAATTACTCTCATATAACAAATAAATCAATAAAATATATAAGTGGACCAGAAAAATGTGAAAGGCTTCATCCACCGTCCTTGTTGAATTGTTATTACATCATTGTGAATGACTTCCAAACATGAATCCTTATCTCAAACATTATGTGACCGTCCTTCCATTTATCACTGGCTCAGATTCTATGTATAGCTTAATGAATTAGCTTAACTGTATACACTTTTATGTACCTAGAATTACGATTTATTAAATGCAGGATTCATTTTTAATGTATGATTATCTTTTTGTCTTCTTAAACCTCATTGTATCTTACACAATATCCATATTCATGTTGGTATACTTCATGGATAAAGTATTGAAGATAAAACTAAATCTTTGTAAAGAGACTTGAGAATAAAATTATTACTCTCATACGGTTATAAGGAAACTGGCTCCGAATGGTAACTGCGTTTTTAACTATTGGAAAAGTGTTGTGCGGTTTTAATAGTAACGAAAATACATACATACATATGTATATGTAAATATATTCGAGTTTGTTGTGTTCAACTTTGTTTTGACGAATCCCGAAATTAAACATTTGATTGTATCATGGGTTTATCAAATACTAATCCAGCACGTAATCTGTGGTTCCTACACTTTTCTAGTTTCCCTCTTTTATATTGACCAAATAAGAAAATCTTAAAAGTTAAAAGCCCACTAAACAAATATAAAGTACTCAAAAGCAAATTTAAACTAGATTATGTTGACCAAATAAGAAAATCTTAAAGTTAAAAAGGCCTAAAAACAAATACAGTATAAAGTACTCAAAAGCAAAGTTAAACTAGATTAACAACGATTACACTGCTTAGCTGGATCCTATGTTTGGAAAAAGACTTGGCTTGTATCGATGTTTTATTTGTTTTCATTTTTGTCAACAAATGACACCGATGTTTATAAGTTTAAATTATTGTGTTTGCCATTTAAAAAAAAAATCTGGTTATTTGAACAAAAAAAATCTATAAAACGTTCATAAATACAAAAAAATATTTTGATTTTTATGTCGGAACCATTCAAGCAAAATTCCATTTACCATTTCAAATTTCAGAAGAATTGATATTTCGGAGACCAAGCTACAGTATTGTATTTCTTTTTTTTTTTTTTTTTTTTTAACACAAAGTATTGTATTTCTTAAAATGTAAAAACAACTTAATAATTCATATGTCTGGAAAAACTCTATTCTTTTTATTTTTTCTCCAAAAAAAATTATTTATTTCGATAGCCAATAAAGGCCCCGAAACGGATCATAAATCTGGTCCGGGTCACAGATCATACAAAACGGGTCAGGCCTAGTCATCTCATTTTCAGGCCCAATTCAATTTGGCGGGAGAGAGAGACACACACAAAGAGAAGCTTCTCTAATCACCGTCTAAAGAATCTTTCCGACGCCGGAGACGGAAACCAAAAAAAAATGGCAAACAAGCTCATCGGAGAAATGAGCCTTCCCATCAAAATCTCAAACATCTTCACCGCAAGAAACATCATCACCGCCAAGGTTTTTTTCAAATCAATCTATCCGTTTTTTTTTTCCCCGATGATTCAATCACATTTGTATCAGTTTTGTTTCTAATTAGTGAAATTGATTTGATAATTAGGTTTTACAAAATTTTGGGTATAATAGATGAGAGAGAGATTCTTAGGTTTACCAATTGAATCTATGAATTGTTAGGATGCATTATCAAAGACAGAATTTGAACTAATGGAGCTTTTAGATGTTGGAATGAAGGAGATAAGATCAGCAATTACACTAATCAGTGAAGCTGCTTCTCCACCATGTCAATCTGTAAGCTCTGTTTGGCTTATATATTGGATGAATATGCTTTTATCTTCCTTAAATCTTAAGTCTTTTTTGTCACTTTAATGTTGTTTGAAAGGCTAGGTTTTTGTTGGAGCAAAAAGTCGAAAACGAGTACTTATCAGGTCATCTTCCTACTCATTTGAAAGGATTGGATGAAACATTATGCGGTGGGATACCGTTTGGTGTTCTTACTGAGTTAGTTGGTCCACCTGGTATTGGTAAATCACAGGTTAGTTTCTTCTCAGATTGAAGATTTTTGTAGTGTTAGTATCGAACCAGAGTCGTGTTGTTACCTTTTTTAGCTATCTTTTCCTCTACACTCTATGCTTGGGTGTGTTTGTGTATGGTTATGGTTCTCTCTACTACGCAGTTTTGCATGAAACTTGCCTTATCAGCCTCGTTTCCAGCGGCTTATGGAGGATTAGATGGTCGTGTGATATACATAGACGTGGAGTCGAAATTTAGTTCAAGAAGGTAAACTTAATTCTTTTTTGGCTTCCCGTATGGCTTTTTTTTTGTGCAAAAGATCCTCAGAGAATGTATTCTTCAGGGTGATAGAGATGGGACTGAAAAGCTTCCCTGAAGTATTCCATCTTAAAGGAATGGCACAAGAGGTTGGTTTTTGGAACAGCTATCTTGTTTATTCTGTGTTTTATGTTTTTGGTTAAGTCTTGATCATATTCCAGATTGCTTACTTAACCATTTGCAGTGCAGATGGCAGGAAGAATCCTTGTTTTGCGGCCAACATCTTTAGCTAACTTTACTGAAAGGTCCGTAAGATTTTGCTCATCGTCTTTTCATTGTAGGCTTGTAGGCAATACCAAAGTGGATGACTATAATATTGGTCAAATTCTGTCTATATAAGTTGAGTAATTTTGAGTTTACAACTATTATCATGCTGCAGTATATTAAATTTATCTAATCTAATTTAGCAGTATACAAGAACTCAAGGATTCAATTCTTCAAAACCAAGTAAAGCTTCTAGTGATTGATAGTATGACAGCTCTTCTTTCAGGGTTAGTCTAATTTCTTTTCATGTCATTCGTGTTCCCTTGGTTACCTTAGTAACAATGTAGTACTTGTTTCCAGTTTTTGTTCTTTTGATCAAGTGATTGTTTTACAGCGAAAACAAACCAGGAGCTCAGAGACAGAATCAGTTGGGTTGGCATATTTCTTTCTTAAAGTATGAACGTTAGTCTCATGTCAGCTCAAAGCTTGTAATGTATCCTCATCTGTAGATTGATTGACATTGATTCTCTGACATTTCCAGATCGCTTGCTGAATTTTCACGGATTCCCATTGTGGTGACTAATCAAGTTAGATCTCAAAACCGCGATGAAACTAGTCAATACTCTTTCCAAGGTACAGTAAACAGAAACTGAAGTATCCGTCTTTGCTGTTTTGTTGACTTTATAAATTTCATTCTGCAACAGCTAAACTAAAAGATGGATGTCAAGAACACACGAAGACATATGATTCTCACCTTGTTGCTGCATTGGGGATTAACTGGGCTCATGCTGTAACAATCCGGCTGGTTCTTGAAGCCAAGTCAGGCAAGGCTTCACTAATTCATGGAATGAAAATGTAAAGCATAAGGTTACAGTAGCTACCAAGAATGTTTGTTCATGTGGTTGGCTTCACGCTTTATGCAGGTCAGAGAATCATTAAGGTTGCAAAATCTCCTATGTCCCCTCCTTTAGCCTTCCCGTTCCATATAACATCAGCTGGAATTTCATTGCTTAGCGACAACGGGACTGAACTGAAAGGCCCAGGAATCAACACTATTCATGCTCGAGGTATTTGATCCTGATTATGTCGCTTCATATCTTATTCATGATTACATTTTAGCATGTATCCAAACTTGTATCTGCTTAAACAAGTCATAAGCCTTAGGCAGACTCAATATTACAATATAAAAGGCTTTAAACTGATGATGAGGAGAATGCAGGACACAGCGACGTGATTAACTTTCACGGGGATTGCTCGTAGCGAAGCAAAGGCGTGCTGATACGAAAAGCAGACAAGAGGAACCAACTTCTTCCAAATGCTGCAAATAACCTCAAGAGCAAGTCATTAGTTCTCATTTCAACTAATGATGTTACTAATGCATTACTAATGCATATGATTAGCAATTAAATCTTCACAATTTGTATATCATTTTATGTTTGGTAGGTTAGATTTCTCTGTGCACTCTTTAACTTATTTGCTTTTGGTAAAGTGTTTGTTTGTTTATTTGTTTATTTGTTTATTTGTTTGTTTGTTGCAATATGTATGAGATGGTATGTGACTATGTTCATATGAAGAAAATGTTTATCTTTATTAGTCTCTTGTCAAGTCAAAAATTAGGTTTTTCTTTATTAATGACAAGAAAAGACCTGATAAAGTGGACGTCAAGGTTTATCTTTTCTTTTTCTTTTCTCTTCGTAAAAATTTATATTATCTTCGTTTCATTTTTTCTTTATATATATATATAGATTTTTATTATGTTCCACTGGTCGACTAAATTTTATGGGAATCATCTTTTGAATTTTGAAAGAATGAATCGTCATATATGTATGTCATCTTGTCATACATTTTACAATACTTTCTATGTATATGGGTATTTTAAAACGGCAATTCAAGATTTAGAAATTTGGGGTTAGGATTTAAATTTTGTAATTAAAAAATTGTTTGGTTCGATGAATCTTTAATATGGTGGTTAGGATTTAAAATGTAGGGTTTAGGAATTAGATTTCACGATTTGACGTTTACATATTAAAAAAAAAAAAATTGGTCATCATTAATAAAAGATGAACAATGTTTTTACATTAAAAATAAGTGAAAATGTCTTAAAACTCGTCAAAGTTTGAGACATTTGTGAAAATTTATGAAAATTTGCTAAAATTTTATTATATTGGAAATCCGCTTATACCCAAACAGTTCATGTACACTATAAACAATAAAATTTTTAAAACATGTTAAAAATTTTGAAACCATGTGAAAGTTTTTATCTTTTCAGAAACTAGTCAAAGTTTAAAGAAATTTTGTGAAAGCTTCAAATACGAAAGTAGAGTCAACCGATATTTTTTGGCGTTCAATTAAGTACAGTAGTAACCTAAATATTACTAGTTTATATATAACTAAGCTAACTCATTAGCTTCCTAACCTCCTATCAACTCAAAAGAACCGTCATAATTTAGAAATTGTTAAGTTACGAAATGAAAAACGAAAAATATATTGTTTGAACAAATTAATTTTTTTAATGTGCTAGACACTACCTAATTATCCCCCTAATTATCCCTATAAGTATTTTACTTACTATATACCCTTACACATATTTAACTCTGTCCTATCATTAATGGTAATGTCTCAAATCTCATATTCGGATTGGATCTTCAGATAGTATCATCATTCATCAGTAGGCAAGAGCTTTAAATGCTAAGTCCTCTGTGCACGTCAACTCGCAAAGTATCAACATTAAGGTAGCTTGATTTTGATAGGATTACATTTTCATTTAACGAATTACTTATTTTAAGCAAATTGGTGTAATCAATAAAGAAGGTCAAATGAATTATTTATTTAATTAATCTATATATATAATAGGAGAGTTGTCTCTCCTCTTAGAGTGTTCACATAGGCGACACTTCAGCGTACACGTCATCATATATTTTTAATAGGTATAAAATGTTACTAAAAAGATTCGAACCTCTTACCTTATCAATGTAATGAGTGCATTCCAAACCAAATTGCCATTTAGATCGTTTTAATTGATATCAAAATTTAAACTATATATCTTACTTTATAAAAGTTCCACCACAATTTATTTACTAAAAGAAGAAACATTTTAAAAAAATTAATCCACATACTTTTATATTATCATCTTTTGATAAACTAAAATATTTGTTCACAAACAATAACGTGGTTTAATATAAATAAAAAGTAATATAATAAAACACACAAAAATACGTGATAAAAAAATAGGACAAAAATACAAATAAAAGTTAATGAATTAATCAAACACAGCACAAAAATATTTAAGATAAAAATATGAATAAAAATTATATGCATATAGATAATTTTCAAACACATATAATTTATATATGAAAAATAGAAAACATAAAAAAAAAGTTATCACGCTAAAAAAACATTAACTTTTTCAAGAGTTATAAAATATTTAGATTAAAAGAAAAAGTTTATATGATAGTAAACTATAGAATTTAGATTACACGAAATAAGAATATCTATTTTTCAAGAAAAAGTATGTATCAAAAATCAAGATAAAATATATATAAAAAATTGTATAATATATTTAAGGAAAGAATTGTGATTTAAAAGTACAATTATATACAAGATTTCTTCAAATAATAAGGTTAGAGTGCAATATTCCATGTAAAATGCAATGTATGAGAATAAGAAGAATTCAAAGATAAAATTTAATATGTAGGAAAAAAACATTTTATAATAGACAAGAAAAATAAAAAATAAAAATGAAATAGATAAAGAGAAAATAATTTAACATAAGTTTACAATGAATCAACAATCCAATCAATTATTTTAACGAAAAGAACGTGAAAAGAGAAAATATCGCGAGGTGGACGACTGCATCTTAGAATATGACGAAAAAAATAACACCGAAATAATTTTAAGAGAAATTGACTAAATTCAAAAAAGATGTATGAATATGATATGGTCGAGATTGTTTTCTATCTCCTTGAATTTTTTTAACTAATTGTTTACCACGTGTTATCTAAGAATTCGTTATTTTTTTCAAGAGAAACATTATTTTCAATAAAATCTATGTTATATATCATTTCATAAATAAGTTTATTTCTATATAGATTTATCTTTTAAAATTCACTATATTTATATTTACGGCTTATATTATTAATAGTTTCTAAGTACAATCCCGCGCATCGCGCGGGGTCACAAATCTAGTATTTTATATATTGCCAAAACCTCATGTCAGCATCATTTTTCTAGACAGTTGTCGGGTTCTTCTCTTCTTAATCAAATTCAATAACAAGAAAAACAATAAGAAACAATAAGAAAGACAAATCTGGTTCTAGGAGTATGATATATTACTCAAACCGGATAATCATAGTTAATTAAAATGGCATCATATTCCATGCCCCATGATAATTATATTAATCTTTCTTTTGTCGTTATTTTAGTTTAAGAAGCCAGTAGAAAACTTCATGGGTACTAAATATACTAATTTGGATATGTTTTTATTTGATGGCATCCACTGCATTTGGATTTTATGAACTAATAACATTATTTAATCTGTATCTTACATAAAATAATTGAAACATCTATACAATGTATAGTATATATGATAGACTCACGCGCGTAGATGTTGGAGGAGGCAATACGTTGAGTTAATAATATATGAATGTGATGTTAACTTGTTTGGTGTGAACCAATAACCATACGTCTTTTTCTTTTAAATGTTTAGACTCTCTCTTGCCATCAGGCCCATTAATTTTTTTTATAGTATATGTTTCCTTTTATTGGCATTGCTGAGTCTAATACCAATGGCTAATTCACTCTGTTTTAAAATGTTTAATGAAAAAGTTACCAATGGCTAACCTTGATTGTGTTAGCGATTGATTCCCACTATATTACATGATAATTAAACTGTGAGAGTCTGAGAGAGATATAACTAAAATGACTCTTACCAACAAAAATAGCGATAATGTGTTGTCAGTGTGTTAAGTTACATGTAATCAAATCACAAGTAGATACGCGAAAGCAAAGCATTTAAAATAGAGATACGATTTTTTTAAGGTTTTTTAAAAACGGTTGTGAATACGTATAGAATGCGTCTATATATATAATAAAACATCAAAGACCTAATTATATTAATTAATAAAAATATTATTTTAACAACATAAATCCAATACATAATAATTAAATATATATATATATATATATATTTAATTACTCAATTAAAGATAAAAAAATTATAATGTTTAAAGTCAAAGATTTAGACCATCTTCTTCATTCTCAATTTTATCAATTCCATTGAACACAATCTTATTTATAAAATAAGGTGAAATAATTAGTATTATCTTGCTTATAATAGTTTTCTAAGTCATGCATGTTCATAGAGTAAAATGAAACTAGAAGGCAGAAGCAATGATTCACATTATTTCAATTTGAAAATACCATAAAGATTCAGATGCTTTCAAATAATTTATTTCTAACGTGTTTTCACAATAGATATGGCACTTATAAAACATAATCGACATTTTCGTTTTGAATTTGAATTTTATAGGAATCACATTTTTGTGACGCGTCCTCGCATTTCTAGAAATTATTTATTCCAATTTTAATTTTGAAATAGAAAGCGGACTTGTTCATTGAAATCGTAAGTTTAAATGTAACCAGTGAACTGTAAATTAAAAGAAAAACACCATCATATAAAACATTGCCAAAATTATATTTATTTAGATTTTTGTATCCTTCAAATTTTGACTCCAAATCTAACACTTAACGTTTTAAATAAATAATGTTATATTGTGAGTGTTGTGACATTCGAAAGAATAGATAAATTAAGATTCTCACCAGAAAAAAAAAAAGGATAAATTTCAATATAAAGAGATATTACCCTCGTTTCTGTAGTTTATTTTATGTCTGCATGTACTAACGTTGGTGTGGCTTCAGACCCACTTTGGGAATTGTTTTGAAGATAAGCAAGCTTCTATTTTGATTACTTGAGTGATTTGAGAGCGAGTTGAGAAATGATTCAAACGAATTATTGTATTATTCTTCTTTCAGAGTGTTTTATAAAGAAATGATTCAAATGAATGATGTTTAGTCGTTGTCATGTTCTTTATAGTTATTAAGTCATGATGGTAGCTTGGCATGTTATGTAAAGTTTATGTAACAAGAGGATGAATAGTAAATTGATTACAACTTCCTTTAAAATTAAGAGTATTCAAGAGGATGACTGTAGAAACGAATCAATTAGTTTCTTGTCCTTGTTATAGATAGTATCAATTCGATATAAATTCAAAAAATTCAGAGTTTAATATTTGGGCTATATTTGTTGTTTTTGTGTTGCCAAAAAATGTCATTTCTACAAAACATTATTAGGCCAACGAGAAAGTTGTGCTTTGCTAGTGTATTATGGTTTTGAATGGTTGCATAGTCCGCTCCGGACCGGACGGTGCGTACCACTATTTTAATATGGAGACCATCGGACTATGGTATGGAGTTAATTTTAGTATGGAGCAATGCATACTATGGTATGCACAATTATTTAAATTGTGAATGGTAAAAAGCGGACCATGATATGGAGTAGTGTGTACTAATAAAGATAAAACAATTTTAATAATATTTTAAAAATAATTAATAATAACTATTACAAGATATTTTAAAAACTTACAAATTAAAATATTTGGTTTCGATTTTCCCATAACATATCGGCAATATTTTCTCGAATGTTTGCCATATACTGTCTATCTTCTCTTTCGACCTCCTCCTCTTGTTTATTATAAAAACTAAGTATCAGGTTTTTTTTTTTTTTTGTCAACATTTGGGCCACAACTGGCCGGCCCATTAGCCTAATTTCTACAATTAAATTGTAGAGTCGGGGACTCGATCCCTGGTGTGATGGTGTTTGTCTTCTGTGGACTTATCATTTGAGAAAAACTGAACATTTCACATAATTTTGAAGAGTAACTAAAAACTGAGGTGTATTAGGTAACATATTTTCTTAAAATTTTGTTTCGATTTAGATATGAACTACGTTTGAGCTCGCGATCTTAAATTCTTATAGAAAAAAATTTATAGAAAATCTTAAAGCTCCTAACCTTTTTTTTTCTCACATTTTTCGTATTGTATGAGAAAAATATGTTAGCTCTAGGACCCAGATCCAAACCACCTCCTAGTTAAAAAAAAAAAAAAAAAAAAAAATGTTAGCTCATAAAATGATCGTTTACATATGATTTTCTTCCGACCATTATTATAATTTTTTAGTTAAAATTCTTAAGTTAAGTAAATTAAGAGTTATACATTGATTCATATGTTTTCTTCTAGAATTATTACACAATTTTGTTAACCCAGATGAAGACATTGGCTAGAGAATGAACCTTTTAATTAGTTAAAACAAAATTCTATTAAACTTGCACTATCGATAGAAAAGTATCTGATACATAACTTGATCTATAGTTCATTCTAACTCATAATGTTTTCTATACCAAAGGTAATCGTAAGTTATATCTAATTATCATGTTTCTATGGCACCACACATAATTTGGTAATGCTAAGTCCTAAATCTCGAGTTTAATCCATGGTGAAGACGACTGAAGTATGTAATCTCTGTTGGCAACGAAAGGTTGTTTTATTTTCTTAGGACAAAAAAAAAAGGAATAGTTTATTTTTTCTCCAAACAAAAGTTCAGTACCAAGAAAGAAAAAAAAAAGGCTGTAAGAGAAAAAAGAGATTAAAAAAAAGTAAATGGACGGTCAGGAAACGACCACGTTAACCCATAGAGATTTCAAACCTCGTACACTATTCTTGCCGACAACAGATTCTCACCATTAATGGAAACACTGCTTTTGTACTTGACTAAATTATTATAAAGAAAATTACTTATTTTGTCCAATCTTTTGTATTCATGTTGGATGATGTGCACTACAAGCCCTCCACATAACTTATTATATTCTCAAAAGATATTGATTTGCTCTTTTTTTTTTTTTTAATATAAATTGCGTAATGGTCCCTTCTTTCTTCGTTAGTTAAGATGATTTGGTACTTTGTTTGAGATGTTAACAACATATTATAGTGTATTATTGTAAGCTCTCCACTGTCTTTTTACTTTTCTTTTGTTTGCACTTAGTTTGTCGTTACTCAAATCAACAATGATCCATTATTCGAAAAGTTTTTTAAAATTGTCGATATTTCCTCATGAGCTCTTAATACATCTTGCGGTTGATAAAAAAATATTAATAAAAATATTACTTAACTTAATTTCTAACCAAAAAAAAATATACAATACAAGAAAACAATTGCATGTTTGATAAACATACAATTATAAATAATTTATTTTACAGTCAATTCGTAACTCTTTATTCGTAAATCGTTATTTTTAACCGTTGATTGCATCCGTCAGTCTGTTTGGTAACTCAACCTCCTACGATTGAAATTACCAATCACATCTAATTTTCTTTTGTTCGTTTGATTTTGATGTATGATTTTTGTTTTCCAAATATGTGTCATATCAGCAATGGTGGTGTTTACAGAGAAATATATCGTCCGTTGGATCATATACGATGGCATATCCACAACGTGGCATTGTAGTATTGGGTAGCTAAGATTTTTTCACATTATCACAATATTTTTTTAAAAATAACAAAGATATTTTGTTATTTGTCTGAATTAAGAAAGAAGACTTGGTTTACCTACCGGCTCTAGCAGGTAACGAGGAGACCCATAATTGGGAGTAACCAAAATTGGAATAATTTACGTTTTCCAGAGTTTTATATATTTATGTATCTTTTAAGGTTGAAGACTTGGTTACCACTTACCATGATGGGAAAGGGCACAACCGCACAAAAGTATTTTGTTGTGTGACTAAGATAGCAAGAAAAGCATTTCTAAATTCTTCTTTTCTAATCATTTTCATAGTTTTTTCACTTTCTTTATTCTCCAACACTAACCGATGATTATCTTCTTCTTTTTTTCTTTCCTTTTCATGTCGACCAATTTTCATTATGGCCGAGATGGTGAAAAAAAAAGGGAGATTTTTATAAATATACTAAATTTTATATGAAATTAGAAAACTACATTTAATGTTTTACTAATTTGAAAACTACTTTTTTTAAGTTGAAAATTTACCATAATACCCTTTTTATTTTATTTTTTATAACATCTGATTTTTTTAATACCCTTTTTATTTATTTAAATAATATTTTAAATACAATTAAAATTAAAACAAAAAATTCGTAATTAATTATTTAATAAAAAAAATAAAATATTTACTTTGTTTAGAATAATTATTAGGAAATAAATTTTGAATAAATATAAATATTTAAATTTATTAATAAAGTCGATTTTTTTTAACTATCGACATATTTTTCTCTTCTATTGACTTAATTTTATTTTCCGTCGACTTATTTTAAACAGTTGACTTATGTTTTGGTTGGTTAATTTATAACATTGTCGATTTTTTGAACTGTTGACTTGTTTTTTTTGTTCATTGATTTATAATTTTTTTCTATCGACTTGTTTATTAATGCTAGACTTACTTCATTAATCGTTGACTTATTAATAAGGTTGATTTTTGGAACTATCGACTTATATTTTGTTTTCATTGACTAAATTTATTTTCTATCGACTTATATTAACACAGTCGACTTATATTTGGATTAATTAATTTTTTTACATAGTCGACTTTTTAACTTGTTGATTTATTTTTTTGATTTGTTGATTTATGATTTCTTTTCACCGACTTGTTTATTGTTGGTAGATTTATTTTATTTTATATTAACTTATTAATAAGATTGATTTTTTGCACTGTTGACTTATATATTTTTTTTTTGTCGATTTAATTTTATTCTTTGTTGACTTATGTAAAAACACTAGACTTATATTTTGATTAATCGATTTTTTACATTGTCGACTTTTTCAACTATTGATTTATTTTATTTTATATGGAGATATTTCTTTTGGTAATAATATTTTAATAAATAAATTATTTTAAAAATAAATAAAATTAATAATTAATTAAAAATAAATATAGTATATTAAATTAATGAAAAAAATCGAAATTTTTTTAAAAACATATACATATATTTCGAATTGATGATTAATATTATTTTAGTCATTATCTAAATTATTTACTAAATCAATGATAAACTAAATAACTTTTTATTATATAGTAAAAATCTATAATTTATTTCAATTTATTTATTTGTAATGAAGTATTTAAATATGTTAAATAATCATTATCTTGAAATTTAAATTTATTTCGATTTATTTTTTCAATTTATTTATTTGAATTTTAATTTTAATTAATAATAAATATAATTAATTAATTTTTGTAGTTATTATTATTTTCTAAGATTTTAACTAAATAAAATAAATATCTCAAAAATATTTTCAAATATTTAATTTTTTAAAAACGTATTTAATATAAAAATTTAATTTTAATTTTTAATTTATATTTGTAATAATTAAATAACTAAATAATATTTATTTTCAGATTAATTAAATATTAATTAAGGACAAAATGTCATTTTAAATATTATAAGGGGTAGACTTCAAATTTTACAAAGATATAGTATATTTTTCAAATTTCTCTAAATATACAAGGTATAGTGGCAAATTATTTCAAAAAAAAATTATAATACTTGTTCCGTTTCACTAAATCATATGATTTGGGATAATTTCATTTTAGTATGTGTGTATACTTTCTTAGTTAGATTTTAATATTTTATACACGTATACGTAAAAGAAATTATAACTCCTATATAATTTTTGTTTTATTACTAATTAAGTAATTATTCATTATTTCATTTACTTTAACTCTAATTAATAGAAAATATTTGTATACAATTTTGCTTTAAATTATAGAACATTTAGTTGTAAACAATTTTTTTTTTCTCCTAAATACATCTATTATTAAGAAATGGAGGAAGTATAAATTTTCATGAAAAATAACTTAATAGATTTTAAAATTAAACAGTATAAATAAATTTTTTAAAAGTCGTTTTTGGATAAGATTTGTTTTTTTAATTAATAAAAATTGGGTCAATTATATATATTTGTAAATAAAAACAAATAGTACTCTGATACTTATTTTAAAACAGAAAGTACGACGTAGTACTACTCAAGCTGATACATGAAAACCAAAGATAAGTATTTGGTCGTACCATTTTTGAGGATAATACCGTCCTAAGTCCTAACCAATGGGTACCTAAATAGTAATAAATTGCAATATATAACAATAGATTCTTAAGGGTCCAGATCAACTGATTAGTCTTTATCAAACAAATAAAAGAGATAGTTTTTAAGAATTATTTTAGAAAAATCAAAAATGTATATCGAAGAAACAAACAATGTTGGGATGTGAATGGGATACATAATGATAGGAAATGTCAAAATCATGGGAGCCAACTAATTTGGGAGGATCTTTAGGGAAAATGTGTGGAAGAAGTGCGTGTCTACATTTTGGCTTTTCCCATGTAATAAGAAAAAATCTACATCTTAGATTTTATTGGTAAACCTGTATTTATTATTTACTAGTCAAAGATTTCAACTACCATCTCTCATTTTTTGAATTATAACTTCATTTTGTTTTGGTAGATATATATATCAAAAATATATTCTTACTCAAAAATTTTAATATCAAGGTTATTTCTTATTTCTGCTTTTAAGACATTGCAAAACATTGAGAAGACTTTTTAAGAATTTCTTATAACACCTTTTAAAACATCCATAACATGAATACATGATAGAACCATCTCTCATTCAACAAACTCATTGATAGAAACGAGTCATATGTAATTTATTTACTAAATAAAGTTAGAAACACAACCTCCATATTGACCTCACTGTTCAAGTACAATTACAATCCAAAGGAAACATCATTCCTTGTAACCAAATTAAAGTTCTTGGGAAGATGGTAATCCATTTAAATATCTTATTAGTAAACACTTACACCCATACCGTATGTTTCATTGATAAAACTATTTTTTAATAAGGAATTAATGGCATTATCAGGTCGCAAGAAAATGGCATTTCGAAAATATATCGTTTTAATGTTGATTTATTATTTTAAAAAATGAAGTAGAATTGGTCTTTATGTTTCCTCCTAAAAACGATCTTTAAAAATCTATTGCAAGTCGCATATAAAATTGAAATTATGGTTCTAAATGATAACTGCTTTGGAAAAAATGTGATGTGGTTATAATAGTAACGAAAATATATATTTAACACTATTATAGTATTGTTGTGATGGGGTTTTTTGGTACAATATGGTTCTATTCGAAGCCTATGACATTAACTTTTGTAATAAGTGTTGTTTAGTGTTACGGTGAATATTAAAAAGATTTCAAAAGATTAGTCATTTCTGTCCCCAAAAGTTGTATATATATTGTGAAGTAATCACAAGTACCCGTAAACATAATTTTTCAACAAACATCCCATAATATTATTTACAACAACCGCATCCAATCGATATAAATAATCATATTATTATTCAAATTATTTATTTATTTTTTACAAAAACATTTAACTACGTACCCACTTGCATATTTCCCTGTCGGCAAGGTGTCTACATTGCTTGCTTTTAAGATCTCGCAGATATTTTAATGAATCGAACAACTGGCTTAAGTAACTATCCCTCGTATGATTGTATGAATATTTAGACAAACAATGATGAACCTAGTTATTAAATTAATCTCATTAGATGTATATTTGTATCACTGTCAGGGTAATTATATCACTTTAAGACACGTACGCATAAGAACACGATATGTGGACAAATAATCATGCACAAATAAGAGGTGTGAAAATAGATATTTTAACTCAACTCCACCTATATTTTAATAATTAAATTGTATGTTAAATATCTACAATTTTAACAATATTTTAGGATTAATAAATATTTTAAATGTAAATATTGTTCGTACAAATTGAGATATAATAATAAATCTTTTTCTTTATCACTTTTTTTTACCACCTCTAAATATATCACTATATCTTACTACTAATTGTTATTGCCAAAAGATGACTCTTAAGGCTTTGTATCACTATTGGACTTTACAAATATATTAAGTAAATTAGAAGATGAATGTAGAATAAATTTTTTAGTTTTTTTTTTTGTTGCGATGCAGAAAAGTGAATGAATCCTTATTGTTTAAGTTTGAGATCCATATATCTAAGAAAAAGAAAAACTTGAAATTTTAATTAATCACAAAATTTTTACACAAAAAAAAAACATTTATTCTTAAGTTAAAATCTCAGTACAATATATGGGTTGGGTTAGGAAACTTCAATAAAGTATACAATAACTCTACGTAATGTAAAGTAATGTTGTCAATATAAAATAAAAGCCATACGATCGAGAAAGAGAAAAAAAGAAGAAAACAACAATATAGTACAATACACAAGTTGTTTACAAACGAGAGAGAATCACGTGTTAATCATGCTCATGAACGAGACCATGAAAACAAGAGGAAAATACAGTTGGTGGATCGATCCTAAATCACATGTAAAGGATAATCTAGGAAAATGGATAAATGTTGAAGCTTAATCCTTTTTTAAGATTAGCGTTAAGAAAATATTCTTTAGATAATTTGAATAAATAAAAAAAAAAGATTTGAGTCAATCCCAGCCGTTGGATTACTGACCCACATTATTGACCAATCTCAGCCCGCTAGTACAATGCTGTCCAAGAGAGAGAGCTCACAATCGCATGTTTTAGATGTATTCTATTAACCCTAAACCCTCAATTTCTCGATCTCAATCTTGCTATGTGGTTGATATATTATTACTTTATTTGTGGGACTTTTAGAAGGTATCAAATCTGATGTTCTGAAAAAAGTATGATTTTCTGACCTGATTTCAATCGATTCACTATAGAAAAAGTTTACAGTTAAAAACACTAACCACTTAAACCGGAAAAAAGTACATTCGATCAAACCGATTTCACGGTTTGGCTCAAACAAAGAGAAACAATGAAACATTAAAATCTATGAAAAGTGTACTTCATTCAAATATTTATTCAACGTGTGATAGTACAGTTGTAGTATATGTATGATGTATCGGTTCTAGAGGCAAGAACGCAAAACCACATGTAGATTCTCTTTGCCAAATGGCATATTCGCAAAACCTAAATACCAAATTAATCTAAATGATCCAAAGAAATGACAAATATGAACAACTAATGGTTTGTAAAACTACTTTTAATATTTTATTATGACAAAATATTAGATGATGATTGAAAAACGCTTTGGTCTAGTGGTTACCACTTACCAACGATATAATTTGTTTACACTAAATTTAAGGCCACGTGTTGGTGGATGATCTTTTAATCAGACTCTTGGAAAAGTAATAACCGTTGTCACTCACACGATTACTATTAACCATAAGGATATGATCCACCACTGTCATTAATTACCACCATACCATCAACACTATAGTATATATATTTTATACATACGTACACTCATCATGAACCTATGATTCAGTACCATATATGCTCACGTACGTCGCATATCCCATCCTCTAATGGCATCCATCAAGCAAAATTCGCACTTATGCTTTCAAGTTTCTAACACTAAAAAACCGATTAGTAACGACTATTACTTTTAAATCACTCAAAAATCTCTAATGAAACGATGTGTGACACGTATACGTGAACAAACAACTCACATTAATTACTCTTATTAACATGGGTTTATGAAAAAAAAAAAATTCGCAACGATCGTTACTCTGTTGGTCGAAACTAATCAAACTATTGATGTGTTTTATTAGATGTATTGTCTCTTTGAATACTCTAATAGTCTAATGCTATTGACCAAAAAAGCAACCCGAACCGGATTTTTTAAAAATATCAAAAATAATAACCGGAAAACCTGTTCAGCCGGTGGACCACTGCCAAAAAAGGACCAACAACAATATATGTTACTTTATTATAAAAATAATTATACACATTACCGATATAACCTATAGTTATAGAAAGAGAAAAATGTTATATTATAAATAATGATCATCCTCTAAAAATGGGTCTGAAATGTTCCCTCACACGTCTCCTTCTTCTTTCTCCCTCCCTATCATCTTCTCCAATTAAAATCGTCCGTTTAACTGTCTCTCGCCGCCGGTAACATTTTCCGGCGACGAAACTTCTCCTTTTTCCTCATTCTCTCCTCCGTAATTTCTTACTTATCCTCCGTTCAATGACGTTAAACCTTTGAAAATCTCCCTTTCTATTCTCCGATCATCTCTATTTTCGCGCGGTTCTATAGCTCTTCGTTTTTCGTGTGAGAGAGATTGAATCGATCTTATTTATGTGATTATGTGATCATTGATACTGATTCTTCATCGCTTTGCTAGATTTTGGTACTTTGGAGCTTTGATTGTGACTTCAAATTTTCCGATTATAAAGATGTTGGATCTTAATCTCGACGCTGATTCTCCCGATTCGACTCAGTACGGTGACTCGTACTTAGATCGGCAAACATCAGACGGTTCCGGTAACCGAATTGAAGAGTCCGGTACATCGACATCGTCTGTAATCAATGCCGATGGAGACGACGACTCTATCTCGACTCGTGCCTTCACTCTCAGTTTCGATATTTTAAAAGTCGGTAGCAGTAGCGGCGGAGGAGACGAAACTGAAAGTCTCGCCGGAGTTACTAAGGAGTTTTTTCCGGTGAGTGGAGATTGTGGACATCTACGAAATGTTAATGAAGGATCAAGCTCCAGAAGCTGGATTGATCTCTCTGTTGACCGTATTGGTGATGGAGAAACGAAATTGATTTCTCCGGTTCCGGCTCCGGCGCCGGTTCCGGCTCAGGTGAAGAAGAGTAGGAGAGGTCCAAGATCAAGAAGCTCACAGTATAGAGGAGTAACGTTTTACAGAAGAACTGGTCGTTGGGAATCACATATTTGGTAAAGTCTCTAATCTTTTTTGATTATTTAGTGAGAGATTTCAGATTTGATTAAATTTGAATTTTTTTTTTGTAGGGATTGTGGGAAACAAGTTTATTTAGGTAAGTAACTAAATGATTTTTCATGGTTCTTGATATTTATCAAGATTTGGTTTCAATGTGGTTTTAATAACTTTGATTCTTGATTTCAATGTATGTAGGTGGTTTTGATACTGCTCATGCTGCAGCTAGGTAAATGTTTTAGATTATTTGTTTTGGATTTTTTTGGATTTTTTTTTGTAAATGTTGTGTGTTTTTTTGCAGAGCTTATGATCGAGCTGCTATTAAATTTAGAGGTGTTGATGCTGATATTAACTTCACTCTTGGTGATTATGAGGAAGATATGAAACAGGTTTGGATGTGAATCTTGTTTTGGTATGTGTATAGTTTTGGTTTTTGACTTTTGTTATCTCTTTCTATAGGTACAAAACTTGAGTAAGGAAGAGTTTGTGCATATACTTCGTCGACAGAGTACGGGTTTTTCGCGGGGGAGTTCGAAGTATCGAGGGGTTACATTACATAAATGTGGGAGATGGGAAGCTAGGATGGGGCAGTTTCTTGGTAAAAAGTGAGAAACTTTTTGTCTTTGATCTGAAAAACATTTTGATATTAGAGAAGGTCTGAAATGAGATTTAGGAATGGTGTATCAGTTAATGAACCCAAAAGAGAAAAGAGAATGGTTTAGCAATGGTGATTTTAAGATGCTTGAATTGCAGGTATATATATCTTGGGCTGTTCGACAGCGAAGTAGAAGCTGCAAGGTTCTTAAATGATCATGAATTTTGCAAGAATTAAACCTATAGTAGAACTTTCATTTGTCGTCAAATCCGACATTAATTAGTTTCTCTCTTTCTGAACAAACTCTCTTTGAAACGCAGGGCTTATGACAAGGCTGCAATTAACTCCAATGGTAGAGAAGCGGTGACCAACTTCGAGCTGAGTTCATACCAAAATGAGATTGGCAACGAAGGTAATCTTCTAATCCATCGTATGAAACATTATTTCAAATCTATAAAACGGCTCTGATGGTTTTCTCTTATGAATAGGTGGTCATGACAAGCTTGATCTCAACTTGGGAATGTCTCTTTCTTCCGGAAATGGGCCAAAGCAAAACGGGAGGCACTTACACTTCCCTTCTACTAATACTTATGAAACACAGCGCGGAGTTAGCTTGAGGGTAAACTTCAAATATCAATCTCTGATGAATCCGTGTTTCGGAATGTTTTCTTATTGTGTCTTTGAATAAACTGCAGATAGATAACGAATTCATGGGAAAGCCGGTGAATACACCTATTCCTTATGGATCCTCGGACCATCGCGTTTACTGGAACGGCGCATGCCCGAGTTATACCAATCCGGTCGAGGTAAAAAACATAGAATTGAAAACAACACAACGCAATCGCAAGAAACCGAGACAATGAAACAATGTTGTTGTTTATGTTTTGTTTTTTATAAGGGAAGAGCAACAGAAAAGAGAAGTGAAGCTGATCAAGGGATGATGAGTAACTGGGGATGGCAGAGACCGGGGCAAACAAGCGCCGTGAGACCGCAGCCACCGGGACCACAACCACCACCATTGTTCTCAGTTGCAGCAGCATCATCAGGATTCTCACATTTCCGGCCACAACCACCCAATGACAATGCGACACGTGGTTACTTTTATCCACAACCTTAACTTGTAAGGGGACTGTAAAAAAAAAAAAAAAAAAACAGAGTTTTTAGCCTCTCTAGTCACAGTCCCCTTTCAAAAATTGTCATTTGGGTAAAATATTATTTTTACATACAACGATCGATTTTTCCAAATTCAGATGAGGAAAAGTAGTTTTTTTTTACTATTTTTACCCAAAGTTATCAAATTTGGGTTGTGAGAAGAAAGAAAACTAAATAGGGGAAAAATGTGTGTGTTTGTGGTAATTTTATGAAATGTCTTTATCATATAAGATTGGTTGTATATGTGAGAAAAATGTGCTTCTTGGAACTTGGAAGGTACAATTTGTAAATAAATATAAAATATGAGGATGAGGTTTTTGTCGTTTATGTTGATTTAGATATTGAATTAATTAAAACTGTTGAAAAGAACAGTAAAGAGAGATAGTGATAGGATGTGACAATTTTGGCTGCCTCTTCGAAACCCCAAAGGATTTAGCAAAAACATTACATTCCTATTTTTGTATACATATTCGGATATAAAAGCCAAATTTAAATATTTATATTCTACAGTCACGTGTGATACATAGGGTGTGATTGGTAACAGCGGTCACAATGGACTAGTCCGCTAGCGGTCAAGACCGCTTTTTATTTACCATTCATTATTTGTTGTCTATATAAGTGCGGACTGAAAAAAGTAAAAGAGAACCGCTGCGGACAAAGTGCGGACCAGTTTTATGAAGAGACCGCACTTAATCCGCTGCGGTTTTTGTCCGCTCCAAAAATAGAGTGGTTTAGTCCGCACACGTTTTTGTCCGCCGTGACCACACTCACCATTCAACGCCATAGTACTTTGGCTTCGAATGGTGACGACGGTTAAGGCGGACAAAATCGTCTACGGATTGGACCGCTCCAAAAATAGAGCGGACAACAAACCGCTCCGGACCAACTTTATTTGTATGTAAAAATGGACCGCACTTGGTCCGCCGCGGACTTCTTTTATTTTCTTAGATCCGCACTATTGCGGTTTACAATTAACGAATGGTAAATCAAAAGCGGTCCAATCCGCAAATGGTTTTGTCCGCCCTAACCGCCTCCACCATTCGGAACCTTTAACTATTTAGAGAGTCATGCATATGGTTAAACTGTTGGAATAGAGTTGAATGTGTTGGAATTGGATTCTAAATGTATTGATAAATAAATAAAAATGTAAATTCTTATGGTTTTCTCATTTGTGATCACTCTTTTGTTTTTTGTTCATCTCATACTATTTTCTACATTTCATTTCTCTCTTTTTTTTTGTCAACACATTTCATTTCTCTCATTTTGTTAATAGTAGTTATCTAAACTCAAACAAATACCCTATGATATTTGTTTCCTGCATTGGAAATGAAACATTAGTTAAAAATCGGACGAAACGTTCGAACTACTTTTTTTTGGCTACGTTATATATATTTTTTTAATATATATTTATACTAGTCAACCAAAATTTTAAAATTTGTGTAGTTGTTATGCCAATTGTCAAGCTAAAAGCAAAATAAGAGATTCTCAATCTTCTGTTCTGTCAAATCAAATCTCTAAGTCTATCTACCGTTCAGGGTAATGTAATGACTAATAATGATATTCAGAAAGATGTGATGTCTTAAGAAACTAAATTATTATTCACAATATTCCAAATATGGTCATTTCCTATGACTCGTATCCTATGCCTTTTTACTTGGTAAATCTAAAACTCACATGTTTCTTTAAACATATTATTATAGAATAAAAGAGGTTTACCACCATCTTCCATCAACCATTCTTTGAATAATTAATTTTGCTGTTCAAAAAATAAATTGGTAAGTGGTTGTTAAAAAGATTTAAAACATGTATATATAATTTCTCTGTACGACGTGGATTGTGGACATGACAAATTATGAATGACCCCAAGATTGTGTGGACATATTCTATCTATGGTTATGCAAATTGGAGCCATCTAAAAGATATGGTACGTATATAGTTTCTGTCAAATTAAATATGATGAGTAAACCAGGCATCGTGGTCTGGTGGTAAAGGAATCTCGGCTGAGGTGTCCGCCACCCGGATTCGATTCCTGGCCACCAGGGAATTAACATGCGGACTTGCTCTGGCGCCGCAGACCACCAGTTCCAGGGGGCCCTTAAGTGGAAGCTTAAAAATTCATGGTCGCGGGCTTAGGTCCAGTGAACTAGTCGGATCACCGTGTGGTCTGGACACTGCGTTATCAAAAAAAAAAAAAAACGATGAGTAATGATTATTTTTTTCTGACCAGACCAAATACTAAATTACATTGAAGGAAAAACAATAATCAATTAGTACTATATTTATGAAATTGCGTAGGGTAGTATATGGTTAGTCAGCAGGAACAAGGCAATATAAAAGCAAATAAATACGAATGATGACCTACATTGTCGGAGAATCCTTAAAATAAACTATTGTATTTTTTAGTGGCACAAAATGAGACAACGTGAGACGATTGGGAAACATAATGGGTCCAATCCTTAAAAACCTTATGTAATAAATTTATTATGTAACCGAATCAAAAGATTTGTCTCACCAATTTCATAAATATCTGCATTTATAATTTAGGATTTTGTTGGTGTACCTTAATAGAATACTATGAAACCCATCATCTCTCTTTCTTTACTCCTATTCATGCTTTGTCAGAACACAAAAGCATATTATTATTTGCGAATTTGGTAGAGATCATGTTAACAATCAACTAATGAAGTTGAATTTTGGTAGAGATCATGTTAGTGGTTTTGCTAAAACTTTAGAGAAGACAGAAATTTTATGTAACCTACTCATTTAAAAATCCATATATGACATATTTAAAAAAACCAAAGTAAATGTAATAAAACGCATAAACCAATATAAAACCTTCCTAAAGCTTTTTTTTTTACACCAAACCTTTCTAAAGTAACCAGAAGATAAGATTCAAGGTCGAGGCGATATAAGCGCGGCGGCTCCTAGACCAGACCGATGATGGTTCTTTGTCAGTCAAAGGCAAACCAAGCTCACTGATTCTCCGACACACGGTGTTTAAATCCTGAACGTCCCATTGTAACCAGGTATATAATTTGCTGACCCAACAAGTCTGTCATTTTGGAGTCTGTTTCGAGTTTGGATGTCAGTACTCATCAACCCATCCCAGTGACCATTAGGCAATGCCAGGTTTCGAGACAGTATGTTACTGCCCTGAGGTTGATCTATAAGCCTTGATGATGCCATTCCCAAAGAATCAGTGAATCTACAGTTTTGATGCGGAGATAAAGGACTCTGCATTACCGCTTGTTGTTGATGGAGCTTTGCCGGGTTTCCAAACATGTTTGTGTTTCCTTGAAAGTTTGATCTGAAATCTAGGCTTGCATTCTCAAAGCCTTGACCAACGGCCAAAATCGCAGGATCCATAAATTGAACATCCCTGACATTGTCAATTGGAAGTGACTGCTGATATGGATTACCGAAGAATGTCGAATCGGAGAAACGATGGTTTCCTACAAGTAACGAGAACGGATTTTCAATTTTTCTAAAGCAACATAAGAAGAACACAAACAACTTTTAAAGAAATATAATCAAACCTGAAAGACCATCAAATGTCTGATGTTCTCTCCCATTTGCAGCGAAGCCTGGAGGAGGAGGTCGATTTGGAACTGAAAATCCAGGTGGTGCTGAAACCGGACATCTTGGAACAGCTACAAGACAAGAACAAAGGATTGATTAAGATTACACATATGCTCAATAATCCCAATAATATGTAGGCACTATGGCGCATATGCTTACAAAACACACCCAAGTCTATATCCCGGAAGCATAATATTTACATAACCAAGAAACACATCACTCAAAACAGTGGAGATATGCCGAACATAAAAGCCATATATTCATCTTCAGCACCTAACATATCGATACGCTTGAACTCACACTAGATATTATAAACATTACTATTGATCGAGACTAGAGAGTAGAGAGTGTTTGAAATCCAAATTTACAATCATCAACTAGAAAGAACCAGTTTGGTGCAGTATAAGTAAACATGAAATAAAAATATAATCCAACTACCTAGAAGGCTAGAAGTTAAAGGTAAAAGGACGAAGAATCAACACTCACAAGTAGGTGCATAGGATGAGGGCAAAGAGGAGCTTTGCGTGACATAGTCTACTCCATTGCGATAAACGGATGAAAGACCATTATACGTCCCAAACATACCCATATTAGGACTCTGTCGTTCTGTAGAATTCTGGTAGAAGTCACTGCCATGCGGTGTATGCGGCATCTGATGGAAGCCATTATAAGCATCAAAGGTTTGATTCTTTGATTCCTCTTGCCTTGCAAAAGAAAACCGGGATTGATTATCCTCAACTTTACTGGAACTGGCTAGCTTAAGAGACTTGGCATCTTCCTCACCTTCCCCAAATAGCTTCGCAAAGTTATGAGGTGAAGTTAAGTATTCATCAAGATCTAAAGACAATATATTTGCCATTATCCTGTCATCTATTTCACTACTAGAGTTTTCTTGTAAGTCGACGACACACTTTCCAATTGGCTGTGTGTCCCTTGCTTTGTCAGGAAGCAAAATAGAATGGTTAAGACTGCCGTTTAAATGATTGGGCTCGCTGAGTGGCATCTCAGTATATCCATGTGAGATGGGTGCTATAGTACTTCCTCTGCTGTCAGAATAGGAGGATCCAAACACAGTCCTGGTTTCATCATGCTCAGCATTATACGTGCGTAAGAAACCATTGGGCTGACAGCTAAGAACTTCTGGATCCTTGAGTCTTTGTCTATTGAACAATGATATATCATCGTCGGCTTCAAGATACCGATCTGTAACCAACGGAGACATCAAAGCAGTACCTGCATTAACTTCTTCTCTCGAGACAACAACCTCATTTGCGTTAGTTCTACCAGACTTCTGTAATGGCTGAACTTCTCTAGGTTCATTGACACAACGCTGTGTATGGTCTTGGGACACTTCTGTATGAGACGATTTTATGGAAGCATGATCAAAATGTGAATTGTCAGATCTTGTTATTCCATGATAGCCATCCACAACACTATCTGCATCCACTGACACAACATCACTGCATACACTCTGTATTCTTCTATTACTCATGTTGTTTCCATTAGACAGCATGGATCTACAAGACTGAGAAGTTTGTTCTGGAAAGTCTGTGCAATCTGATGGCTCACTAACAGCTCTACTATTATCCACACTTGCAGAGACTCCTGCCCTACTACTAATCTGGGTCCTATTAGACACGGAAAGCTCAGGAAAATCTGTTTGACCATCCAATAGGCTTTGTGGTTTCAAAACGTTCTCATCTGCAGTACGATTATCCTCTACTGCTGGGTTCTTTAATACATTACTATGAAATGCAGACATCTGCATTGAACTTGTTGCAACCGCATATGAAACTGTAGCAGCTTTGTCTCTTAAAGGTTCCCTAGAACATTGTGTATTTGGTAATGAAGACTGGCTTGAAGAATGCATTCCCCTGAAAAGCCAGTTACAGGTTTCAGACAAAGCAGGTACACAATTGAAAAGAAAAATCTATCATAAGAATCCAGTGTACCACAAAGCTCCAGCCGGAAGAGTAACAGATTGACCGTTGCTGTCATTTGGAGGAGAACTTTTAGCGACACTATGTGCATTCTGCGAAAAAAAAAAGGGTGAAAAAAGAAAGAAGCCAAAAGCAGAATAAATCATAGATAAAAGGCATCTAGTCCTTCTCATAAAGTATAACAGCAGATGAATATGCTGACACCATAAACAATTCAAGAGGCTCCACGAAGAACTGGCAACTTACATTCAAAACAACTTTTGGAATTTTTCTTGTGCTAGACTCATTATCAACATAATCATCAACTGGTGGAGGTAACATACTCCCTGAACGCCGCACATAATTATTCCCACCAGTAATTTGTTGAACCATTCTCCTATTCAAACAGCAAGAGAATCAGATAACCGCGTAACGAAGCACAACATATAGAGCAGAACAAAGAACTGGTTTATCAAATTTCTCCTACCCTCAGGAAAGGATGAAAGTTAAAAGAAAACCAGATAGTGAAAACGTTCACATCAATAACTACAAAAATTTTGCTAAATGCACTTTTAAGGTCAATCAAAATATACTTTCACTAACAGAGCCCACCAGCAGCATCAGAGAGAAACAAGAATCAACCACAACTATTTCATTTAACTGAAAAGGCAAAGCGAAATCAGGGTCATCGACATTAATTTACCTCATGTGCACTGATATGGTCTCATCTTTAGAAAAACTATCCTCTTGGGAACCAATTTCATGCAAATAAAGGCATTCTGAATTGGTGCAAGTCTGCAGAAACAAAAAGGCATCCATGAAACACAATTGGATTTGTATTTAAGTATTTCGAGGGAACTAGTGAGCAAATGCAAGACAATATCTGCTTACAGTGTTTCTCAACCATGCATGACAATACTTCATGGTCCCAAAACATGCCCTAATGACATCCAAAATATATTAGAAATTGAACCACAACCTACATAGCTGATCTTAAGGAAAAAAAGGAAACATCACATACTTCAAATTTCTACCATCCAAAATAAATCCATGTACTGATCGTATACATCGAATTGCTTCCTCCTCTTTGGAGTAAGTAATATATCTGAGAAATTTCAATTTTGGAGACATAGAAATGAAAAAGTTAGCTTAATGAAATTTGTTAGAAGCAAACATGTCTAATAGACCGCAGAAAGAAAGGATGTTCTGCTTAGCGAAATGGAATCACAAATATTAGTTCATCCAAAACTAGATACCATTATTGGAATGTGTAAGGAACTACAGATACATACACACTGCAAGTATTGTTTGGAAATAGTTGGACAGCCCCAGATGCAGTCCGAGACATTGCTACTTTGACAACTTTCCCATATTGACCAAAGTATTCTCTTCGCTGAAAAAGCTGCATACATAAAAAAACCCCCAGACTAATGAGATGAAAAAGGTGATGTCTTTTCAAAGCAAGTGTGAGTACCAAGGAGATAAGATGAGGCTTATTTAAGTTACATCTTCATCTGCCAGTTCAAAAGGCAAGCTCATAACGTAGACCAAATTTCTCTGGATGACTCTCACACCAGTTAGATCTTTCCTTCCCTCTGAAGGTTTAGGCTTCACCTTCTGTGACTTTTTCCGATCATTGTTAAGTTCAGCAACCAACCTGGTGAATAATAAAATAAGACAAAAAAAAGTTACACGTTTCACAGAAACAAAAGGGTTTGTTTTCAGCTTCAGATCTACCTTTCACAGCTGACTGTCATTCCAACAATCTTTTCCTTATCATAAGGGGTTCGACATGCAGGACAGCGACCCTCTGTCTTATCTTTCTCGGCCATCTCTATAATATGATGCCAACACCAAACACATATCTGCACGAAGTACAGATATTTACATTACAAAGATGATAGATTTATGGATCATCACAGTGGCACAATAATTAAATCAAACAAATATGAACATATAACAATATAAGACTAGGTAATGTCAGTCTTAAACATAAATTATATCAAATTGAATTGTAACTGAAGCAGAGTAGTTACAAAACCAAATTAATACCCCTCAAAGAACAGAACCATATCAACTGCCAATTGTAAAACATCAAACTGAAATGTTGGTTTCACACTCTGCTTAAACAAGAGGAAGTGGTTGTAATGTAACAAACCTGATAGCCACATTTGCAAGGTTTAAGATGCTGATCAGTCAAGTCCATCTCTTCAGCACAGAGAGGACAAGTCTTTTCTCCTTTCTCATTCATCGTTTTTACCTAATTATTAATTAATAAACAATTATAAAACATAATACATTATTTACAAATCAGAAACACATAAAATCCACAATTAAAATAAACTACTGCAACTAGACTAATCCTTAACTTTTAAAAAAACAATGGAAGAAGAGACTTCTAATCAAATCTCAAAACAAAAACTAAGTCTCAAAAAAAACTTAAATTCCTAAACGTAAGAACAATTTCTTTAAAAGGGAAAACAAAACTTTTCTCAACTCTCAAGAAAACTTAAAATTGAAAAGATTATTTACAATGCAAAACCTTAACCACTCAAAATTCTAACAATTGACCACCAAAAAAAATAAAATTAAAAGTTGTAGAACTCAGAATCAAGTAGCAATCTAAAGCTTTGTATAGCGAGAATCGAGAAATTTGTAGTCGTACCTTCGGAATTAACGGAACAAAAACCCTAATCCGTACGTTAGGGTTTGAGAAACGCGGTTTCGAGGATTTTGGTGAATGGATAAGAGAGAGAGAGATTGAGAGTAACGGTTATGGGGAAGGAGAAGAGATTGAAGAGAGATTGAAGAGAGATTGAAGAAGATTTGTGAAGAGACGAAAAAACTGCTGCGATGAATGTTAAACTGTGTGGCTAAACCTTTGGCTAATGGTTGGTGTTTTTTCAAAGGTGTCAAATTCAATTCTGTCAATTAATAATAACCTTTTATAATCATTATAATTATTATACCTAATTTACTTTTCATGTTCTTTTTTTTTTTTTGACGGCAGGTTATTTTTCATGTTATAAGTTTGAATAAAAATACTGCGTCCCATTTCTAGGTTTTCTGAATATTTTACTTGATTTTTTTTAGTTTTGGGCTTTTTAATTATTTGGATTTTTTTTATTAATTTTAAGAATAAAAACCATTTAGTGGATAAAAAAACATTTAGTCAATGGTTTAACTCAAAACACTTATTATAGTTCGGTGTATTAATTGTTTTTGGTTCATTGGTTTAGACTCAAAAGTCAAAGCATTTAGCAGTTTAGGAAAGGTTATTGGGGATGTGTAGAGTTGATGGATTTTGAAAGAATTTAATAAGTTGTATGGATTTATCAAATTGATCATTAATTCTTTTGAAGTTTTTCTACAGATTATCATTGATTGTCATGGATTTTAATGGCCGGTTCCTTACGATGACAAATTCAAGTAACTAAACCAGTTAATTTTCAGAAATTAACATGACTTAAATTACTTAAGTTCATGTTCTAGAGGGATGATTCAGGGTTCTTCTAATCACCAATTTCAGTTTTTTACCCCCAAATTTAGATCTTCTAAACCGGTTTACTTTTGTTTTATCATATCCAACGCTTTGAATCCATCTTAAGGCATTCGTCCGAGTCCTAGTAATCGATAGCCACATCTTATATATCTCTAAAACTCTTTGATTAAAATCTCATAAACTCTTTTCGATGTAACTCAACATGTGATTCCTTTATAAGTACCATTACAATTCTCATGTTAAAAGATAATGTATGATGATAGTTAACATATGGTTCC
The DNA here is from genome assembly GCA_011420285.2 of Erysimum cheiranthoides. Taxonomy (NCBI): domain Eukaryota; kingdom Viridiplantae; phylum Streptophyta; class Magnoliopsida; order Brassicales; family Brassicaceae; genus Erysimum; species Erysimum cheiranthoides. The sequence goes on from CM022182.2 coordinate 10,566,409, forward strand.
ATTTAATTCTCAAGCCTCCAAAAATCCATGACAAGGGGATGTATGTATAAAAGAAACTCCAAAAGTGATCTAACTTGTCCACTTCTGACATTAACTACTACGGCATAACAAATATACCAATTTGAAAGATTCGGTTAAAAAGATTCAAAAAAGACCGAAGCAGAGGAGGAGTTACCGTATAATGAGTTTTGGGTGTTTGGAAAAGCCAATTTTTCTTCTATATATATTTTTAGGGAAAGTGGGATGTGCAAATGGCTGAGGATTTACGGTTTTATTCATCGTCATCTGAGATTAAAGCGAAAGAGAAAGGCTTGAACTTGTAACCATCTCCATGGAAGAACTTCCCCATGAATTCGACCCAGTGAAGACGCAGTGCATGGAGAAATGCACTTAGTGTTTCCATCATCAGAAGTATAAATGCTGTTGCAAACGCAAACACCGCTAGTCCGATTAACCGGATCAAAATGTTATCGTACCTGAATGTACGCAAGGGAAAAAAATGTATCAATAAAAGTGAGGAATTACGTATAAACATGTAACTTAAAACCACTTACCCCCAGGCAAGAAGAAGAACTTTCTCATAGAAGACTGTTGACAATTCCGAGTGAGCCAAACTGTAAAGTCAAAGCCCAAATTAGAAACAAATAGGAAGGATTACTAATTTGGTCGTTTGGTAAAAAAGTGGAAACGTCAGGCATATATACCTAAGAGCCCAAAGACGAAGGTAAGATGCTGTGTTAGAAACTGAACCTAGAACAAATTCTATGGAGTGAATCAATTGATGTACAAAAATCTCGCTGAAGTTAAACTCTTCTTCGTGATGGCCTCCTCTAGCGGAGTCTGGTTCTACATCGAGATCAACCTCAGAAGTACCAAGAACCCCGTAAGTGCGACCTTGAAATCTCTAGAAAAAAATATTTCATCCCTTTGATAAGCTCAGAGCCCAGAAATAATAGTAAATAAAAAATAAATGCAGTGAAAGCCTTACCTCCATATGAATTTTTCTGAGGGCGAAGGGCTTCGGAAAAAGCATCCATGGGACAGCGACGAATGCAGAAAGCAATAACAGAATCTGCGGAATATAGTATATCTTGTGTGAATGTCAAGAGGAGTAAGATGGAACAAAGAACCAATGTAGGTTTCGATAAGAAAAAAGGGAGGAAAACGTGCCTGAAGTGGACGCTGGCCCCAGAACAACTCATTTTCTCCAAGTTCTTCGGTGGGACTCAGAAACATGTAGATCATTACATGATACAAGTCTGCTTGAGATCCCGTGCACCACTTGATGATGATGAGCAGTGAAAGGTAACCGAATAGGCTGTTGAGAAATATCATCTGAGGGATAAACTGATACCTGATGACACATCACAAAAAAATAAGCAATCCGGGTGGTTTTGAAAACAGGAAAGAATTCAGAAAGTTTGGAAGATAAAGTAAAAAAGATGACAAACCTTATGTCCAATGAAGAGCCAAAGAAGCGAGCATTGAAGAAACTTAATATTAGTCCCAAATTCATCTGTGCAATTCCCAGCAGAATAGACATCTTCATCTTAAGAGAGTTTAGGTAAGGCAGTTCGGAGCGACTTCCACGCCAACTAGGATCTACGCCAAAAGGGTATGGATCACGGTACTTGATTAAACCAACCGTGTAAGCATCGCTGGATTAAAAGTAATATACATATCAGCAACAGATCGAATAATAATAATAAAAAAAAAGATATGACTCCTTACTAATGACATCAAGATTTTAACAACACATACCTACAAGTAGTATCTCTGCATTTGTAAGCTGAACCACCAAAGATGTGGAAAGGGACAGAGAAGAACTCATTGTAGATAAGCCCACAATATATTGAAAAAAGTGCCATTAGTAAGATTACATAGCGGCCTCCAAAGAGCATCTCCATAAAGCTTCCAAGTTTCTGGTAAAGACAATAACACAAAAAATCATACCATATAGGTAGAAATTTCACAGAAGGCCAATGATATTCACAGCACAAGAGTTCTTTTATCTCAAGTAAACCTTTATCCAAGAGTGAAAAGGTATAATAAGTGCAATTCGCCATACATTCTATACCAATACGAAATAATTGAAGATCACCATCTCTCTCATTTAAAAAAACAATACGCCTCTGAGAACACAGGAAATTGCATCACAATCTGAGAGCACAAGAAATTGCAAGATAACTATTGCCGCAGCTCACAGCCTCACATTTAAAACAAAGGTACAAAATCTCTATCAGCCACTAAACGAAAAAAAACTCTATGTTATGGATGTTTTATCAATTTGAGAAGTAAACATCTCATCCTCAAAGCCAGTATCATCAATGGTTTCTCATTCAGCTAGTACAGCTAAAACTGGGTGCCAACCATACCTGCGAACTTAGCTTTCTTTCACGAGCAAGAAGATACAACGCTCCTAGCAGCAAGCATAGACCATGACCCCAATCCCCAAACATAACAGCAAACAAAAAGGGATATGTGACAACTGAATAAACTGCAGGGTTTGCCTCTTGATATCTCGCAACACTGCCAAGCAAGCATCAAGACAAACATACATGTAATGGTGATCAGCAGAAATAAACTGGTATATGCAATCAACAACAAAATTTATTAAGAAGATACAGAATGAAGAAAGTTCAGCTTTGTTAGAAAGCAGCCAGTTATTCTAAAATCATGTACGAATGATGAGGGAAACACGGGACCAAACACTTGCATCTAAATTATGAGGTAATGCTCAAAAGTGGAACTAACCCGTAAGCATCAATAATCTCCTGGAAGGCATTTGTAAGTTTGTTCGTTCTGAAATAAGTCGGAGGTGATTCTACTGCTTGCATTACATGAAATATAACGCCCACCTGTGAATTGCTGTCAAAAGTGGCTCGCTGCAGGACCTCATGAATCTGCGCATAAGGTGTTGATGAATTGGACTTGCAAGGAAACGATAGTCTATAATGTAGAAGGGATAAAAACGTTGTATCTACCTGGGTCTTGGCAAATGTGGGGCACCAACCTTCACCAACAAGGCATTTCTTGGTTACATCAAAATTTAGCATATTCAGAGTATCATAAACAGCTTTTTCTCTTCGAACCTAGCAGTAGCAGTAAAAGGCCAGCTAAAGTCATGGATGTACCAGACAATCTCCCATATACTTAAGCGAGATATAAAATTAAGAAAAAAAAGCCAAATGCAAGTGTTATTTTTTACCGTGGTCATCCAGTTAGTCAAGCTATAGCCAACAGAATTAAGGGCAGTATTCCGATGGCGAGTTCCAGCATCTAGAGTGGCTTCCAGATCAGAGAGTCGGGATAAAACCTATACACCAGATACACTGATATATTAGGAACAACATAGTGCGATGCACTAACTGTCACTGGCACTACTGACCAGGATAAGACATTGGTATTCTAGAAATAACATATGTGACAGAGCAACTAACAGTCATATATGATTGGATAGCAACAAAAATCAACTTGCAAGAATCATTTAACAAAGAAAAATGCATAGAAACATCTTGAAATAGCTCTCTCTGAATAAAGAACAAGTTTTGGAATATCCAACTTACTTCTCTTGTAAGCTGTCTCTGCTTTGTGGTATCCTCGGGGACAGGATAGCAATTTGCACCAAACGCTTCACATATTTTTAATATTTTTGTCCTTGCTTGCTCCCCAGAAAAGAATACCACAAATACAATTTTCTCCACCTACGAGCACAAAACCAGTTAGTAAGTAAGCATCTCACTGAAATAGCATATGATTGTCATGGAAATAAGAGATTATGCTGTTTGGGAAAATTAGAGATCAATATTACCATTTCTGATGTTGAAGGATCCATGATTTCCTCATCAGAGGGCGTTTGGTTGAAAAGCATATTGCCTCTTGTTGTACGAAACAACATTCTTTCAAACCTAAGAAGTTTGTCTTTGTTAATGATTCCACTGATAAATCTCAATCCTGATTGATTAGAGGGTCCAGGATTCATTTCCTGTGAATAAAATCACTGTAATCTTAGTAAAGATAATAAAGAGATTCCAGGTAACAGTAGTAAAATGGAAAGTTTGATATGCAATCACCTGCTCAAGTAAAGAGCTAGTCTCAATGAAACCGTTATTCGAGTAGGTGCTTTCATGTAGTTCAGTTTCCTCTCCAAGCGCATGAGCATTACTTGAGACAAGGAAACCACTTGCCTGAAAAGAAGTAAAAAATGCAATATATGAGAAAGTTAAGCATAAACAGGGGAAGATGAGCGTACATCATAGCAAGTAATAGTTGGATGAAAACTGAACAACAGCTACTGCGCTATATAATTTTGTCGACTGATCAAAAAAAATTTCAGGTAGTCTGGAGGAAAACCAGAAAAAAACAAAACATTTCCCAATTACTGTTTATAAATCTAAGAACGAAAGGCGAAAACACCTACCTTTTGAAGAACTATCTTGAATTCAAGAAGTTCATTATATGTCTGCCGAAGCTTTTCACTGTTTGAATTCATTTCCAGTACCTCATGCTCATGATCAGCAAGTTGTCTCTGCCAAAGAAAGCAATTGACGATTCACAAAAAAAAAAAAAAAAAACAAGTGTCATAAAAAAGGCAAGCCTCATTCCCCAATAAAAGAGGCATTCAAATAGATACGAAAGACTTCTCAGTCAAAACAGAACTGAAATACCTCTAAATCTCCAAGTTCAATGTCCGGTTCTATTTCATGGCGTGGTGAACATCTTAGACCAGCTTTATCAATTTGATCTTTAAAAAACCGCAGCTTCCTTGACATCTCACCACATCGTTTTACCTGTTAAAAGCCCCACAAGAATTTGCATAAGCAATGAAGCTCTGTGCCTGAGAAATTTTCATCACATACCGCTTGATATCTAAAATAAATGTGGTTAAGAAGGTTTTGCATTGTCATGTCAAAGTTATATTTTGGAAAACATATTTCAGTGCATCAATTAAGTAAATGCCCAGCCCATATACATTCACTCCAAGTCTCTAAGCTATGTCCAAATCCTAGAACTTAGCGGTTAATTCAGCTTGAACGTGAAAAGTAATTTAAGAAACTAAACTGTACAAGAACCACTAGGCCTATATGAGAGAGAAAATGTATGACTAAGGAACCAATATTTTCACGGCTGAGCAATATGATCGGTTTCTCATTGTGGATAATCTACAATTATACTTCAAAAGTAAACAAACTCTTATGAAGATATATTTTACAATTTTTGAAACAAAGTTAAAGAACCACCATCAAATATATTGGTGATACTCGAATGGAGATCAATTCTTCAAGAAGAAGTCCTAACAAGAATCACCATGTTTCTACTAAGTTTGTACTGAGCTTGGTATATACACACACATCTATATGAAGCCAAATTGTCCCACCACATCAATAAAGTAGAAAATTATCTGCATGCAGATACAACAGAGCTCGAATATAGTAGAATTACAGAGGACATTGACTTGATACCTGATTAGCAAATGTCCGCTGAAAGGGACTTTTATCTGCATTTAACTGTTAAACAAACGAAGATAGAGAGTGTCAGCTTCTTCGAATTCACAACATCTCAGTCACAATCTAATCCAAAACATGATTTGTTAATGCTAAATCCAACTCTCAATCCAACCAATTTCATTCCAATTCCACAAAACATCAACAATTTCTAAAGATCATTATCACTAAGCATGTCCACTCGCAACGGAAGTAACGCATCACTCGAGAACAGATCAAAAGATAATAATCAATTCCCCCAACATTGATAGATCAAACATTTCAATCTCCACTGATTCCTAACCATCCTAAACGAGCAGAAAAGCAATAGATTCGATCGATTCGTAAAGAGAAGAAGACGGATCTGAGTTTTAACACTCACGTCGCGAAACTGCAAGAGTCCGAGTTCGCCGAGATAAGTGATGGAACGGTGAGCGGATTCAACAGGGATGATTAGTTGAACGAGCGTCATCTTCTCCGAACGCATCAGATCCATCTGCGGCAACTTGTCTAAGAACTCTTCCATTTTTCTTCTTCTTATTCTTCTTCCTCCTCCTTTGTGCTCACTCTCTACCGAAACAGAAATTAGAAATGGAGAAATTTGAGAACGATCTCCGATCAGATCTGAAATTTCTCCGTCGAAGATCTTAAGCGGAGTTCAGTTTTTGTTCTCGTCGACAAACTGCCATGAGAAAACGAGGATTTGGCTTCTCCAATTAAAACAATTAAATTAAAAAAGACACTTTTCTTCGGGTTAAAAGTTTGGTGGAAATTGATTTTCGTCGGTTAATACAATTAAAACACAAAACAAAATGTTGCAAAAATAATCATAAACAATTAATTAACATATCATTAAAAAAAATAGTACTAGACTTGTAAACTAAAACATAAATATTCTAATTTCACAAAGTTGGAAATATAATGATTCTTTAAATAATAAATATATAGATTTTAATTTTAATCTATTAATTAATTAAAATGGTTCAGAAATTTATATTGGATGTTAATATTCATTGTTAAACTATTCATTTTTTTGTCAATTTCATTCCAAAAATTATAAAGTTACCAACTTACCATAGGTTTTAAAATAAAAAAAAATCAACAAACATAAACTTACCACGATGTTAAAAAAAAAAAGAAAAAAAAACTTACCACAACCTTTAAAACTGAATTTCATCTAACAATTAACTACGTTTTCTTATAAAATATTCATGATTGGGTGGAACTGATGCAGATTGATTTTTGCACTTTATTTTGACTCTCAATATGTATATCTCTTAATAGGTATTCTCATGCTTTCCCACACCTACAATCAAATAAATCCATTATTTACTTACTATTTATGCATGTATCTCTTTACATTGATACCCAAAAAAAAAGGAAAAAAATGTATCTAATTCGTATAATTGTTCTTCATGCATGCAAGTTTATTATCTCTAGATGATGGAGTCCGAGAGGGTACAATATGATATCCATCACAGCAACTGATCTTGAATAGGAGCTTTAAGAGGCTACAAATATTTCTGAAAACTCCATTTCTTTTATTGCCTTCATTCGTTCGTCTTCTTGAATAGATTCCAAGGTGAAAAAGGTTTTGCTATTGTAAATTTTAGTGACGAAATTTGGACACCGCAGGGCCCAACTCTAAGATGATGGGCCTAAAAACTTAAAGATGATTAAAGAAACTGCAACCCATTCAGAATCCAATGTAGTATGTTCCTTAGTTTACACATCAGTTTGTCATTATCGAAATGAAATTGAATTTTATGTATGTACTATTAGTTCAATCATTTTTTTTTTTTTTTTTTTGGATACCATTTGGAGGACGAATACAAGCTTACTGATTGGGTTTCATATGATGATCGGACTTCGTTTTTGACTCAACCTAATTCAATATTTTGGACAACTCTTTCGACTGATTTGAGAAATGTATTGGTGGAGAAGCTTAATACTGTACCATTATTGTCAATTCACGGAGGCTTATGAAACCGGATTTGCTTAATCTAAGCTTCATCCGTCTACCCAGTGGAAGACCCAGAAATATATTTTACTGGGGTCATTTTAAATATTTTTTATTTTTATTAAAGAAAATATATGGGAAAATCGCAAGAATTCGGGAGTCAGCCAAATGCACGCCACGTAAGCCAAGGTGTGTGACCCCGGGGCAACTTATCACAAATTCCTCAAAGGCTGCTCCAGTAACAACACTATGCTGGTGACGCCTGTATTCTAACAGAATCAACTTCTTCTTGCAATGATTTGCTACCATTTCCAACACGAAGCGCTACTCAAGGTTAATGAAATGATCGAATCAAATAAATATTTATCAGTTCAGGATCTAGTTAACAAAACCCATGGGCACTTAGACCAAGATGGTGATATTGAGAAATTGGAAGATGCCAAAGAGCATTGGTGTATCACGGTATTGTTGCAGAGAAGTATTGCCCGCTAGTTCAATCAGTTCTCAACGTGGAGCCATTCTTGGTTTCATTTGATCGTTTTTTCACATTTCTTAGAATCTTTATTCCTAATATCTATTGATGACAAAAGTTTGTGGCTCTTTGGGGATTTTGGTATTAAACAAATTTAGATTTCACAAGTGAGATGATCAGCGACATGACCCAAAAAATATTTTCCTAATCTATTGTTTAGATCGTTGATTTGTTTACCAATTTTTTTTTTGTCCACCATTTTTTTCACTTTTTTAGTGTAAGGGCAATTTTGTTAGTTCAAACTATTCAAAATTATGGCATTTTGAAAAAAGTTTTTGTTTTTGTGGTGTTTCATCTAAATTTGGCATTTTGGACAAAATTCTCTATTTATTAGTAGTATTAAACTCGAATCCATGTTCAAACGTTGTGATACATTTCATTACAAGCATTAAACTCAAATAAAAGTCGATGATTTTCACCCCAAAACTATATAATATCTGTCAAAAACAAAAATATTCTTATAAATTTATCTTGTGAATTTCTGATGTTAAAATACATTATACTAATTTTTGTTTGTGTTTTTTTTTAATAAGTTTTTTGTGATGTGTTCAAACATATTATATCGCGTAATTAGTTTTTTTTGTTTGTTTGTTAAACAATTGTGTAATTAGCTTTGTCTTCTGTACATTTTTTGTTCTGAAGTTTACTTGGTTAGTTATTGATATTTTTATTGTTAGGGCCCACTTTTTTGTGTATTATTTTTTTTGACTATTTTCTTAAACAATAATATAAAGAGAAATTCCTCAAAATACCATGATTTTTTGTTTTGTTTCCCAAAATACCATAAACATAAAATTGCTTTTTAAAAGTGTAAAATTTTAAATTTTTTGTTTGAATTGATTATTTTATATTTAGGGTATAGTATTTAGGTGTAAGATTTAGTGTTTAGGATTTAAATTTTAGAATCTGAAAATTAAAAATTTAGTTTTAATTTTGTGATATTTTTGGCTTAAACACAAAACCTATGGTATTTCTATAATATTATAATCTTTAGAATTGTCAAACGTAGTTTTTGTTAACAAAATAGATATTACAAATGAAGAAAAGCGCTAGTGAAAATAAACTTTTTTTAGTAGTTAACATCAATTTATAGTAGGGAGGAGAAAGAACAGGAGGCATCCGATCAGCTTATAAAACACCTGGAACAGTTGACCTTAACCCTGGATCCTATCCTAAAAACGAAGGGAGATGCCACCTTTTCTACCGCTCAAAAGTTCACAGGACAAGAGAACTAACTTGGTCTTTTAAAGTTGATGTAAGACTTTTCTTTCTGAGGTATTACATGAACCAATTGTAATTTACAATTGCTTTGATTCCTTATTCTGGCTGAAAAAAAAAATGATGCAAATAAACTTTTTTAAATCGATTATAAAAATTGATGTCAAAATGTATCAATTATCGGATGTAAAACTTACTCTTTTTATTTTGTAAAACTTACTTAAGTTTTTTTTTGAAAATATTTTCTTTTGTGTACTTTACATTTTAGTAAGTAATAACTGAGAATTTGTATCCATTTATAAATGTCACTATTGGCTTTAAACATTTTTATGTCAACTATGGACTATAAATTTTATAATCTCACTAATTAATAACCAAAATTTATTTGTTTTAGCACTTCAAGTTTGTCAATGCATATAACTTATTATTTATTGTCTATTGTCTATATTGCAAAATCAGCGTCACTTTTACAACCGTTCCAACAGCAAAAACAATCGTATATACTACTAGATTTTTAGGAGTAAATTCGTTAGCAAACTGTTTCAGAAATGCAACAAGTACATGCATGCATTTTAATTTGTAACCCAACAGTACTGGCAAAACTGTGACGCATGCATTTTAATTTGTAACGCAAATAACAAAATTTTGGATAATATCGTTATATCACTTGAAGAACGGCATTATTGTTCGTTGTTATCTCTTAGTTTTTTTCACTCTGGCTTTGTTTGAAACAACATGTTTCTATTCCAGTATCTAAAGTATATATATTTTAATTATTTAATATCATTTATTTACTCGTTGTTATTTATTTTGGCTATACTCTCACCGTCTCACGTAAGGCGACTTGAGCATTCATGATCCAACAAGTAGAATCATGAATGCATGGGTCACCACTCATTTGACCAATTTCTCATCTCTCTAATTATGTTCGTACGTAAAAAAAGTTTCACGTATGTAAAAGATTTATCCATTACAAATTTACAATATATATTATGGTGAAAATTTTGAATTGAGTAATACTAATTGATACATTTAATGTGATCTCACTTTCCGTCAATATCATGTATATAATAGATATATAATGTAAGTTCGGAAAATTTCGTGTATGCATGATATATCTTTTTCGAACGTATCATTCATCTCGATTTTGTGTATTTTTAAATCGTTGGTATTAGGCCCTAATTATACAAACAAATGATAAACTTTATAATACAGTAAAACCTCTATAAATTAATAATATTGGGACTACAACATTTTATTAATTTATAGTGATATTAATTTATATGAATATTTTACAAAATTGAATGATACAACCGATAATAAATAAATTTACTTAAATGATATACATAAATTAAATTTATGATTAGTGGCATCAATTGTTGTATTGAAATCGTGTATATGACTATCGAAATGAAAATGATGTATATTCAGAATTTGAAAATTTACAAAAAATTTTGTTTATTTTTATGGAATATTTAGATAGACGATGATAAAAGAAAAAGAGTTTTAAAAACAATATAACATTTTTTATATTAAAAAATTAGTGATGACTTAATTTTAAGAAAAAATCATTTAAAAAACACTTAACCATATATTGATATATTATTTTTATGTATCTATATATATATGTATATATATATATATTTGTAAATTTACATGATTATTAATTTATGATATTATTGGGACCATATTTTTACATAGGAGTTTCAAAAAAATTATTATCTTATTATCTTATCAAATTTTGCCAATTTTTACACTGGCCCGACACGGGACCGTCAATATTTATTAATTTATAGTGATTATTAATTATAGAGTATTAATTTATAGAGGTTTTACTGTAGAAATTATCTTTGTAACAATCTTAGTGGAAACTTCCCATAAAAAATTGTACGTATAGTAGCTTCTTGCAGAATTTTAGAGATAATTTTTTGTATAAATAGGTCAACTGTTTAAATTACATCGCATAAACGACATAGTCTACATTTGTCCTTTATACCATATTAATGTGTTATAACTTTTTCTTGGCATAATAATTCTGTCTTTTCGTCTTAAAGACAACGAAATACGAGTAAATACTAAATACTAGTGTAGTATTTTATGAACAAAACAAATGTTAAAAGTTAATTTTCCTGCTCTAATTGACGGCAAGAAAAACAAATTGAGAAAAACAGTTATACAAGTATACAACAATGCGAAATATCCACTGGAAAAAAAAAAAAAAAAAAAAAAAAAAGAGAGAGATTTGGATGAGTGTATAAGGCCAAGTTGGTTTTGGTTACTTTCCTCGTAAGTCGAAAAATATTCGTGTGTCGGTAGAAGGTAATGAGATGATGCCACGTGTGAGATCGTGTAGCATATGGAAGAAGTATCGATCGATCTTTGTCGTAATTAGGACCCACACCGCACCGACTGATCAATCTAAAGGACCTAAATAAGCCTTAAGGCTGTTCCATTCATTTGTCCTATCTCTGGACCCCTTTGGATTTTGCATGCATCCCCTTTGAATACCCCACCATTTTACCTCTTGTCATTTCTTACGTTATGTCAATTACTCTCCTTGCATATTTACCTCACCCTCCCTTCTCTAAACTTCTAATTTAACGTACGTTTTGAGTTATATAATCCCAACTTGTAATCGAAAACGATATGAGTAACTAGTTGTATCTATAATATTTTTGCTATATACCAAGATTCTGTATCGAATCCTACCTAATAAACATGTAACAACCCAACAATTCTTACCGTTTAACGTTTCTAGTGGCCAACTATAACTAAAATCACAAAAAAAAATCTTTGGTCTTTAATGAATTGTTTAACTACTTAACCACTATAAGAATTAATTACTTCGATATACAATTTTATGCTTTTATAAGTTACAGTTTCAACATTTTCTATGTATTAACTAAATAGATAATGATCATGAAGGTAATTAAAATGCTACTTATTAGTTCGACTCCTACTATTATTAGTCCTACTTTAACTTATAAAAATGGTAAGAAAATGTTTAGATCATGTGTTACGACTGATTAAATAGCCATCAACATACCAACCAAAAGTCTAAATCAATCATCAAATTACACAATCAACCAAAAAAACAAAAGAAGAAAAAACATAATGATGGAATTGTTTTTTTCCTTATCCACGCATAGAGATTCCTTCGCATTATTTGCACGTATATACAAACACACACATCATATCATAATACTATGAGATTCTTTTCTTCGCTCAAGCTACTACTTCCCCACTTCAGAGAACACTGAGTGGCCCATTCTTTCCAAAATTCCCCAAATATCACTCAAGTTGTTATTCTAATCATTATACTGTTTTCTTTGACTAAAAGAGCAAATTTTGATTAATTACAATCAAATGGTTTTGACTAGTCAACGAAACATAGGTTGGCCCATTTCCCTGACTTCTCATAATCTTACAAATGCATCCCAATGTGATCGGTACCTTTCTTTATCATCCTAATATTTCATATAACTATCTTCCATAAAATTAAACTTTACCTTTAAAAAACATTCACATAGATTTAAATAGCCGACAAAAGTAAAAAATTTACATTCAAGATATATGCCTTTGTACCTCGGGCCAATTTGGAATTTGAATAGAAAGCAAACCATGGTTACAACAGATTCCCATTTTGCCTTTTTGGTTGATGAGAAAGACGATTCACACATTTACTAGAAAAATTTTGATATTCGAAAAAGGGATTAGAATGTTCTTAAAAGACGATTCAAACAACTTTCACATGGCATTTAAATTTAAAACTATGGTATTTATATAAACTTGCGCAATTGAAATAGAAACTCGTAATTTTGATGTGGAAAGAAAGTTTTGCATTATTAACAAGAAAAAAAAGAAGAAGAAAGTTTCAAATTGATATGATTTCTTTCAGACATCAGATTTAGTTTAGACGTTTATCTAATTATAATGTAACATGAATATCAAAATTAATGTAATTCAATTTGAATGGCATAATTAAGTGGAACGGAAGTGTGGATAAGGCAGTTTAGATGGAAGTATGGTTAGTGCCTACTGCCTAACATATATATTAAGTAAAATATGATTAATAAATAATAAACGATATGTAATAATGTTTAAATGACGAAAAATTGAAAATAAATATTAATTTTTATAGAACAAATCATTCAATAAAAGCTGCACACTTATAAAACAAATTTTGGATAAAATATTTTATAAATATATAATATAACGATATTAGTTTTTTCATGGATTTAATATTAAATTGATAAAAACACCCAAATTAGTCTCGTTTGAGCATATTGTTAAAGAAAAATAGATTAGTTCATATAGTTTGTCCTTTGAACAAATTTATGAAATATTTCTTTCTAAAGTAGATTTTTCTAAAAAATTGTTAAGGTAACCTAAAAAAATTGACGAGTTCAACAAATCTCTGTTGTGACATGTCCATCAGTCCACTATATAAGATTTTGAAAGACAACATACAAATCAAGTTTTTTTTTTGTTATTTTTGTTAATGATACAAATAAACTCAAAACTAAACTAGCTCCATAAAAGATTAAGATCATTATTTAAATTCAAAATAACATCCTGTTTCATCTCTCAACTGACACAATCTCCCTCCACATGCTTACAATGTAGTTAGTTGCGGCTTCATCGTTGCTGAAGTCACTGAACTCCAACATGATGCTTGTCGAATTGTATCTATCCAATTGATGTCAGAATATGCAAATATTCTTGTTACTAGATATGAATATAAGAGTTGTCTTATTAAAGGTTACTATTATTTTAATATTCTGACATGTGGGAATTTCGGTTTGTTGGCTTTGGAGTTTATTGTCAATCTATGTTCTTTTTCTAATAGGAGTTTCGAAATTTTTTGTAAGCAAAATAATATATTTTTTTTCTATATTTTTCTTATATCATCAAAGGATTTTGTATAAATTGACATTTCATGTCTTTTTAATGTATGAATTATATACATATTTAATAAATATGGGGAAATAAAAAGTAGACTAAAAGATGTGGCTAATACCTATCTGATGTCACCACTTTAATTCGATAGAATTATGATCATCTTAGAGCACATGCGAACCACTAATCCAGTGTTAGATCTACTAGTTGTCTAGCTATAAAAAAGAGAAACATCTTTAAATTATTAAAAACCTAAACTTCACTTATCTAGTTATCTAATTAATAACGATTATTTTAATTAGCACTACGGGTGTTTTTATAATTATAATTGTTTGATCTAACTATACCAATTAATAACATGTCATCGCTTGAAGAACTTAGATTTTTGTTAAGCATGTTAAAAATAACATATAATTGACAGATTAAACCAGCTAAATGATCTCAAAAAGATAATTGAACTTTTAATATAATTGTTATGTAATTTTGTTGAAACAATGTACGAGAAATAAAGTAGTCAAGAGTGTAATATATATAAATTTGTAAATAATATTATTCGTAATCTTTTCCTCTATGTATTATTTGAAAACTATGCTCTTCCGGATTGCACAACCAACACAAAAGTCATGTTTAACTACAGTCTACAGATGGTAGAATACAGTATTTAAAAAGGTTCAAAAATTTTAAATATATAAAACATAGACTTTTTTAATTTACAGAAACATTTTTACTTTAAAAATCTTTGTTTTTTTTTTTTTTTTTTTTTGGTCAAACTAGATTTTATAGATAATTCTACTCTCCAACAATAGAGAAAGAGTTCAACAAGTACAATAGATGGGCTACAATTATGGCCAAACAAACTGCGGTTACAAATGTCAAGCGAGAAACATGAAAGAAACAGATAGAACCATACATAACACTTAAGCAACTAAAATTGAAAACAACAATAGTGTTAAAACATGAGATGAGGCTTTGGCAATGAGAGAGCACACTCGGTGATCCACTGCTCGAAAGAAATGCTGCATCCAATAGTGAACAAGCATCCTGAAACACGGCTACAAAAACATAGGCGACAAAGCACCAATTTACTGAGCCTACGAGATGTGAGGAAAACCTCAACTTTAGAGAGGTGTGGAGCTGCGAAAATCACCACTTCTCGATGAACAAATCTGATGTCCAAGACCCAAGATTATCTTTTGTTAAGACGTATAATGTCTTTTCCATAAACCAGCTTAACTTTTCAAGAAACCAAACCAAAGAAACAATATCACAAAGTGATCTTGGCCAAAGTTTCTGAAGAAGATCCTCATATTGAGGTAAGGGCAGCCTAAGCTTAATCAAAATCATAACAGCCTCATGATGAGGTAAAAGAAGCTTAAGTCTAATCGAAATCATAACAACCTCATACTGAGGTAAGGGGAGCCTGAGATTAAACAAAGACATAGCAGCCTCATACTGAGGTAAGGGGGACCTGAGATTAAACAAAGGCATAACATCCTCATACTGAGGTAAAAGCAGCATAAATATACTCAAAATCATCACATCCTTATACTGAGAGAGTTGAGATATTATAGAAGGCATGTTCCAAGAGAAAGCAAATAGTTCAGAGATACTACTACCTCTTGCAGAGACAAAACCTTCAAATGGAGTGACTAAAGGATGGGAGAGGCGTGGAGGAGAGATCCAAAGCTCCAAACAGGTGACATGAAATGCTTGATACCACGAACTGCACACAACAGTAATAGATCCCAAGGATGCGAAAGGAGTGCCAACAGATGGCATAAGAGAAAACGAAGCAATAAGATTGTCAGCTTGAAACAGTTTCAAATCTAGATCTGAAAACTTCACTTGCAAAATCGAAGGAGAGGCCATGGAAGATCTGTAGAGATTGTCTGGTGGGTCGGGAGGCTCGGGAGGCTCGGGAGGAAAGACCACCGTGGACAGATCTGGCGGAAGAACAAACGGCGGCGGATCTGGAGGAGGAAGGAGTAACGGCGGAGCAAGACTTTGGGGGAACATCAGCGAAGCCATGGGAGAAAGGAAGAGGAGGGAGAAAGAGGAAGATTCTCGCCGGTGGGACAATTTTCAAAAATTTTCGATACATATGGCCAAATGGTATCGATAAATCTGTCGTCGCACGTTGGTTAAGCAACAAAGTTCTAAGGTCATATTTAACGGCATATGTTTGGACATGTTGGTCCAATTAAAAAATGCAAAAGTATTGAAACAGTTGGTACATTTGCTGAAGAAGCTTCTTGTATAAGAAGCTTTTTGTCGAGTATATTGATGATGTGACTTGTGGATGGTTTTAATGTAGAGAGAGTGGAAGAGAAAAGTGGTGGAATGTAGGGCACAATTATATTATTTTAATAATTAATGAATTTTAAGATATATTTTTGGATATATACAATTAAATTTGGTTTAATTTAGTAAAAACATTATTGATTTTTCATCGTTTTAGTTTACAATAACTATATATTTTTATCTATATTGGAGCAGATAATATTTATAGCATGACCTCATAATAGGCTGACTGTTCATACAATTTGTTATATATATATGACGTAAGAAAAACGAAAGAAAATAATAGCGAAAATAGACATATAATAAGATGAAAATAGGAATGAATCAATCAACATCCTCATCTACACTGATTGGCCCCCACGAGGACCGTATAATTGTACAGCCGCGCCGCATCCAATTCCTTTTCTCTTGATAGACATTCTTTTGTTGTCAACTGATTTTGATTAATATGCAAGAATATATATATTTTTTAAAAAAAAATTTATGCAAGAATATTTGGTGGAATACAAACATAAATAAGAGGAAAACAAATTTTTTTTCCAAAGATTATGGACTATGAAAAAAAATTGATTACAAAGTCAAAAGATCAAAGATAGGAAAAAAATCTCACAACCAAAGCA
Organism: Erysimum cheiranthoides; assembly: GCA_011420285.2. Lineage (NCBI taxonomy): Eukaryota > Viridiplantae > Streptophyta > Magnoliopsida > Brassicales > Brassicaceae > Erysimum > Erysimum cheiranthoides. The sequence continues at coordinate 10,583,422 of CM022182.2, forward strand.
TACAAAAACGTAAGAACCGGACAAATTTAAAATTATACTAAACTATACAAAACATTTTATCTTTATAAACTTTTAAAGGGAACATATTGAAAATGTCCATGGCCAGCCATTAATATCCAAATCTTTGTCTTGAATTAACAATTTAACATAAAATTGCAATTTCATGTTCTCACTTCCTATCTCTATTTTATATATTATTATATAAAAATATTGCAATCATTTCTTTAAGTGAATATTTGTTAGTAGCACAATTTGTGTGTTGATCTATTTATTTTGTCATATGTTAAGAGTCTTAAGGCTCATTATTTGTACTCGTTGGAGTACTTTTCCTGCACGTACGTACGTAGATGAAGAAATGTATATGTATATATATATGTTTTGGTTATCTACACAGACGATACACGTAGTGGTATGGAATTTGAATTGAGAATGGAGTTGGGGTTGGTTGATGGTGATGGTGGCTCTTGGTGTTGGCAGGGTCCACATGTATAGTTGAACCCACGCCATATTCGGTCATCTTGACTTGTGTGTACATAATATACGTATAATGTGTACGACCAAAATATTTCATATTTTTAATAAGCAACACCACTCATTCCTCATTGTGTTTAATTTGTTTTTCTATTTTTTTGTTAAAGTCATTTGTCATTGTGTTAGCTTTGTTTTGTGAGCAGATATAGACTTTGAAAATTGTATGCATTCTGAGTGGTGAAAAATATATAGAAGCATATAGACAATTCTAGGTATTTTTTTTTCAATGTTAAATTAAAGAATATTATTTGTTCAAAAAAAAAATTAAAGAATATTAATGTTAAATTAGCTATCTTGTCAATTGGAATGTTTTGTAGTAAGATCGCGTATCTATATCCTTCGGTTTAAACTGATATTCTTCAATATCTCTTTTGGTTATCAATGATCCATATGATATTTTCTCTTGTCAATTAGTCTTGGGGCTTCAATCCATTTAACATCTTTTGTATTCTAGATATTTTTAGTTAAAACATATAATTTAAAAATAAATGAAAAAAATACTCATTACGTTTCTATTTTAGATGATATATCACAATAATGCTATTCCATGTTTTCTTATTATTATTTTTTTTTTGGGCTGAAAAATAATATCCATGTTTTCTTATTTAATCCATGTTTGGACCATCAAAAGAAAAATTTATCCACAAAAGTATCACTTTTAAGGCTCGACTTAACGACTTTCGCAAAAATTTCTCTGCTTAAATGTGAATAGTATCAAAAATAAAAAATAACAAGTAGGTACAAAACAAATAAAATAGTTAATTTGAATTATCAAAGAAAAATAATATTTTTTAAAAGGACACACTTTATCAATTTTGCTTTATATATTAAGAACCGTGCTCTTCTCCTCTATTCATCGCTTGCTCACCACTTTTCTTCAAACTCTCTCTCTCTCTCTTTCTATGTTCTTTTGGTGTTTGAGCAAAATAAAAACCATAATTGCTAATTATTACTAGAGAACTAAGAAATCGTTGCTTCGATCCTTTGTTGCATGGATGGATCCTCAACAGGTAATTCATTCTACCATCATTTAAAAATTTTTAACACTTTGTTTTTGGTTATAAGTTTGAGCTCTCTTAGTTCTTCCATCCCCCAAACTAAAAATACACAAACACTTATAAATCATGTCAATTTGAATCTTGGAAATTCTTTTCAACTTCTTTTTCAAAAAAAAATAAATTATTTTAACTTCTGCTCATAGCAACAAAAAAATCATCAAGAACTACACCAATTACCAATTTAATGATATATTAACTTGATTACCCTAATTAGCTTATCTCAAAACCTATAAAATAAATAAATATTCGTTTTCTTGTAGACAAGATGGTTTTACAAAGAATTATTGTCGGTAAAAGAATCGGCGCCACGTACGACTAATCCGTTATATAAAGAAAATCATCATTATGTCATTTGTCAGCAAAATTTAATGAAATTTGTTTGAATGTGTAGGAAATTTCAAACGAGACATTGGAAACCATATTGGTAAGCTCAACAAAAGGAAGCAATAATAACAATAAGAAAATGGAAGAGGAAATGAAGAAGAAAGGATCAAGAGGAGAATTAGGAGGTGAAGCACAAAAATGTCCAAGATGTGAATCTCCAAACACAAAGTTTTGTTACTACAACAACTATAGTCTCTCTCAACCTCGTTACTTCTGCAAATCTTGTCGGAGATACTGGACTAAAGGCGGTACTCTCCGTAACGTTCCCGTCGGTGGTGGTTGCCGTCGAAACAAGCGAACCTCTTCATCTTTCTCCAAGAACAACAATAAGTCTATTAGTTTCCATAATGATCCACTTCACAACCCTTTAATTACGGGAATGCCATCATCATCTTTTGGTTATGACTCCATTGATCTCAACCTCGCTTTCGCTACTCTTCAAAAGCATCATTCGTCCTCTCAGGCTACTACGCCTTCTTTTGGGTTTGGAGGCGATCTTTCCATTTATGGAAATGATGTAGGGGTCTTCGGAGGGCAAAACGGTAATTTCAACAATGGTACTTCGTGTTATGGGTTTATGTCCGGAAATGGTAACAATCATCAAAATGAAATCAAGATGGCTTCTTCATTGGGGATTTCTTTGGAGGGAAGCGAGAGAAAGCAAGAGAATGTGGTCAATAACAACAATATTTCAGAGAATCCTAGCAAGGTTTTATGGGGATTTCCATGGCAAATGACCGGTGATTCCGCCGGAGTTGTACCGGAGATTGATCCTGGAAGGGAAAGCTGGAATGGGTTGGCTTCATCTTGGAATAATGGTTTACTCAACACTCCTTTGGTCTAGAAGATCATTAATATAATAAATATTATTACTATATATTAAAGTTTATGTCATCACATGTTTGTATACCACTTTCACTAATATGGGGGATGTTTGGTTTTTTTTTTTAATTTCTAGGGTTTCTATCTCTTTTTTAGTTTCCCAATTTTTCTTGTTTGAGAGAAAGACCTAAGAGTTCTCTCTTCTTTTGAAAACAAAAATATTTTCTTCTTTTGGTGTTTTAATTTGTACTTTAATGGTGGCTGGGTTGGTTAATTATTTGTTACCTGTAATGGATGATGGATCTTTCTTTTTCTTATACCTTTCGTTTTTTTTTTTTGTTATAATATGATATAGTTTTATGAGTAGAAGGATAAACATGACTGTATAAAAAAAAGTTCAAAGGATCATTAGTATAACAAAGTTAGTGACATATCAACCCTTGTTATATAGGATTAGTGTTGGATTAATATTTGCTGATAAAAATATATCAATTGGCATATAGTTTCAGAAATATTTTCTATAATACGGACAATTAAAAATTCGTACTGAAAAATTAGGTTAACATGTTGTCCATCAACATTCCACTGGTTGTTGTCAGAGGCAAAAAAAAAACATTGGGTTTTGAAATGTGAGTGGTGAGTTTCAAGATATTCTGTCATGATTGCTTCATATTTTCCAGGTAGATATTTGGACACTACTGGAGTATTATTTTATTTGTGGGCAAATAATGAAAATAATTAATAATCTACGTTAATTATTATAAATTGATTTGAATATAATTGGTTGATCATACGGCTATATTGGAGGATTTTTATAATCGTTTCTCAAATCTCTTGTACAGAATCAAATCTAACACAGAGATTTGAGCGTGACTACCTATGGCACTTAGAATGTTAACAAGTCTATACATAGATGCAGTAAATTATATTTTCTTGGTTTGAAATATACATTCTCTGTAGGGTCCAAACAAGAAAACATAACTGTTGTATAAAAATCTCGAGTTTGAAATTCGATATGATGATTTTTTGTTTTCAATATTTTGGATTTATAGGTTGTTGCCTACCGACAAAAGGGTCAAAGCTGGTACGAGACATGGAGCCGTATGTTTTATTTTAAAATTTAATAGCCAAATCGATTTGTCAAATAAACTTGCCAATATGTTTGGATATGAGTCACGTAGGATATCAAACATTAACGTGTGTATAGCAAAACCACATTAAATTGAAGAGTTACATGGTGTAATAAAAATATGGTATTTAAGAAAATAACCAAATAATTTGTGATTCCAGCAAACAATAGTAGTAATTAGTAAATGTTAGTTATTCTGGACAATTTTTTATTTTTCATTTTACTATTAGGCACGATTGATTTTTATTCTCATAACATGTTTTATTTATTAAAACATCTAATTTGTAGTATAATTTTATAAGGGTTTTGTTCATATAATCGGATTTGGGGATTTTGGTTAAATTTGATGATTTTGAATTTCATTAAAATTACATCATTTCATTTTGACGGATTTTCAAACACTGGTTAACATGGTTAAATATACTCGGTTGACTAACATTGGGATAAAACGGTTTGGTCAACAAAAGAAAATTTATTCAGTTAAAACATCTTGGACTTTTTTTTGGCCTAAACAGAGAAGTTGTTAGATTTTCTTTAAGTGCTAAAACGCATGATTTTGTTACTATCTGTTTTTTTTTTTGCTCAACAACAACTTTCCATTAACCAAATCAAAATTACACATCATTCGACCTCGACAAATTTCACCCAAATACAATGACTCAGTCTAGTATCACCCTGAAACACTAGCGGATCCAACGCTACCCGACGTAAATCATTGTATTTTTTCCAACCACAACGGGATGAATTCACCACGACTCGAAATGAAATCATCTCTTAAGCCACCTAAATTCACCCAATGACACGATTTTGTTACTATCCGTTTAGAGAGCACTACTTTCAAATCACCAATAAAAAAGAAAAAAGATGATAAAAACTAATAAAATCACCTCGGGTAATAGTTTGCATTCCTTTTTTTATTTGGTCAATATAGTTTGGGCTCCTATTTATATCAAATTGTGACATTAGCTTATGATGTAAAATACTTTGCCAACAAAAAAAAAAAAAAGCTTATGATGTAAAATGAATATAGTTACAAGGACTGGCGGGCCAGAAACTATTTTTATAAGTCACAATATAAAAGTATCCTTAAAAATATACCATATAATTTATTGTGTAATATAATATTATACAAACACTAAGCAAATAGAAATAAAGAGAAAATATTGATAATTTATATTTTTATAATCAATTAAAAAAAATAGTAGACTAAGCTGAAAAGAAAATGCCGTGCATAAATGTTTTTTTTTAAAAAAAAAGAAGCTAAAGGTGTCAATAGGAGGATTGAAATTGGGTTAAAGGGTATCACTTGGGCTACTGATATAACTTGTGTTAGTAATACATGAGAAGTCAAATGACAAAACTACAAGCCCATGTTCTAGTCCATGAAACTTTTTTCATCAATGGTATAATTTGTTGGATCGATTTGAATTCATTGGTTCAAAGATGATCAAATCAAATTTCTAAGAATTTTTGTCATGTATCGCGTGTCACACATGTTACCCACTAATGAGACTAGTTCTGATTTGGGTCATTTTTGCTGGGCTTATTAAAAATATTAATTACAAAAGTATTTACAAAATAACTCTTTCAAAAAATATACAGAAAATTTGGGTCAGTTTTTGTTGGGCTTATATAGTTAAATTTAGGTTGATTAGTTTAGTCAGTTTTTGGTGATCCAATAAAAACCAATTTGTATCCCCCTTTCACATGTTCATTTCTGTTTAAGGCCATGAACAGATCAACTAATAATAAATGTGTGTGTGGGAAAAAATGTGAAAGAAAGAAGAAAAGAAGAAGAGGTTTTCTGACTTGTGTGTGTAAAACAAAAGAGAAAAAGACTTGTGTTTGTGTCTGTGTTCCCCATTGACACATTTAATGTTAGAAAAGGTTTGTTTGTGTGGGAAATTAGATGTAACATTACTGCTGTTTCATTCCGTGTGGGTCTCTTAATTCCTCTTTTCATCTCAAGAATTCAAAGCTATTAATTATAAATACCGAATATACATATTCCGGTAAGTACAGACCATATTTATTTGTAATACATGTCGACTTCACAATAAATTGGCATTAGAAATAGATATAATATCCATGTATATGTGTGGACTGTGGAACGTTTCTATGCATCGTCGTGTTAGTCAAATCTTCCATAAGATGGTTTTACTAATTTTTGTTGATTGTCGAAATATACATCAGTTGCAAAAAGTGTAACAAAATGTTTAACATAAGAATTTGAATGATATGTGGGGTTCTTAAGTTTTCACATTTTGAAAATATGATCTGTCAAATACATATTATTCATAAAACCTTGCAGTAATGATAAAATGGAAAACAAACTGTCATATGGGATTTTAAAATGACAACTAAATATACTCATATTATTATTTATTTTATTTTTTATTATTATTATTATTTTTTAATAAACATGGGCTTATATTAATAATAGGGAAATGGGCATCCCTCATATTATATACGCTTAGTAACCTTGACATAGTGTGGATATTGATCGTTTGAAATTCTAGTGAATGTCAAAGATTGAGTATACTGCATAAGTGCATATAGAAACTGAGACTACATCAATTATAATTTATTGAGTATACAAAGAATGAGGCTACAACATCAATGCTAATTTGGGAATTAAGACATAAAGAAGTAATATCGGGTCAAGTCCCTTGGAATTGTTAATTAAATTGTAGTCAATATAGTCATTCTCTTGATCACTAGATGCATACTTGGCACACTCCAGGTTTTTGCCTTTTTAAAAGGGAAACACATTCAAATCATATAATCAATTCTTAAGAGAACGAAACCTTTGACCTATACTCATAGTAATTAATAAATGTGGAAACAAATTTGATTAATAATTGAATTTCATTAGATGAGCTTTCTCATTCACTCTATTGCAGTATTTATTGAGCGATCAAAGATAATAATGACCAGTTTGAACGTACCGAAGCCGTATCTCTCTAACACGTTGTTGTTGTCGTTGCGAATATGAGTGTGCATGGGCCGAAACACAATCTTTGACCAACGCATTAAATCATTATTGTTTATCTATTTTATCAAACTATTAATTATTCTGTTATGTACAAATTAGCTGATTTAAGTGCAACTCATTGCTATAAAATACGATCGTATATATACAACTGAATGGTGAAAAGTTGTATTGTATTTTAAATTTACAGTTTATACAGTGAAAATTATATATTTGTTTTGGACCTACTTTATGCGCATAGTTTTTATAGAATGAAAAATAATCATATTATGTTAACTAGTTAAACAATTCATTTTTACAATGTACAACAAAAAAATCTGATTTAATAAGGTTAGGTAAAATTATGAGGAAGAATTGAATAGTTTTTTTTTTTGATAAAAAGAATTGAATAGTAAAAAAATTCATTTTTGAAGTACATTTTATAAAGTAGTCATTGTTTTTAATTAATTATAATTAATTATAAGGAATGACATTACAATTAATATTATAGATATTTAAAATATTTTGTTAAAATTTGAAATTATGAGTTTAGCCACACACACACACAAATTTTGTCTAAGAAAAAGGTTTGGTTGACATATTTTTCATCACTTTTCCGATAAATGTTTTTATTTGGATCATAAATTAGGGAACTAGAAAACCAAAAAAAAAATAAATAAATAAGAAAAAAAAAATTAGTGAACTATATCTATGTGTGATGTAATATGAATGTTTATACAGCGACATGCCCATATGAAAATTATATTCACAAAGTGTATTTTATATTGTTCGTCGTGGATAACTCAAACAATATACAAGTTGATCATATACAAAGAAGTCTTTAAAGTCAAGAATTCGACCATCAGGCATAGAGATATAACTAATTTCTTTTCGGTCTAAAAGAATTATAAATTAGATCGACACTTTTTGTTAAAAAAAAAAAAAAAAAGTACCCCACATGCGTGCGAGTAATTGCCAATAACTAAAATACCATTTTATATTGATATTCCTAAATCAAAATTTTTCTGTCGGGAGTTTGATAAACATATGTTGTGTTTACACTTGGTACAAATTCACTTCTTCCTATTATCTTAATATGATATCGATTAAAACATTGTAGTAATTATTACAAAAGCTTTGACAAGTATCATAGTTTGAAAATTATTTTCTCATTATAGTAAGTCAAATTTGGCCCTCTCATCAGATTTATTGGATCTCGCTAGTCGATAATGTCTATCTCACTTACTATATATCCTCCAATATGGTGCAATGGCAATTACCGTCATCTAGAACTGATAAGTTTGAGCAGTCCCTACTTTATCTCACTACCTTCGCTCTCTCATATGACTTGGACTCGGTATAAGCTGAGTAATATATGGCTCACACTGACTTCTGCTCATGCATAATTACTCTATCGGGTGATATAATCGGTTACGGTAGAAATGTACCGAAGTGCTAGAGAGTGAACTTGTGCCATGTACAGGGCCGGATCTGAAATTTTGGGGGCCCAAGCAAAATTTAAAAGATTTAAAAGTATTTTTAAAATTAAAGGTTCTATTAACAAAAAAAATATAAAATTGGAGGCCTATTTTATAAAATTAGGGGCCTATTTTGTAACAAAAAAATTGGGAGCCCTAGGCGAATGTTTCATTTGGCTATGTCTAGATCCGGCCCTGGCCATGTATAATTGATGTCCTATAAAAATGTAGTCCAACGTAATTTGTTTTGCAACTAAGTTCCTTAGAGCATGGGCAATGGTAAAATAGGTAGAGTGGGTGTGTAATATTTTTTTATTATTAAAATTTAATGAGAAAGAGAAAAGAGAGAGAGAAGGAAAGAGAGAGAGAGAGATAGAGATTAAAATAATCTCTTGCAACCGGTTGTAAACTTACAACCCCTCTCTCCTGTTTTTTACACTGTTCCATTACTTTTTAATTTTTTATTCCTCACAACCTCTCCCTCACACTCTCCCTATTTTACCATTGCATTTGGTCTTAGAGTCGCGTCTTTTCTTTCTTCTTACATTCTAGACAAAACTAGCTGAGAAACTTTGGTTACCAAAGCTACGTACATGACCTTCTTCATCGATGACTTAGTATCCTTCTACGGGACGAAGCAACTCTGATACTTCACCCTTCTAACTTGGCATGTGTCAGTTTATGAGATTGGAGAAAAAAGAATGAACGTAATAATTCCACCGATCTAACCGTTTCACCTTCCACTTTCTGAGTGTGCTTGAGAAATTGGAGCTTCCTCTACCTTAATTTCCTTGGTTCAGTTTAGGTTCTTTTGTGAGCCGTAAGTTTTTCTTAGTGCGCACAACATTGCAATGAGACTTTTCTTGTAATGTAACAATATTGCAATGTAACACATTGGTATATTTTTCTTGTCTCATGCATTATAACTCAATCAAATGTTTACTTAAGAACAAACATATATATATAAAATTTACGTAAAACTAATGAAATTAAACACCACTAAAGCAGTATATATGATTTTTGTATTTGTCAAAATATATACGCAAAAAAAGTTGTTGTAGTCTAACCTAAAGCTAACACATATATATATGCTAAACTAGAATAACTATTAGGAGTTAGAAGAATTATGATACAACCTACAAAGTTAGAATATTCACCAATTTTCAGTGTGGGACTTCATTCTCTTTTGTAGTTATTGTCAACAATGAGACTTCATTGAGGCAAACGCATACTACTCTCAGATAATTCCAACATACAATACTATTTTAATTTCTTGCAAATAATAACACACGTATTAAAAATGCAATAGTGTTTTCTCCTTTGTAATTTGGAAGTATCGTAAAGGTCCACGCGCATTAGAAGATATACATTGTGAGGGACAACACAGAGTGACAGAGATACACATACATTTTTTTTTTTTTTTTTTTTTTTGAGATACACATACATATATACATACATATACACAAACACGCGTAAGCTTGTTGAATATTTCGGAATAATATTTTTCCCTAGTGTGGAAAATGTCAGCATATATAAAATGTAAATGGGTGATAATATAGTGGGTGCAGATGGAGACTAGGGAATATATCACATCTAATTAACTACTGCCACCTTAATCTTTAATTTGACAAAATTGTCTCTCTCTTTTTTTTTTCATTATAAAATGAAACTACGTACAACTAAATAAAGATCTCATTCTTCGGCTTTTGAAAAAGCCAAGAAAGTTTTTTTCACATTAATTCAAAATCAAGTCGGACATAAATCTCTCTGCCAACTTTAGTTTTAGATTCTGCAAAGACGAAACTTTGTTTCTGAATAATTTAGCAATTCTATGCATGTTTTTTATGTGATGAATTTTTATTTTCTTTATATTGTTAAGATTTACAACGCATTTGTGACCAAAAATAATAATCTAGAAGGCATAAATCATCATTCCTATATATGCATTTTAGAGTTTAAAAGTATTATTAAAAAGTTTAATTTGTTAAATCGCTTGAGTTGACAGCATTTGAATTTGTACAACAATTTTGATATTTCTAGCCTAGGATGATCTATTCTAATACAGCCAATTTATCATCCGCACCTAATTTGAGAAAAATCATTATTCCTAAATCTCTTTTGTTTCTTCTCTGTTAGTCTTTAAAAGTGTTCAACCTTTATATTTTATTAAGACTATAAGATGTTAATTTTATGCGGTGGAAACTCCTTTTTCTACAAGTTAGAAATTTTGGAGTCCTTGAATTGGAAGAGCCTAAAAACGAAGCGATAAGTATTTCAATTCTTCTAATATCTTTCATAAGCTATAAAAGGTAGTAGTTTGACAAATTTCTACTCCCGTCTACATCTAGTCTTATTTAATTATTAGTAAATAATGTATTAATGGGAGAAAACAATTATGCACTATCTTAATTTCTTTAAGCATTATAATTAGTCGGTATAGTTGAGTCATTTGTATTATACACACATGAGACATGACACTTTAGATGACATCTAATCTATATCTGTATGTACTTATAAATTGATAACAGTTCCACTATATAGCGAGATAAGAAGTGCTAGCTACATTATGCATTTTGACGCGTATATATATAATTAATGAGTGCGATTCATATATTTTGCAGCTGTATGGATTTTATGCAAACATAGAAAATTAACGTATCGATCTACTTAAAGAAGAAATATACACGGTGAAGAGTGATCTAATAAAGTATGATATTGTGTGGTTTAACCACTTGATATTACACTCCTATATACAAAAAGATTTATAACAACATTCAAACTACTAGCTAGAAACAAAATAACAAATACTCAAAATTTTATCAATATTGTATCAGCAAAGCATATTGGCTCGTGGGATATATGATTCGTAAATTATTAATAAGAAAGTTCCTTTGTGAATGACTAAAGGCAACCAGAAGACCTTTCCTGACAAAGAAAACAAAAAAGAGAGAGAGCTTTCGTTAGTACCTCAAAAATCAAAGAAGCCCTTTTTTCCTTACTTAATGTGTCCAACGAGCTGACCAATTTCCACCAAACTTATCCTAAATATGTCCCCCAATTAAGTAATACGTTTCTACTATAAGTATGACCTAATTAACTCAAAAATTTTATATATAATTGATATGGTTGAGAGAAAGTAGAAAGATAGCGTTGTCTTGATTGTGGCAGCAGAGTAGAAATATGAAATAGCACACCCAATAACTCTTTAGAAACGAACTTGGCATGCTCGACCACTGACTACGTGTCGTTCTTATGCTTCTCGGACGACAGGTAGTTGTAACGTGCGCCATGTGATTTTTCTTCCGTAGTTGACGTGTAAGGTTGATTTATATAATCATTTTTTTTTTCATAACCAGAGGATTTTGAATTGAAGTACAAGTGAATTTTCTAAAATTGGATGTCATAAATACTATTTATTATTTAAAGCGTTTATAATGAACAATCATAATTGAAATTACAATTGAAAAGACTCGACTCGTAATTCTTCAATCTCATGATGAATTTTTTAACCAATTTTGATTTTCATAGTTGACATTTAACTTTTAGTTATATAATTATTTCTTCTATATTAATGACAGTCCATACGATATAATTCCGACCGCTGGGAAGTCGCTGCCTATATGTGGAAATTAAAGTATTTTGCCTGTAGAAAACGATATATATAGATTTTCATAAAAGTATCGAAATAATATTGACCAAAAATGGAGAAGAATGAGCTTAAAATAAAGGAATAATTACAATTAATCTATATTATTACTCAAAGTTATAGTCATAGATATCAAGGTACGATTCATCTATAATCATGAACAAAATTAACTCATACTCGTTTGATCATGCGAAAAACATTTATGAACAAGTTGTTGTTATAAAGAGAATGTAGCCACGCTTTATAAAGTCATACAGTTAGTTAAAAATATTCTAAAGCTAAGACTAAACTGAAATTTTTTCCTAAATACATCATTAAATATGTCATGTCGTAAAGAAAAGGTTGAAACAAGTGAGGATACGTCCATAATTTTCATACTAAATAAAGAAAATAAAATTGTATTAATTATGCCAAAATTCTCTTCTTTTTTTGTTTGGTCAGCTTCGGCCAATATTCTTTGATGCTCGGTCATTTATTCTCTTAATTATAAAGAAGAAAAAAGGGTTTAGACTCTATTTTTTTGGATACTTCCTACCGTTTCATAGAAATCGTTATTTCAAAGAGAAAAGTCTTATATGAGTATAAAAAAAACAAAATAATAAGAAGACATTTATATGACAAAATTTAGGCAACCTAAAATAATCATTTGGCTTTTTGCATTAATTTTCTTACATTTAATATTCTATAAAAAAAATTTCTTTAATTGATATATGTGATTTTTAGTGTTTAGGATTTTATTTCCGTTTGTGTTTATAACGATCGTTCATGATCACAGTCGGATGAAATATTCGTATTAGGTTCTAAATGTTAACGAGTTAATATGTATAAATTATGAAATCCTCTGACTATAAAAACTAAATATATATATATAGATCATGAGATCTCTAAACCGTATTTCTTTTTTGGTCCCATAGATCTCAGGTTGAACCTTAATCTGCATCGGTCTTTAAATATTTTTGTATTGGAGTCTTTAAGTCCATTTTAGGCATTTTGACAAAAGATGCAAAATTGGAGGTAACAAAAAGCAAAACAAACAGAAAACTTGATTTGGAATAAAGAGTATTAACAAAAAATCAAGATGTGAAGTGATCTTGGTCTAGTGGCAAGTCCACAAAAGACAGACACCATCACACCAGGGATCGAGTCCCCGACCCTACAATTTGTAGGAATTAGGCTAATGGGCCGGCCAGTTGTGGCTCAAATGTTGACAAAAAAAAAAAAAAATCAAGATAATTTAATGGAAGAAGTTCAAAAATTCACAAACGGTTTAGCCAAATTAATTTCGGACTAACCATGTCGAGAAAAAGTCTTTCCCGGATCGAGAAAATATGACGCCAAATTAAAAATGTTGGTGGGGTTAACATAACAAAAACTGAGTAAAGACTAATGTAAAGACCTCAAACAAAAATCACCGTAAGAAAAATTAACACCAAAATGCAAGTTAGCCACTCATCAGTTTAAGCAACCACCGAGGAGTAGTCTCACGGTATAGTGGAATAACGAAAAGTGATTATAGCGGTGTTGCTCAAATACGTTTACATAGTGACATCCTTTGTGGCCGTCATGTAGTTGAATATATAGTCATCTGTTAATTTCCATCCATTATTTTAGCTAATTGTGTCTTCCTATTTCTATTCACGGAAGTACAATCTCGATCATCATCTATAAAGCCATGCAATCGTAGAAGTAGAGACCTATGTTGTTGATCGACAGATTGTTCATAGATACTTTTTTACTACAAAAAATATTTTTAGAGAATAATTGTTCAATTCATATTTTTCATAAAACAAATTAAGAAAAAAATATATTTTTAGAGATCATAATATTACAATACAAAAGATTTAAGAAAATGACAATGAAGTTTTTTTGTCTATTGGAAAAAAATGAGTTAAAAACACAAAACTTATGATTTTGTCTTTTGTCATTCAACTATTATGGCAAGTGTAATTTTTTTCTGTAACATTTTGGTTTGCTATTAGTTACATGTAATCTTTTTTTCTTTTTTTTAGAGACATGTAATTTTATAAACTAGAAATTTTAAACATTTTTACTCATTTTATTTCTACTGAGCAACGTGAGTGTTTTCATGTGGTTTTACTAGTTATTTTTTTTTATATATACAAATGTCAGTACTCATTTATTATTTTTTGGTTAATTTTAATTTTTAAATTTATTATGAAATAATCGTGTGGATTCGTTCCACGAAGTTATGTAGCTATTGTAGCCCCCATGAGCCGTCATATGATATAGAGGTGGAGGAGATGGTTGAATATTGTATGAATATGTCCACGGTACGATATATGGACACTTGATTGTTCTCAAAACGGTTCTTGATTATCCCCTTGGCCTCCTTTTTTTTGTTCACGATTATATAAGGGAGATGTGAAAACGGGGAACTGATAATTCCTTTTAAAGACAACTTTAACGATTAATTGGAGATTAAATATAACAAGTTTTGTCTAAGTGCGAATGTGGAAATAATTAATTGAGCCGCCAAAGTCAATCAACCGTTGAAACAGAAAAGCTCAAGACGAATTTAGTAGTCGTAGCCACCGTAAAGGCATAAATTTATTCCAAATAAAAAAATGACATCATCACTCATATTTATGACATCACGTATTTCTGTCTCTCTCTATATATACACTCACAATCTTCCTTAACATAAATCACTTCACTCTACAAAACACACTTTGGTTCATCAACTATTTTCTTTCAACTCTTTATTTATTCAAAACTCAACTAATTAACTCAAAAGGAAAGCAAAATAATCAAATAAGCCTTTGAGAAACATGCTAAAAATGGAGATTAACGGTGGGGTCGCTACACCTACTGCTTCCGCCGTTGCCGTCGCCGCCGTGGCAGAAACCACCACTCCTGTTACCTCTCCTTCTCCCACCTCTTCACCTCCTCCGCCTCCTTCGCCGCAGCAGCCGCCACAACCGCCGGTGGTACTAAGCCCTTGTGCGGCTTGCAAGATTTTGAGGCGGAGGTGCGCCGAGAAATGTGTTTTGGCGCCGTATTTTCCACCGACGGATCCGGCAAAGTTCACAATCGCTCACCGTGTCTTCGGAGCTAGCAACATTATTAAGTTCTTGCAGGTACTTTTTCTTTTCTTGTCACACGTGTGTATTTTCTATGTATATGTCATCACGCACGTGTGTACATGAACCAGATATTTCACATTTGCTTATTAATATTCAACATCAAAATTATAACGAAGAAAATTAACACCTAAATATCACTCTAGTGGGTATTAATTAAAGAATTGTTACAATAGAAAATGTTTTGTTTTGTTTTGTTTTGCAGTAATTATTACGAAGGGCTTTATAATGATATCTAAAATTTAAAAGAGAATGATGTTTTAGTTCTGTGTAAAGAAATAGTAATTAAAAATTTTAATTAAAAAAATGAAATCTGGTTTCCAAAATGTGAAAAGGAAGTTAAAGTGGTTAAAAGTCTAGTTGTTGAACAATAATGGGTTGATAAGTCATGTAACCGGAACTAGACCCTACAATTGTAATGAAAGGTCAATAACAACCTTTCCTCAAAGCTACATGCAACACTCATTATACATGTTCAACATAAAAATATACATATCTAACCCTTTAAGAAAAAAATTAAAAGTTATGTTTTCTTTTTAAGATGTCTATTTCAACAATTCCTTTTTCATTCACAATTTGAAAAAGTCATGTAAGTTTTCTTCGTGGTCAAAGTCAAACATCAAAACAAAACTTCACAATGTCAAATTATTCAATCCTAGACTTTTATTTCCTCTTATAGAAAACCATGTTTTTTAGAAAAATTATATTTATGTTTTGTTTTTTTTTTTTTTTTTAAATCAGGAACTTCCAGAATCGCAAAGAACAGATGCGGTTAATAGCATGGTCTATGAAGCAGGAGCTAGGATGAGAGATCCAGTTTACGGATGTGCGGGTGCAATTTACCATTTGCAGAGACAAGTGAGTGAGCTTCAAGCACAACTTGCGAAAACTCAAGTAGAGTTAGTGAGCATGCAACTCCAAAGATCAAGTCTACTAGAATTGATATACAAAATGGATCAAACGAAGTTGTCAGCACAAGAGCAAGGACAACAGAATATGTCCTTTGAGAGTTCATTTGAAAGTGGCGATGACTTCATTAGTACTAGCCCCGACGAAGAGAGCAATGATTTGGGATTCCTTGAGGACAACAACAACAACATAACCAATAATTCATCAATGTCGTGGTGGGATCCTCTTTGGACATGATCATAACTTATGGTATTATTAGCTCACTTTAAAGCGCTTTAGTGGTTACTTCCATATCCATATTGAAGACCTAGGATATGATATATGCGGAGTTTTATTTTCTTAATTTGTCTAAGCCAACCAATCATGTATAAGCACGTAACGAAACTGCTACAAACTTGTCAAACATGTTACGTGTTAGTATTATTATGTAGGGATAATCATATAAAAGAGGTTGTATTAAGATTCTAAGAATCTTCTTCCAACGCTAATGAGAAGGAGATAATTGAGAATCTGAGTTACATTTTAAATTTAATGGCTAGAGCGTTTTGTATATTTTTAAGTTTCTTTAATATTAATGAATATTATCATTGTTAATATTTGTGATGCTCACCGGAAGCAAATATGTAATGTACCTTTTTTTTCTCACGTGTGTCTCTTTTTTATTAATCGGAATGAGCAAAATTCAGATTAATCCCCAAAATTTGTAAAAATAAGAATATTTTTATTTATTTAATTTAAAACTATCTTACAATAAACCAATAACAATGATTTCTGTACGTGGAAAAATTCGATCCTTAAAAATTGATATATAAGACGAATTTGAAACCCATTCGAACAAAATTAGTGGGCACAGCTCTTGGTTAAATCTTAACGCGTGTTTTCTCATTCTCTTAATTTTGTATTTTTGTGACTGAGATAGTAAATAAAAATTCCAAGTTCTTGAAACCATAACAATGTGAAGGCGAATTAACTCGATTCGCTAAGGACACGACGAAGACATGACATGTCTCTGTAGACAGACAGTAAGTGACTACTAGACATTACGCGTTTACTCCATGTGACCACATGTATATATATATGTATGATCTACGTATACGCACTCATGTATGTGTGGACATCTAAATTGTCCAATAAGGTTACTGATGGAATTAACTAACAACCTCGATGTTAAAAAGAAAATCTAACAACTTTAATGATGGTGTTTTCAAGGGTAAATATTATTTGGAAATATTGACCTTAATCATTGTGTTCCTATTGAAGTTTATATTGTCTCCCAAAATTTCTCTTTAGATTATAATTGAGACCATTAGATTACATTATATGGGATGTGACTCTCGAAACTCTTACTATAGCACATTTCCCTAACCCATAAAAGACAAATATATCTAACACTTTGAAATTTTTTCTGGTGAATTAATTAACATATAACCAAAAAAATGTGTTTACCGACAATATGACCATGTTGACTCGATACTATTTATACAAATGGTCTAATTAAACATTCAACCAAAGAACAAAATCAATAGAGTGGTCCAAGAACTATTTTATACAATTTTACCGACATCATGTGCATCCCACGTGACTGTCATTACAAGGAAAAGAATATTATCTGCATCGTTAGTTCGTTATTTGTCGGCACGAAGTCGAACGAGATGACTTATCTTTTGGTTAATCGAAAATGACTTAACTTTTATGATCGAAGCTATGATGGACTCGTAACGATTGTTACAATCTTTTTCAAAGGTAATCGCGTTTTTCCCTGTTCGAGTCGCCTGGGACGGGATGGTGTGCGGTTTGCTCATCAACACACATTTTTCTAGGATCCAAAAAAAAAAACAAAAAGAACGTACGTCCGATTTTTTTTTTTTTTGATAACCGTGGGGATCATAAAGGCTTTCTAGGCCCAAACACTAATCCCACGAGACACACGAGAAATCCACGTTTTCTTACCACTTAAGGCGTCTCCGGGTGGCCAAGGAGTTTCGAACCCAGGGCGGAAGTTCCAGCTGGAGCCCCTTTACCACCAGGCCAAAGACACTTGGTTACGTACGTCCGATTTTCATAGGGACATTCTTCTAACCAATTTTGTTTTTTTTAATGTTACAATTACGTGGTGTTAAAAAAAAAAAGTTACAATTACGGATTATGTATACCAAATAAATATATATATGATTGAGTTTGATCTATTAAATTGGACAAAAGTATCACAATAATATCTTATAACAGAAATTCAAAGTAGACAATGATTTAAACCAGCTAAATTTAAGTTAGTTGTTTTAGGTATTATTATATACCTAGTATAATTATAATATGCATATGGGAAATGAAAAGAAGTTTGTATACAGTAATGTTGACCCACAAAAAATATATTCTTCATATATACTTCAAATGATTTATCGTCACTACAAGAAAACATCTCAATTTCCGACGACTATTTTCGGTAAAATTGACGGTCGGAAAAATATCGACAAATTTCTAACTAATTTCTGACTAATTTCAGATGAAAATAAAATTAGTCGAAAATTTTCAAAAAGTTTTGACGACTTTCCGACAAATATTTGTTTCCGACCAACATATTCCGATGGATTTAATTTTGTTAAAAATTCGTCAGAATATGTCTTTTCTGATAAATTCCCGACAAATTTAGTCATTGAAAATATGGATGTTTTTTCGTAGTATCAAAGCTAAAAAAATTAAACATCACAAGTTTTCATGAAACAAACTGTTGCTAGGTTTGAGAAAAACTATTACGTATGTAGTTCTGCGAGAAATGTTATTAAATGTCTGAATTAAAAATGCAAAATTTACGCGTTGATAAAATCTCGATTGATATCGATAAACTTTATTAAAACTATTATATATTATTTAAATTAGGTTTGAAGGGAATTAGGGTATATGATTGACTAATTGTAATGATTACACAAATTGGCTTTACTTTTACTAGTCCCTTTGTTATCATAAGCAACCGAAAGAAAAAACAAAGTACCTACCTTCAGTCCTTCCAATTTCATAATTGAATCAGTTAGAGAGCCTCTTCATCGGTTATTTTTTTTTTACTCTTGAAGTTAAAAAAAAACAAAAATCGTAATTAAACTTTACAAAATTAAGTGAAATTCTTATAGTGTTTTAGACTCGAGAACAAACAAATATCAAAATTATGTGTATATATGAGAGGTTATTGAAATTTTTTGTTCATACGAATTAATTGCTTAATTTGCATATGAGATTACAAAATTATGTAGTTAACATGGTAATTAATTAGAAAGTGGATTTGTAATTAACGTGCACTACGTGTGACCCTAGTGATATTAATTCGGACCGCTATGTAACGAATTAGAATTAACTCCAATTTTATATGTCCAAAAAGCAAACTTTGCTGGTAATATTATAACTTAACTCATTGTAATCTATCATATTTATAATTAACTAGATTAGGACCCGCGTATACGCGGGTTAGAAATTAAAAATTTAATAACCCGTGTAAAAAAATAAAACTAAAAGTTAAAAACCAAAATTTGAAGTTCTTTAAACCAATTGTTGAATTAATTAATTAAATTTTTTAATATATTAATTATTTAAACTTTTGTGATACACATGTTAATCAATACGTTTTTTTTACCAATTTAATAGATTTTACTGTTATGGTATGTAAATACTATATTCAAATTTAATTACGTATTACAATACATATACTATATTTAATCAGTTTAATTTTACTAAACTTCTTTATCATCTGTATAAATATTTGTATAAATATACATAAATATGAGAAATTGAGATTTTAAATTAATCTTATTTCAAAATTTTACATATTTATCCGGTAAAATCAATCCTTACACATCAACCTCCTGACCAAAGAATTCGTATCTTATCAAATCATGTAGAATCATACGAAAAAGGTCACATTTAGATTAAAACCTACATGATCACACGATAGCCATATCAAGCGTTTTTAGATCATCGCATCCAGAAACCATTAGTACACTAACTAAAATTCATCAAACCAAAAGCAAAAATATTATATGTTCAAAAATAAGTTCACCTCTTCATTCGATGAAATTAATCATATGATATCCACCTACTGAACATTAACAAAATAATTTGACACCAATACTTGAAACATATATACTATTACCAAAAGAATTAGGTTTTGATCAAAACTTAATTATCATAACTTCTAAACCAATTAGTTAAAATATCACTCAAATCTTCATGCATCGATCCATATGCTTGGTTCTACACACCAAAAACCTATAATCATAACAAAAACAAATCTTTATCAATAGAATAAAGTTGAATCAACAATAGTGTTATTAAAAAACTTATTTTGTTTAGTAAGAAAAATATGAGACCATCTATTCGATTATATAGAGGTAAGTATTTACAGTTCCTTTTTCTTTTAGGAATAGTATTATCTACTTGGTCCTTTAAACTTTTCTTAAAATTATTTTTTATTTTTTTAAAATTATTTAAGTTAGAATTTCCTTAACATTATCTTTTTACACTGTCAAAATCTCTAACTGATAGATATGACACGTGTCATGATCTCGTGAGTTACTAACTTCGAAAACCCAACTTTATATAATAAGATTATAAATAAAATATTTTTCTACTTTTTTAAAGGACATGAAAAAATTGAAATTTGAAGAGGCACGAACTACCAAAACTTACAAAATATCTTAATTTGATACATGATATATTGATATGTTAAATAGCGCGGTTTAGTCCGCCTTAACTCCCCTAGTGGATCCACCTTCATCTAGTAACATTTTACTATTTAGAAAGCCTCGAAAAAGTTTATACGTATCAAGTTATTTGTCTGTAATATATTTTACTATTTTTTTGGTGTGCAACGGTTTCGTTGTATCGTTTTCCCTTTCATTTATTATTTCCTTTTTTTTTAACAATTGATAACCATTACTGATAGACCCCTATAAAGAAATTAAACGTATGGAACCAAGTAAGACCAAGTGCAATGATAAAATAGGGAGAGTGTGAGGGAGAGGTTGTGAGAAATAAAAAATTAAAAAGTAATGGAACAGTGTAAAAAACAGGAGAGAGAGGTTGTAGGTTTACAACCGGTTGCAAGAGATTATTTTAATCTCTATCTCTCTCTCTCTCTTTCCTTCTCTCTCTCTTTTCTCTTTCTCATTAAATTTTAATAATAAAAAAATATTACACACCCACTCCACCTATTTTATCATTGCCCATGCTCTAATGCTATGGTGAATACGACGCGCCAACAAAACAAAACACAATTTCTTTTATCAAAGCCTTTACAACTTTATTAGATTTGGTTCTTACTCTAATTAAACTCATATCACGACAAAGTCCAAACTCTACTGTCTTTCTTAATATATTGTTCAAACTAGAGGTACAAATCCATATTATTATTATAAAAACCCTTTAACAAAAAAAAAAATCCATATTATAAATAAATATTACTTTTCTACAAGTGTTCGCAGCCAAGCTATGGTGCACGTATGGAATGGCCACGAGGACACGGTTTGCGTAGTTTGTCAAACTTGTTAGATAAATACGAGAAAAAAAAATCTAAAGGTTTCATTATTTGTTGAAAAAACAAAAGTTTTCATCGTTTTCCATTTTCATTTAGCTTTTTTTCAGTCTTAAAAAATAGATAGTGCATTTGTGAAAATTGATAGAGCATGTGAAGGGGACAGTGCCAAACTTGAATAAAATGGCGCAGCCTTTTAAGTTTTTGCATGGTTCTCTTTTCTCATTGCATCCATACCGCATGGTTCTATTCATATTCTTCTTCTTTTTTTGCTAAAAAGTTCTATTCATATTCTGACATTATATTCTTCTTGAGGATAAGTGAATAGCTTACAAACAGATATACTTTGCACAGAAAACATCAAAATACAATTCATCTTGACTATACAAAGACTACGTATTTACGACCAATTTTAGCGACATAATAAATATGTTTTATTCTTGGATAAAGAGAATGAAAACAAAAATAGAGAATAAAGAGAATGAACTAAGTAGTTTTGTAGTATTATTTCAATGGTTTTGTAACAAAAAAGAGGACATATCATATGATATAAATTATTAAGCTATAAGACCATCAGAAAGGAACTCCGTGAACTATGCATGAAGGACTTAAAAATGAGAACAAATGAACAAATAATTATTGGAAGAGAACAAATAATTATTGGAATTAATGAAACATGAATTAATTCATTGTATGGAGAAAAATAATTCCCTTATACGCGATGTCGACCTTTGTAGTTTGTACCATTCTGCTTTGATCAGATTTTGATTTAGTCACTGTCGTTATGATCAACGATTTTGAAAAAAACACTCTTTTCTAAATGCATTTTCAAGGGTAATGGACAAACAGGCTAGAAAGTGATATTTCAGAAAATAACAGTAACGTGTGACTTAACTATATTGTTTGGTCGATTTGATCTTTTATAGTTTTCACGGTATGACCAAAACATATAAGTTTAGTAGTTTGTTTTAGTGTTGACATTTATCACCATCCGAGATAAGTAATACATATTGTTATATTATACATATTTTTAGCTAAATTAATCAGAAAAATAAATTAAATGGGTTAAGATTTTGAAGAAGAACCTGATCTGATCGATCTAAACCAAAAACGTAACACGTTTTCTAGCTTAGATGAGCACATATCCTGGGAAAAATGTCAAAAAAATCGCCAACTTTCCAATTTGGGACGATTTAATCATGAACTTTCGAAATGTCATTTAAATCACCAAGTTTCTGTTGACTTTTTGATAAAATAGCTAAATTTTGTTGACTTGGCCATTTTAGTCATGACGTTAAGTTTCTGTTAACGGAGTTTTTTTTCCGTTAACGATCTCCGTTTAGTCGAGAAATGATATATAAATGTTGTTTACAAATCATATTAAAGTTTTTAACGCGGCCTGGTGGTAAATCGGTGGGTTGCATTTTCACAAGACCAAGGTTCGATTCTAACTAAAACACAGATTTTTAAAATTTAAAAAAAATAAACAATTTCATCATGCCTCGAACACATGACTCCGAGGACATAACCAGAAGCCCGTAACCAACTGAACCATATAACACATTAGTATGTGTCGAAACACATTTAACTATATCGTCTAAACATATCGTCCAAATCATCTTCTTCCTCCGTTTTCTCAGATCCATGAGCCTTTTCCTTATATGAAGCTCTTAACACAGAGTACACTCCCACGACCCGCATTTCGACCCGATTGAGGATAGAGTTTAAAAACTAGAATTAATGGATCTGAATCCTAGTTTATGGATCTGAATCCGGTTATGGTGGTCAGACCGAGAGTGAATATGGTAGGAGACCTGAATCTGGATCTGGTTATGGTGGTAGAACGACATGGAGCTCGTGGTGGAAGAAGATGATTAAGACGAAATATTAGAATATAATCATATGTGTTTCGGCATACGTTAGTAAAATTCTATAGCTCAGTTGGTATCGGGTGAACGCTTATATCTTTGTGGTCACTGGTTCGATTCCTGACTAGTGTGATTCGTTTTTAAAAAAATAAGATAATTTGCGTTTTCAGGTAACATCGAACCAGGGTTCAGTGAAAACACAACCCACCCATTAACCAACAGACCACATTATTATATTTCTTATGATTTGTAAAAACCTCTTATATATCATTTCTCGACTAACGGAAACTGTTAACGGAAAATAAACTCCGTTAACGGAAACTTAACGTCATGACTAAAATGGTCAAGTCAACAAAACTTAGCTATTTTATCAAAAAGTCAACAGAAACTTTGTGATTTAAATGACATTTCGAAGTTCATGATTAAATCGTCCCAAATTTGAAAGTTGGTGATTTTTTTGACATTTTTCCCCACATGTCCTTTAGTGAAGATAGTCTATATTATGTATGTTGGCTCGTGTAAAGGAAATTATACTTTAAATTAATTCCGTTGACAAAAAAATTCTAAAATCTATCTTCTTTCTTTTTAACTAAAAGGTTTTGAAACCTTTCGACACAAAATGTTTTTGGACCCCCTTGTCCATCGGTGTGATTGGAACCTGAGACCTTTGCTTTTCTTCTCCAAGAGGTTACATAAACTTCTGATTCTATCTTAAAAACATTAAAATTCAAATCTCCTTTCTACAAAACTATAAACAAGTCTTGGTTCTTTAACAAAAAGTAAAATAATAATTCCTGGCACAAATGTATATATAGTTTCTTCTTGGAGACTGAGACTTGTTATACGTTTGAGAAACAACGCGGTTTCATTTCTTTAAGAAGAAACATAATTCATTATCTCATTCTTTTATTAAATAATATTTGTTCTTTTGAGTGCTTCTTCTGTCTGTAAGTTTAAAATATCTGTGGATTGATACTCCGCACGACCGCACCGTATAAAAAGTTGATTTGACGATTAGTTTAACTTTGTTTTGTTTTTTCTTTCCTATGTAGTATTTATTAGCTTTTAATTTCATTACTTTGACTATACTTAATCTAATACATGCTTATTTTCCCCAACAAAAAAAGCCCAACATGTAAATTTGAACTTCTCAAAATTTTAATGTAGGATTCTTGTTATGTTCTTTTTTTTCAAGGAATTTTAAGTTAGTTGATGAATCGGGATAGAGTTTAAAAACTAATTTACATTAATTATTTTCATGAAAACTAATTACATATGAATTCCGAAACTAATACATCCTATAGCTCAACATTTAGTTCTTTTTGTCAAAAGAAAAAAATTCGAGGATAATAACGTGCTCATGTAATGCCAATCCAACTCTTATCAAGGTCACGTGTCATTAGTAGTAAAAGGCCTTTGATGTTATAAAGTACAAATTATAAAGGAGACAGTTCATAAATTAAGTCCAATCCAACCCATTTATTTACATGAGTTTGATACTAATGGGTTGATGTGTCAATTTAGTTAGGTGGTAATAGGTCAATGATTAACCATTTCACTCATCATTTCTTTTATATTCTTTTCAAAATTGATACAAATCAAAACAAATATTATTTACTCCCTTTAACAATATTCACCACCATGATAACCATTTCATTATCATACAATCATTATTGTCATCATCAGCATACCATCATCAAAATACTATAATCCATTATCATCATCATCATCAACAACAATATGTGACTTTCCGGTTTAATGCTTAGTGTTGCATTTTTTCTATAAGGATAAGCCACTAAGTAAGTTTGATAGAGTTGATGCCATGTGTTTTTATCGATCTTGAGTCTTTAATTCTTGTTTTCTATATTTTTTTTGCATGAAAGTACGATACTCTCCAAAGTCCAAACAAATCAAAGTTGAAGTT
Source organism: Erysimum cheiranthoides (assembly GCA_011420285.2). Classification (NCBI taxonomy): domain Eukaryota; kingdom Viridiplantae; phylum Streptophyta; class Magnoliopsida; order Brassicales; family Brassicaceae; genus Erysimum; species Erysimum cheiranthoides. The sequence continues at coordinate 10,608,758 of CM022182.2, forward strand.
AATATATATATATATGAAATTGTTAACAATTACACCTTAAACTAATGCTTGTTTCATTTCTAGATTTCAAACAAACTTTTAGTAATTTATGGATTATAGGCATATGAATTAATGTTTTGAAAGAAGGTTAGACCAAATTAGTAATTTGAGTTACAAAACCTTTTCAATTACTTCACCGATGATTTGTATGTTTCGGGTTCCTTAAAAAAAATCTCAAATTAAAAAAGAATTACAATATCCAAAATGAGTACTAGGTATTCGAAACTTTCACCACTTGTATTCCACACTTTATTGTTAATTTTCCATCGAATAATTATGATATTTGAGCACCTCCAATCTCAATTAATTAAATATTTCTAAAGCCAAAAGAAATAATGAAAGGAGAGGTGGTAGAAAGAAAACGTTTATAATATATCGAACTCTAGTTATAGAAACTGCATGTGAAGACACGAAGGCTCCAAACTTTTGCATGTCGCACACGTGTCGTCCTCCTTTCTCCTACTTAACACATATATGCATGCACCCTTCTTAACAAAGATAACAAAACATTTGTGAATCATCAGAGAGAGCGGGGAAACATGGAGAAAATCAAAAGAACTTCTTGGTTTTTGCTTCTTTTGGTACTTATCAATGGAGTTATGGTGATGAGATCAAATGGGTATGAAGGAGAAGAAGCGTGGGGAGGAGGAGGAGGAGGAGGAGGAGGAGAGTGGGGAGGAGGTGGAGGAGGAGGAGAGTGGGGAGGAGGAGGAGGAGGAGGACAAGGAGGAGGAGGAGGCGGAGGGGGAGGAGGAGGACAAGGAGGAGGAGGAGGCGGAGGGGGAAGAGGAAGAAGAGGACGGTTCTTGATGAAAGAGTCAAGGCAAGTGATCAAATCAGAAGGTGGAGAGATGAGAGTTGTGATATCTCCAAAAGGAAGAATCATTGAGAAGCCAATGCACATTGGGTTTCTAACAATGGAACCTAAGACTCTCTTTGTCCCTCAGTATCTTGACTCAAGCCTCCTCATCTTTATTCGCCAAGGTCTCTCTCTCTCTCTCTCTCAACATGCATCACTCTCTCTTTCTCAACACGCATCTCTCTCTCTCTCTCTCTCTCTCTCTCTCTCTCTCTCTCTCTCTCTCTCTCTCTCTCTCTCTCTCTCTCTCTCTAACATGTGGTTTCTTGCAGGTGAAGCAACACTTGGAGTAATATGCAAAGACGAATTCGGAGAGAAGAGATTAAAAGGAGGAGACATCTACTGGATTCCAGCTGGTTCTGTCTTTTATTTACTAAACACAGGCCGAGGCCAACGCCTTCATGTCATTTGCAGCATTGATCCAACCCAAAGCCTCGGTTTCGAAACCTTCCAAGTACTTAGTTTAACCTTTATTAGCACTCATTATTTTGTCGAGTTGATTTATACAATTTTGCATTTGGCTAACATTTTACTTCTGTGTAGCCTTTCTACATAGGTGGAGGATCGGGGTCTGTTCTCGCTGGCTTTGATTTGGATACTTTAACTTCAGCACTAAACGTGAGTACATCCAACCTACATGATTATATATTAATGTTTTTATTGTTTGTCTACGTTTTATAAGAATTTTATTTTTTCAAATGAAAGTACAACCTTTGCAATTATAGAGACCCTGTTCTTGGCATGTGTCATGTGTGGTGCAAATGCACAATATCATACTATTTTAGCAGAATTTTGTCTAATTTTATAGGAAAATTTTGAGAAATTAAATGATATTCCTATGTTTTTTTTTTTATATAGATATTACACAATGCACAATGTTCTAATGAACGGTACAAAATACTCTTTTTTTTTAACACTAATTTAATTTGAATTTTTTTTTTTTTTTTTTAAGGAATGTAGAAATTGGTGTTTGAAAGACCCATATTGGTATTTAGTTAGGGCTATTCCTTTCAATCTCAATCTCATAAGTCTTATACTTTTAGGTTTCTCGACCAGAGGTGCAACACATGGTGAGGAGCCAATTCCGTGGCCCGATTGTACACGTCAGGAAAGGGCAACAACCGACGATATGGACGCAATTTGTGGGGTTAAGAGGGGAAGAGAAACATAAGCATCTCAAGAAACTCTTGGAGACGAAACAAGGATCCCCTCAAGACCAACAATACAGTTCAGGGTGGTCTTGGAGGAATATTATAAGATCGATTTTGGATCTAACAGAAGAAAAGAATATAAAGTCAAGATCTTCCGAGTGCGAGGACCCATATAACATTTATGATCAGAAACGCAGTTTCAAAAACGACTATGGATGGAGTATAGCTCTTGATCATGATGATTACGAGCCTCTCAAACACTCGGGGATCGGTGTTTACCTCGTAAATCTTACCGCGGTATGATTCGTATCTCTTAGTTGATTACTACACTAAATTTGGATCAATAATAAAGTATATTAGCAACATTTAACCAACTTTCTGTCTATATGGGAATCCAAAGATTGGTAAAATGACATTAGTTAAGCTCTATAGAATATTTGTACACCAAAAAAAAAAAAAAAAAAAAAACCTATAGAAGTTGTTAGCTGACAGCCTGACAATCATTGTTTGGTTTAGATAAACCAGTTTTAAGTATAGATTTGCTATCTACCCGGTCAAAAGATTGGTTTGGTTCAGACAAAACCAATTCTAAATGTTTATAAACATTTTTCAGGGATCAATGATGGCTCCACATATGAACCCGACAGCTACAGAATATGGCATTGTTTTGGCCGGTTCTGGAGAGATCCAAGTTGTACTTCCGAACGGAACATCCGCTATGAACGCAAGAGTCTCGGTAGGCGATGTCTTTTGGATCCCTCGCTACTTCGCCTTTTGCCAGATCGCATCCCGGACCGCACCATTCGAGTTTGTCGGATTCACAACATCGGCTCACAAGAACCGGCCTCAGTTCTTGGTCGGATCGAACTCGCTACTCAAGACTCTAAACGTGACGTCATTATCCATAGCTTTTGGAGTCGACGAAAAGAAGATGAGGGAGTTCATTGACGCCCAGAAAGAAGCTGTTATCCTCCCCACTGCATCGGCAGCTCCTCCACAAGCCTGGTGAAACCGTATGCAATGGCTTCGATCGCCTGATTTGAGGAATGTGCAAAAGTTTACTTTTTGAATGCTGTGTATGTATTTAACCATATGAGTATGTTATATGTATGGATGTATGTTTTTGTTTCTTTGCAATAACAGTAATAAAGATGATCACTAAGCAAGTTATGTTTTCAGTCCATTCTTTAAATTGACAACGTTTTCTTTGAATTCGTTAATTATCTCTTGTTTGATAAATGAATGATTTATTTAAATCTTTTTCTACACGAATAGTTTTAGGATTCTTCATTCTTTGTATTATTATTTTTCTCGAATACATATATTAATATTAATTTATTTTTTATTGTGACTTGTTTTATATTATTTTTTAGTTTCCCTAGTTTGACACATTTCGTTATAGTTCTTATTATTATTTTATTTTTTTTCGCCAAAACACATTTCGTTATAGTTCTTACTATTTTATTTTTTTGGCCAAAAACACATTTCGTTATAGTTCATTTGTGTTTAGCTAGTCTCCTCTGTTTTCGAAAATCTTGTTGCTATGTTCTATGGTTTTTGGCTTTTATATGCAAAATCATTGAATGGATTTTGGTTTACAAAAATATAAAATAAAAAACATGGAATTCAAACTTGAAAAAATAAGGATTGAATAATTTTAAAAATATGGGTTATAGTCACACACATTGTCGCTACTTCATCTCTAAAGCCCATAATTTATCTTAAGAATCAAGGATCTGGTCCACATAATGGGCTTCTTTGTTGCCCAGGCCCAATAAGAAACCCCCTTCTCTCTGTTTTTTGGTTCTCTCTCTCTCTCTCGCCCTCGCGGAGCCATCACCACCTCCGGCGAAGCTTTTTCTCAGGTAAAGATTTAATATTCAATTCTTCATCCTTTATCTTCAATACGGATTACGATGTATTTAAATGTCTTCGAGTATCCAATTCTCAAATATTTCGTAGTAAATTTTGTTTATTTCGTAGTTTGTTCACCACTTGTTCGATGAAATGCTTCTTAGTGTATTTTTGCTAAAATTTTATTCTAAAATGTTGAAATTTGTAGCAGATTATATGAAAAGATTGATTCTTGAGACGATTTAGCTAAATTATGGCAATTGCTTTTGCTCGTGGGTTTCGAAAAGCTTCATCTCTACTTAGATCATCATATCCACTTCTAGATTCTTACAGGTTCGTATTTTGAGATTATACAACATAGTTTAGTATGTTATGTTCAAAATGTGATTCTATTGTTGAAAAATTTCTCCATTAGGTTGTTTCCTCAAAGCCAAGAGTTTTCTTATTCAACATCGACATTCGTTTTACCGGGAACTATCTCAAGACCGATATGTAGAAACTTCAGTCACGGTACTGTGAATCTTGTGATATCAGAAGGGAAACCGAAGTTCGAAACTCGAGAACTTGATCCTCCCAAGAAGTATAAATGGTTGACGAAAAAGCGGTTGAAGTTGAAACGGAAGAAAGAAAGAGAAGAAAGGAATGCAGCTAATAGGAAAGACCCGCGGCGACTTACTGTTAAAGGGAAGAAGAAGAAGTTTGCTAATGTAGAGGAAAGATTAAAGTATAAGCTTGAGAAGGTCTGTGAGCGTCTAATTCAGTTGATATATCTATGAATGTTGATGAATTGAAGCTTCATTTGATGTGTTGATCCTTGTATTATCAGGCCAAGATCAAAGAAGCATTGCTGATCGAGAAACTTAAACGGTATGAAGTTGCGAAAGTGCAGGGACCTGAGGTTCGACCTCATGAGATTACCGGGGAAGAACGTTTCTATTTGAAGAAAATGGGTCAGAAAAGATCTAATTACGTACCGATTGGGAGAAGAGGAGTATTCGGTGGTGTTATTCTAAACATGCATCTACATTGGAAGAAACATGAAACTGTTAAGGTTATCTGTAATAATAGTAAGCCAGGCCTAGTGCAACAATACGCGGAGGAGCTTGCTAAACTGAGTGGTGGTGTGCCTGTTAACATAATCGGCGATGACACAATCATATTCTATAGAGGGAAGGATTATGTGCAGCCACAAGTTATGTCTCCAATCGATACATTATCGAAGAAAAGGGTAAGTCCTCAAATTAGTATTTGTTTCGAGACATCTTATTGTATATGAATGGGATGTATAACCTTACCGGCTTAACATTGCATCTACGGTTTGTGCATTTAGGATATCGAAACTAGAAATTAAACCATTGCCTAAACCAGAGGATGAATCTATTGGCGCTACCTTTCGTTTTCATTTGATTTTGGCTATTAATCATTCTGAAGTCTATGATTGCGGTTGTTTTGTTAGTTAGTTCCTAACATAGTCTTGTTTCTTTTGCAGGCATATGAAAGATCCAAGTACGAACAATCTCTTGAATCAGTGAAACATTTCATAGCAATTGCAGAGAAGGAACTTGAACTATACTACAGGCATGTTGCTCTTTACGATGACCCGAATAACAGAAGTCCTCTTTCGATCTTGGATGATTCTCCATCGGAATCACGTCATCACCATGAGAATGAGCTTTATCTGAGTTGTTCGGACACCGATGCCAATTCCGAAGATGAAGATGATGATGAAGAGCTCTGTGAATTAGATAATGGTTCTTCTTCTTCTGCAAAGGAAGAGTTTCCTGAAACTGAAAACTGATAGCGAATTGGATTTTTAGAAACTTTGGATTATAGGTGCATGAGTGCCAAATATTTATTTTGTCAATATGTGTAATATGCGGATTTGAACTCGAGTGATGATTCAATAATATTACTAGGTTATAATCTTAGCTTACATTGCAAAAAATGTTTTCTTATAGCATAGAAATCTTTATATTTTCCAAATTTTTCATAAGTATCATCCTTTGGCTGGACCCAAAGTTATGCAATATGAGAAATAATGTGGATGAAAAATCAGGGTTTCATCTAGAAAGGTAAACAATAACGACTTTTGTGAACATGACATGTGATATGATACCTCTCTAACATAAAGGTGTAAAAGCCCAAAATAAAAACTATATACATGTTGTGTAAAATGATCCAAAGGGCTAAAAAATACACATGCAAAAGGTATAAAATTTACACAAAAATCAACAATTTCTTAACAATTATATAATGAATTCAAACCTCACATAACTTATATGATCACATCAATGATCCTGGATTAGGTAAATAATTTGCATACGATTGACATGGTATAAAAGAATAAAAAAAAAACATAGAAAAATGAAAAAGAGTAAAATAATGAAAATAGGTGAGCGACCTCTAAATGATGAGATTGAGAGCATTGAGGTCGCTACGCTAATAGTACCAAACACGGACGATTCATGGAAACGCGCGTCACATGTTGTTGGCTTATTTAGTTGGGACAACGACAGCTATCCCCAACACTCCATTTATACCATCTTTTTATATTATTCTCTTTCATCACAATTCTATTTTGTTCATAAATCCTAGTTACTTATTTGCCGAAAAAAATAAAATAAAATAACACTTCTATTAGAAACTGGGCAAAAAGTATTTGCTACATGAATTTTATTCCTTTAACTTAGGGTAAATTCTTAGTAGGGACCCGAAACTAATCTTTGAGAAGGAAAAACATAAAGGTTCTTTTGCTTAATAGTTTATTTGCTACATGTTACTTATCCCGTATTTGTTTGTTGAAATGGGCTACGCACTTTTATCTTGACTTGATCCGAACTAAGATTAAGTGGAAACATTTAAAATTTATTGAGTGGAAACATTTTTATGGAGTTTTATAGCTGATAAATATAGCTATGTTGCTTGATAGTGTTATGTGTACAATTATGTTGTAAAGTTTATATTTCAAATGATTCCGATGAAGATGGCTTTGTTTTAGAATATGATCAAACTACTGAACACGTTGAATGGATTTTCGAAAGTGAAATAGTTTGTCTCATTTTAATTGTCATAAAATTTACTTAATTAGAACTAAGCATATAATATTGTAAGTAAATGTTCTGCTCAATCAAATGAGACAATCATCTTCATCGGTATCATCCAAGTATACACTGGTTTAAGGCCTGATAATATACGTATCAACAATTAAACACTACAAAAATAATTCCAGTCAATAAATTTTAAATTTTGTGGACAAATCGTAATAATTACCTAAATTTAAGAACAATATAAGAAAAGGTAAAATATATACGTTTTCTGTGGCACAAGGGTAGAGACGAGGAATCACCTATTCTTCTCATGCCCTTTTTCGTCCCAGGTTTGGCACTCACTCACCAACGGCTTACTTCAGAATCGCTACACAAACAATTGGTCAGACTTCTCTAATCTCTTGCTTGAAACCACACAGCCGAAACTATACACATTTACCTTGAGGTATGTTTTCCAAACTACACTTCACAGTTTATGGCAAAAACGGAATCGACGACGCCACGGTGATTCCCCCACTCCGGCAGCTAAACTAGTACGACTCATTGACAAGAATATCAGAAACCGGTTCAGTACTATCCGCGATTCGGGCCACTTTGAGGAGGGGCTCCGATATTGGCTCCACATACGGATGGGGTAGATTTTGTTGTAAAAGTTTCAAAATCCTTCGAACTCTTTTAGACAAAATGTAGCATTTATTGCACAAACGATTTTTTGGGTGAATAAAATTTTACATTCATACAAAAAAAAAATATATATACGTTTTTTCTTTTTTTTTCAAATTATTAACCATAATTTAAAAATAATTATTTCTTAAAACATCTACACCAAAAACATAAGTTATCTTGATTAGGGATTTAGGGTATATAAAATTCAAAAACCTAAGTGGAAAAATCAATTGAAATTTACTCTTTGGTAGTCTCAGTTACCTTGACGGTTCTAGCTACTATTAGCTCTTTAATTAACATAAAATTTTATAATAGAGAATCAAAGTAAATATCAATTTTGTGCCACATCAAATTAGTTATTTCTCTATGTTGTCTTCTTCTTTTTCCTCATTTTATCTATAAAATGCTCTTTTGACTGTTCATGCCACATTCTTTGTTTCTCATATTAAAAAGGTAAAAAATATTATTTTCTGAATATATAAATAAAACCTAATAATTAGACACCAACATTTACATTATTAACAAAAGAATATAAAAACGACAAATAGTATAAGCACCGACAGATCATTATTAACGTGTTGAAACTTAGAAGTCGATTTTTTTTTTTTTTTTTCCATTTTTGACGTGTGTTGAAACTTAGAAGGCGATTTTTTTTTTCTTTTTCAATTTTTGACGTGCATTGAAAGTTGATTTTCGATGTAATAATTTACTTTAAAAAAAAAAAAAAAAAAGAGAAAGCAGGTTGTAGTGGGTGATGTCGTGTGTCTAAGCTATGACGCAGTGTACCACATTCTATTTTAAGTCGTTGGAACAAACATTTATATCTTTAACAAAAAAAAAACAAACATTTATGTGATGGTAAGGTGACATCGTTACCCACTTACCCGTAACGCCACACACATACACACTAAGCCAGTAAGCCTATAATTTATGTTAGTTTGTTGTAATTTTTGTACATGATCTTAATTCTTAATTATATCTAACATTGAATAATAGATATAAATATATAGGACTGTGTTGAATTGATAAATATAGGACTCACAGAAATTAGAAATCTGTGGAAACTACGTATATATCTTTCAACCCCCAAAAAAAAAAAAGAACTATTATATGATCAATCATTTATTTATTTTTGTCAACAATATGTTCGATCATTTATACTGGTGGTTGTCGGAATTTAAGGATGGTTGACGTTATGTACATTATCCTATAACCATTAACCAAGCTTACAACATTAGCAAAATTTAACTCTAAATCTTGAAGTCATACTCTTATCGTTAATTATCAAATATCATGAAATTTTATTTCTTTAAAATCAACGGATGTGAGTGGTCCGATGGTCAAATTAGCCTATTTATGAACTTCGTAAGTCGTAGTTAAAAATTTTACCATTGTCTTCGTCCCATCAACTTCTTCCCCAGTAGCTTTCTCTACCATTAATCCACCACGTGTCTCCTCCTTCTGTCAAACTAATAAATCATTTCCGTAACAGATAACATTGAGAAACACTTGATTCCTCCCCCTCACCCTCTTCCTCTCCTTTATAACTTGCTTCTTCTCTCGGCTACTATACCCGCGTCTTCGTCACTCTAATTAAAAACACTAATTATTAATTAACAATAATCCTTTTCGTTAATCTTCTTCTTAAATCCGGAGAAGACGAAGATGATGCAATCGCAATGCGTATACGACTGAGCAAAAATAAAAATGCAGTAATCAATCATCATCAAATCCAAACATTGCAGTAACACAAAGCGGCGAAGCAACAACTGAAGCAAAAAAGCAAAAAACGATGCTTATCTGTTTCTTCAAGCCAATTCGTGTTGTTTATTATATATAGATTTTTTAAAAACAGCAACAACGAATCAATTCTCTACATCGATCGAAGCAAAAATGGTTAAAGGAAGGAAGATGGAGATGATTTTACTACTTACTCTTCAGTTAGTTGTGGCGGCGACGGCGGCCAATGTGACGTATGACCACCGTGCTTTAGTAATCGACGGGAAAAGGAAGATTCTGATCTCTGGCTCTATTCATTATCCTAGAAGTACTCCTGAGGTACTACACTGTATATATACATGTATTTGTATGTATGTATATATTGATGACAGGCTGGATAACAAACTTTTTTTTTTTTATTGAGATTTTTTTTTTTTTTTTTTTTGGTGTAGATGTGGCCTGACCTTATACAGAAATCTAAAGACGGTGGCTTGGACGTTATAGAGACGTACGTGTTTTGGAGTGGTCACGAGCCTGAGAAGAACAAGGTCGGTTCGGTTTTTGGATTTTGCTTTATTTTTGGTTTTTTTTTTGGAGTTTTGTCTGATTCGCAATTTTATTTTGCAGTATAATTTTGAAGGAAGATACGATTTAGTGAAATTTGTGAAGCTTGCGGCTAAGGCTGGTCTCTATGTTCATCTACGAATTGGTCCTTATGTCTGTGCCGAATGGAATTATGGGTAAATTGGTTTTTTTGTTTTTGATTAATTTAGCGATTTTTTAAAAAAATCTGGACTGATTTTTTTTTTTTTTTTTTTTTGGGTGGAACAGTGGTTTCCCAGTGTGGTTGCATTTTGTTCCTGGAATTAAATTTCGAACTGATAATGAGCCGTTTAAGGTATGGTTAGGTAACGTGTCCTTTATTATGTTTCTTATGTTGTAAATGTATAATTTTATGGTTTGGTTTGTGTTTGTAGGCTGAAATGCAGAAATTTACCGCCAAGATTGTTGATTTAATGAAGCAAGAAAAGCTTTATGCATCACAAGGAGGTCCAATTATTCTCTCGCAGGTTAGTTCTCTTAAGAACTAAATTAAATTGAAACATGTCTGAGGATTCTCATTTTGTTTTTTGTTTTCTTGTTTTGGATGTTTAGATTGAGAATGAATACGGGAATATTGATTCAGCGTATGGTGCCGCGGCTAAAAGTTATATCAAGTGGTCTGCTTCTATGGCTCTTTCACTTGATACTGGTGTACCATGGAACATGTGTCAGCAAGCAGATGCACCTGATCCCATGGTTAGTTTCTAAGATTCCAACTACTTAAGTCTTAATCCAATATAGTAGCAAGTTCTTGTGTAGGGTAGTGTGGGTCAAGTTTGTGGTAGTTAGTCTTATTGATTGAGACATTCGTCCTCTTTGTTTGCTTTTCTTGGTAGATCAACACATGCAATGGTTTCTACTGTGACCAGTTTACTCCTAACTCAAACAATAAACCTAAGATGTGGACAGAGAACTGGAGTGGATGGTGAGTCTCTTGATTTTTCTTACCTTACTTATTTGCATTTGATTCACTTTTTGTATATCTGGACGACCAGGTTCCTTGGTTTTGGAGATCCTTCCCCTTACCGGCCAGTTGAAGATCTTGCATTTGCAGTTGCACGGTTTTACCAACGAGGTGGAACTTTCCAGAACTATTACATGGTAATAAACACAAGAAGCCAAATTGTTTTAGCTAAATGATTACTCTGCTAGAGTTCCCTACAAGGCTAAGTTGAGCAAAATGGTTAGCTAAGTTGTTTTGGTCTTGTCTTCTTCAGTATCACGGTGGAACAAACTTTGAGAGAACAAGTGGAGGACCCTTAATCTCTACTAGTTATGACTATGATGCTCCAATTGATGAGTATGGTACGGATTCTACAACGGGATGTCTTTGTTCTCTTCTTCGATTTGTAGTTGTCTATGAATTACTGAAGATATGTGATTTGTTTTGTTGCAGGACTTCTTAGACAGCCAAAATGGGGACATTTGCGAGATCTACACAAGGCTATCAAGCTTTGTGAAGATGCATTGATTGCCACAGATCCAACAATTTCTTCTTTGGGTTCAAATTTGGAGGTAACTAACAACTTCATGCCACTCTGCTGCTGAATATGCTTTGATTCCAAATGGGAATTCTAAATATGTACCAATTTGTATTCACAGGCTGCTGTATATAAAACACCATCTGGATCATGTGCTGCTTTTCTTGCGAATTTTGGTACGAAATCTGATGCAACTGTGACTTTCAATGGAAAATCATATAACTTGCCTGCATGGTCCGTAAGCATCTTGCCGGACTGCAAAAATGTAGCTTTCAATACAGCAAAGGTCTGTTCAATAGCATCTAAAAATGTTAAGCTCATCACCACTTATCATATTGTCCATTGGAACAACTGACTAATTTAGATTCCTAATTTGCATATCTAGATAAATTCCGCAACTGAGTCTACCGAATTTGCCCGTCAATCACTGAAGCCCGATGGTGGTTCATCTGCGGAGTTAGGTTCACAATGGAGTTACATTAAAGAACCTATTGGAATTTCCAAGACTGATGCATTCTTGAAACCTGGACTGTTAGAGCAGATAAACACAACAGCTGATAAAAGTGATTACTTGTGGTACTCACTAAGGTAGAGTAGGCCTGAGCCATTTTCTCAGTAACTTCTCTTCCTGCAATACTCCATCCATTCCTTGTGTTAGTTAACAGAGCTTTTCTATGTGTTTCAATCTAAAACAGGATGGATATTAAAGGCGATGAGACTTTCCTTGATGAAGGATCTAAAGCTGTCCTTCACATTGAATCTCTTGGTCAAGTGGTCTATGCTTTTATAAATGGAAAACTTGCCGGTACATAATTACCCCGAGTTTTCACAAGCAGTTGATTAAGTTTGCTACAGAGTTTGTTAACTATACCAATGATACGTATTACATACACAATTTTGCGGTTGCAGGAAGTGGAAATGGCAAACAAAAGATTTCGTTGGATATGCCGATTACTCTTGTTACCGGGAAGAACACAATTGATCTCCTTAGTGTGACTGTAGGACTTGCGGTATGTTCTCTTTGTCTCTAATCTGCAAAACATTGTTTGTTTAGTGTAAGATTGATGGCACTGGATACTCCATAGCAGAAAACGTCAAGACTACTGCACAAGATGTTAACTAGGCAGGATTAACTCAACCAATTTATCTAATTTATTCCCCAGAACTATGGAGCTTTCTTTGACTTAGTCGGAGCAGGAATAACTGGTCCGGTGACACTCAAAAGCGCTAAGGGTGGTAGCTCAATCGATTTGGCTTCACAGCAATGGACTTATCAGGTACAGTACATTAATTCTCCATTTGATTTGAATCAACCACAAGAGTCTCTTTGCATAGTCACTGCTCTTACCTCGGGCTTTCAAGTTTTAACGGTTGTGGTTAATATAGGTTGGACTCAAAGGGGAAGACACAGGTTTGGCAACTGGAGATTCTTCGGAATGGGTTTCAAAGTCTCCTTTACCCACTAAGCAGCCACTGATTTGGTACAAGGTGATTATGATCCACCAACAAAAACATTTTGAGAAAACTCTTGTTTTTTCTTGTCACCCTCTAACATTGCTCTTTACGTTTCTTAGACAACATTTGATGCTCCTTCCGGGAGCGAGCCAGTAGCGATAGACTTCACGGGTACAGGAAAGGGCATTGCGTGGGTGAACGGACAGAGCATAGGTAGGTACTGGCCAACCAGTATTGCACGAAACAGCGGTTGCACAGATTCATGTGACTATAGAGGATCTTACCGCGCAAACAAATGCCTCAAGAACTGCGGCAAACCTTCACAGACATTGTAAGTACTAATCTTTACATCTCTCAGCAGAAGGATAAGTGTTCAATCCCTCAAGGCTCTAAATAATTGTCTTTTGCAGGTATCACGTGCCTCGCTCGTGGCTAAAACCGAGCGGGAACACACTTGTTCTGTTGGAGGAGATGGGAGGAGATCCAACAAAAATATCATTCGCGACAAAACAAACCGGAAGCAGTTTGTGTCTAATGGTGTCACAGTCTCATCCACCGCCCGTGGATACATGGACTTCCGACTCAAAGATCTCACACAAAACCAGAACCAGGCCGGTTCTTTCTTTACAATGTCCTATCTCCACTCAAGTCATATCTTCTATAAAATTTGCAAGCTTCGGTACACCAAAAGGTACTTGCGGTAGCTTCACCAACGGCCGTTGCAACAGCTCTCGATCACTCTCACTCGTCCAAAAGGTCTTCACTCATTTTTTTTCTCTTTTTTTCTTCTTCTAACATTCACTTTCCTCAATTTATTTATACTTGGAGTGTGACACATGACAGGCATGTATTGGATCAAGGAGTTGCAACGTTGAAGTATCGACTAGAGTCTTCGGAGAACCTTGTCGTGGCGTTGTCAAGAGCTTAGCTGTTGAAGCTTCTTGTTCATAAGTGGACGATTCCTTTACATCTGCAGATTTAATATGATCTTTTTAAGTACGTCATTGTTGAAAATAAAGCAAATGAAATGAATTATAATATAGTTTTATGGTCTATGAATCCAATATTTATAGATTCTTATTCCAAACGAATTTATTTAGCTGAAAATAAAAAGTTATTAAACTAATTTTCTGTAACTTTCTACTTAAAATTGTAAATAAAAATAGACGAGAAAAAAAAATGTAAACAAAAATATAGCCAAACCGTAACTAATTTCAAAATCTCAACCGGAAACTAAAATTGGTGTCGATAGACCTGAGACTTCGGTTATTCGGGTCGGTTTGGTTCATTATCTCGGTTATCCGTCCGGTTCGAGTTGTTCGGTTCGGTTATTTATCTCAGCTCTAGTAAAATCATCAAATCGGGTAGGGTTTAAGGTCTGAATCTGAAACAATTTGAAACTCTTTCACTACGCTTCTTTACCGTCAACCGCCACCTCCAATGACGTCATCATCAATCGACGAGCTTCCCTCCGCCGCCGCCGCCGAAACCCTAACACCATCCCAGCCTCCGTCCAATATTACTCCCACTCCCACTGAGCCACTTCCAATGGAAACATCATCAATCGAAATCAACGAGCCAATTCCATCGTCCGATCTAAATCCAATTGATAACATCGAAGCCGTGGGGGAGAAACGGAAACGCGTCGATGATGAAGACGACAAAGAGAAGACCAATCTCGAATCGAAGGTTATTCCATCACCGTGGTGGAAGACGAGTCTCTGTTCTTACTTTAGACGTGAGGCTTCGTGTAGCCATGGAAGTGAGTGTAAGTACGCTCACGGTGAGGAAGAGCTCAGGATGAAACCGGATAATACTTGGGATCCGACTTCTGAGCGTGGAAAGAAAGCGAAGGCTATGAAGATGTCTGAGCAAGAAGAGAAAGACGACGGCGAGGTTTTGTTTACTGAGCAGATGATGGACTCAATTGATGATGATGAAGGATGTGGTGGTAGTGTTGTTGATTTGTGGCTAAGTAAATGTTTGGTGCATTTACCTAGAAAATGGCAATCAAATGAATTGAAGAACTTTTTAGGAGAACAGGTAATGGTTTAGTCTTTAGGGTTTAAAAATCTGAATTTTGATTTACATTTGGGAATTTGAATCAAATGTATTCATGTTAGTGTAGTTTAATAGAACATTTAGTTAATTCAGTGATTGATTGATTCATTTTTCGCAGGGAGTTGAATATAAGTTTGCGAAGAAAAGACGAGGAATGTTAGTTGGTTTTGTGACATTTGAGAATGCAGAACAATTGCAGAGAGGTTTGGAGGTACGTTTTGTTTGGTTTGTTGAGCTTATTTATTTCGAGAATTGATGGATAAATTGTTTTATAACCGGTTGAATGTATTGTAGATTTTGGATGGGAAAACTGTTAATAGCAAGAATTTGAAGATAGCTGATGTTCTTCCCCGTACATTTGAGAAGAGCGAAACAAAAAAATCGGCTAAAAGTGCTCGTGAAGCTGTGACTCCCTTGGCAGACCTGTCTTATGCGGACCAGCTTGAACAAAAGAAGTCTTCTATCGCGCAAATGTTGAAAAAACTTGTCAGTATCTTTCTCATGTTTAGTTTGCGTTGGTGTTAGTTAGTTTTAATTTCAACAGACTGATTTTCAATGGAAATGTATATTCTTGGCAGGCGAGGAGTGCGCGTAAAGCTTGTCCAAATGGTAATTCACTTCCACAATGGGTCATGACATCTAGAGACAGAGGTAAGAAAACTATACATTGTTGATTTCTAGGATTACACTTCTTAGCTATTGGTTGGTATATGATCTTTTAATTGCAAAGTGAATACCTGTGATCTCCATTTTGATTGGGTGGGATTTCTAATTCGTACATTAAATCTTTAGGTGGTCTTTCCTGCAACCTTGAGGGCATTATAGAATCACCGATTACAAATGGTTACAGGAACAAGTGTGAGTTCTCGGTTGGATTATCTGTTCAGGGGAATCCAACTGTTGGATTCAGTCTCGGAAATTTCAGGTATATCTTACTTCCTTCCCTTGAAACTTACGTTTTTCATAGTGTCACGGGAAGAACTAATGCAAGATTTTTTTTCCAGCGCGGGTGTGACAGCAGTTGAGATGCCTGTGGATTGCCCCAATGTCTCTAAAATTGCTTGCCAATATGCTTCAATCTTTCAGACGTTTATAGAAAAATCAAAGCTCCAAGTTTGGAATAGGTTTGACCATAGTGGGTTCTGGCGACAGTTGACGGTATGTGTATTGCAGGACATGCTGTTATGTTATAACTCAAGCATGTCTTTACCTAATTAAATTTTTCTTTCACCTTGCTCAAAATAATTTTACTAGGTTCGAGAAGGGAGAAAACCCGGCGTGTTTTCAAATGATGAAGATGCCGTTTCAAGAATTGCAGAGGTTATGCTTATTGTTCAGGTTTGTGTCTTGAATGGTAGTCGATGTTTTTCATCCAGCGTACTATTATTCCCTGTTTTAATTTCTCTATCTCACCTGAAACTATTCAGGTTTGTTTAACTGGCACTGATGAGGCAGAAGTAGCCACTGAGTTTGCAGAAATGGCGAAAGCATTTGCTGAAGGAGCTAAAGCAAGCTCTCCAGCTCTTCCTCTGACTGTATTAGTTGTTCAGGTGATTACTTATCCTCACATTTTTATTAAGAAATTGTATAATATAGTCTAATTTTATTATTAACCGCCTCTATCGCTTCTTGTGCAGAATCACACAGGAATATCAAATGTTGCACCACCCGATGCTCCACTACAAGTACTGCCTATTCCAATGTCAGATAATGGGACAAATCAGGAGCAAACCACCAATGTTTTGACCGAAGCTCGGATTCATGATCATATTAACAACCTTCGGTTCAGCATATCCCCAACAGCATTCTTTCAGGTAATAACTGAATCTTGACGATCAATACATTTCAAAATTCCTTTGAAAAATTGTTTAATTGATTTCAAAATGATTGATCCAGGTTAATACCGTCACCGCAGAGAAGTTATACTCAGTTGCTGGAGACTGGGCTGACCTTGGTCCCGACACTTTACTCTTCGATGTATGCTGTGGAACTGGAACAATCGGGCTTACACTGGCACATCGTGTTGGCATGGTAATTCTGCTACCTGAACTTGCAACACTAATTAGCACCAATCCTTACCGTTTCTTGATTTGGTAAAAGCAATAAAAGTGGGTTCAACTGGTGCTTTCTTAATGGGATCGGTACTAACCTCTTAGGATCATACAGGTAATTGGTATAGAAATGAATGCTTCGGCTGTAGCAGATGCCGAACGAAATGCAACGATCAATGGCATAAGCAACTGCAAGTTCATCTGCGCAAAGGCATGTATTTGACAAAGCATATCTTGGAGTCGGTTTCATTATCTTAATTTTATGGGTTCTTCTTCATGGTAGTTTGTTGGCTTTATTGTACAGGCAGAGACTGTGATGAACTCTCTACTTAAACATTACCTAGATGTGTCTCAAATGGAAGAAGCTAAGCCACTAAGTAATGTGAACGGTGATCTCTACAAACAAATTCCCTCAACAGAAGAAATGTCAAACGCAGAGCATGTAGCTGATCAAATCCTACCTCCTCCAAACACTCGAGTAGAAGAACTTCAAGACAATGAGCATATGGATTCCTCGTCCACAGAACCGGCAAAAACTACAAGTAATGGTAACAATGATCTCGACAAACAAATTCCCTCATCAGAAGAAATGTCAAACTCAGAGCATGTAGCTGATCAAACCCTACCTCCAAACACTCGAGTAGAACTTCAAGACAATGAGCAGAAGGATTCCTTGTCCACAGAACCGGAAAAATCTACAAAACCAAAGTTCAAAAACGTGGTTGCTATAGTCGATCCACCTCGTTCTGGACTTCATCCATCTGTAATAAAAGCTCTAAGAACCCATCCCCGGTTGAAGAGGCTTGTGTTAGTCCCTTTCTTTTAACATTCACTCCCACAATTCGGTTATTTTCGACTCTGCTTCCTCTCTCTGTTTAACACCAGAGTTTCCATCTTTGCTTTGATGCAGGTATATTTCGTGCAACCCTGAAACATTAGTGGGAAACGCAATAGAGCTTTGCACACCATCTTTCGACGAAGCTGATAGAGGAAACAAAAATTTCAGAGGGGGCAGGAATGTGGGCGTTGCCGGTTTGGCTCGACGTAGAGCCAAGTCAATGCCAACTTCTGAGCCTTTTAGACCTGTCAAAGCCATGGCCGTTGACCTTTTTCCCCACACTGACCATTGCGAAATGGTAATGCTCCTTGAGAGGTAAGAATAAGTAATAAACTCTTTAAGAGAATGATAATGTAGCACCAAAACAAGCAACAAACAACTATTTTTGTTTTGCATAAACACAATTTAAGGATTATATATGTTTTCCAATTTTGATAAGTGAAACAAGTTTTTTTTAATTACAAAAAATTGGGCAGTTTAAAGAAACTCTCCTTCAGTAAAGTAAGTGTAACGAGCTCTGGTCATGTTATCTTTTCGTTTCTTGTAAATAAGAGCTCCGATTACAATAGTTCCAACTGCAATTATAGCTCCAATGGCGATTACGGCTTTCTTCAATCCACTCATTCCGCTACCTTCACCACTTTCGTCCTCGAATTCTTCGCCGTTATCTTCACTTGCTTTGATGTCGTCTGGCATTCCCAATTCCGGCGCAGGAGCTGGCGCTGGAGAAGGGAAATACTCGGTCTCTGTCTCGGAATCATCATCCGAATCATCGTCAGATGGAGCAGGAACAGGTGCTGGTCCAGGAGATGATGGAGATGGTGATGGAGACGAAGGAGATTCTGGTTGAGGAGCAGGTGGTGGTGAATCCGCTGGGGACTCAGGTTCCGGTGATGAAGCTGGTGGTTGAGGAGAATCTGCTTCTGGTGATGAAGATGGTGGCAGAGGAGAATCCGCTTCCGGTGATGAAGGCGGTGGCAAAGGAGAATCCGCTGAAGATTCAGGTCCCGGCGAGACAGCCGGTGCCGATGATTCCTCATTAGCGTGCGTGAATTCGACAATTAGGAGACACATAGAAAGCATAACAATGAAACAGAGCTTTTTCGCCATTGCGATTCGATTGATATGTAGCTTCGATTAAATGTGGATTGAATCAAGACAACAATCGAGGAATCTCTTCTCTCGTAACGAAGAACAAGGGAGGGTGAAAATGAATATGGAAGAAGCTGAATCAAAACATCTCAATACATGTTTCTGTTAAACAAATATGTTATATTATTTTATTTTGTTTGATCCACCCATGTCTAACGCATTAAGCTCTGATTCACTATTTCAAACTTGGATGCATGTCTTTTTTATATTTTTTTTCTATTTATAACACTTGTAGATGTACTTATGCAACTCTTTAAATACTGTTTTTTTGGGTCTCTTGATTAAATCAAGAAATCGTGATATACCCGATCAGATGTTTTTTCTTTCCTATAGTTTTTGTTAAACGTATGTTGAAAATATTTGGTAAGAAAAAACATTTTGGACCTATAGTTTGTAATTATATATGTTATAGTCATGGGCTAAGGCCCATAATTGGCCCAATCTATATACGTTTCTCTCTCGTACATCATCTCGTCTTCCTCATTTGCTTATTTTTCCTGAGAAAATCAGAAGAACCCTTTCCTAATCCCAGCAAAATCAAACTGCGATTAGAGAGTTTCGTCATGATCAGCATTCTCGCTCAGGTTTTCTCTTCATCCTCATTCTCCAGATTCGGTTTTTTTCTAAGAATTGATTTGTTCAATCGTTGTTTTGACGATTCTTCTACAGGAACGTCTTCTTGGTTTCACTCTTGGTAGCGCCTTGACGGGATTCGTCATTCTTGAGCAGCGAAAACTCATCCATGAATCTGTTGCCGATCCTAAATCTCAATCCGTTGATCAATCTCAGGTTATTTCTTACTTCTTTCTCTTTTTATCGCAAACGTTACAAATCCCTAAATATCCTTCAATCTCTGGATTGCGTTCAATTTAACCTTGAATTGATGAGAATCTAGATCCCTAAGTTTCAGCTATCCAAGTACTTAAGGCTTGATTCTCTACATAGACAATTTGATACATAAGAGCAATAAGCTTCAGATTTTGCCTTTGAAATAGACTAGTTGATGAGTTTGTATGGTTCTTAGATGAACATATGGTTACGGTTTGGAGATTAGTGGTTCAGTAGCTTTGAGTTGAACTTTGAGATTGATTGTTTCCAGGTGAGAGATCGCATATTCGGGAAGAAATATCGTATGGAATTTGCGTCTCTGTGGAACAAAGCTGTGGACCAGACTTTTGAACCTGCAATTGAATATCTTAGTTCGCGTAAATGGTAGAGATGGATAAGTTCTTTGCTGAAAATGTGAAACTAAAACAAGAGTCGTGAATTCGATTGTTGTTTCTTTTCTCGATACTACGAGTTTGAGATGTAGACACTCAGTTGATTTGAATACAGCACTATTCTTGTTTTGTCTACTTTTTTTTGAGCAGAGAATTGTTGTGTTTACTGGAAATGTTAACAAAGCTTATTGTCCTTTTGGCTTAATGATTGAGATGGTGTGGCGTACCACCCGTTCTATTGTGTTAGATTTGATTTGTTATTGGCAGGTGATCGATATCTGATTATACGGGAAACAGTCAATACCCTGCTATTAACTACTGCAGATGGAAATTTATATATGTGCTCTATCATGTATCAAGCTTAAACACCAGGCCGAATGGAATTGGAATGGTTCACATCAGAACGATAAATGCAAGTTCTAAGGTGATCCTGACTGCACCACCAGCTTCTATTCCACTTCTAGGACCACTTAGTGTTGATTCTAGCTCACTTTGGCGTGCTTGTGCTGAAGCTCAGTGAACCTTTTGCAGCCACAGGGAGAGGTAAGCAGCGAGATTCAGCGAAAGGGTCTAAATTGGCATCCGAGTTTTCTGGTTGTGGTTGAACAAAGTCAAATGCGCAGGAACGTATAGTGTTTCTACTTTCTTCTTTTGAGAACTTGTTGTTTTCATAGTGTTAGTAATGCAATATATATCCAGATGATGAAGATGCCGATTCAAGAATTGAAGTGATTATGCATATAGTTCAGGTTTGTGTCTTGTTGGTTTATTAACTTGAATGTAGTTTGTACTTTTTTCTCCAGCCTATTCAGGTTTGTTCCTTTGGTTCTGATGATGCCAAAGTGGGCCTTCGAATTTGAAGAAATGGCAAAAGCATTTGCTGAATATCTCTTCTTATAACTACAGTTGTTGAGAATATACTGTGGTTGTAATACAGTTTCTAGCTCTATAGTCCTAAAATCGCTGCAATGGCGATTCCATTAGGTTATCCGAACAAACCAAAGTCCGAATAAACCGAACCAAAACCAAACTGAAACCGAACTGATTTCTATTTTAATAGCATAAGTTGATTGTTTTCTTTATTTTGATATTCCCAGTGATTTGAGTTTTTATTGGTTTTTATGTGATTTTGATGATTTTATGGAATTTGTTATAATTTAATGTAAAATCCATTCAAATCCCACCTAAAACTATGAGATTTGGATTTATGTATTTTTAACTAAAAAAATCCTCTTAAATCCAATCAAATCCACAAACTATTTTCAATAACATTGGATTTTAAAGTAGATTTTTAAATCATTATTTCAATAACACTGGATTTGATTTGATTTTTTAAAATCCATGTTTGAATAACATAGTATTTGTGAAATTTTCTCAAATCACTTAAAATTCTAACTTGAATACACCCCCCTTAAACAATGGTCTGGAAAAAACATGAGAAGTCGTTCACGTTTTTGGGAACACACTCAAACAAACCGACCTAAAAGCCAAAGTGAACTTTAAACTAACTAAAGCATAAACCAAAGTGAAATAACTTCGGTTTGAGTTCAGTCGAAGTTTTATTAAAACCGAACCAAACCGAATCCAAAAAAAAACCAAAAATGGCCAGCCATACTATCACTCATGGTTGGTGTCCCAAACAAACATTAATTTAATAGACTGGTAGCTTAGCACAACACAGGACTAAGTAGAGACGAAAAAAACACTTAAATAGTATTTAAGAATTTGGCTGCGGCTACCTACGGTCGGAGGAGTCACGGAGAGCAACAGGAGGTGCGTGTCGGTCTTCCGGTAGGAGTATGGCGTCGGCTGAATTACGTGGGACAAGCTCGAGATTCTCGCAGTTACAGATCTCAACCATGAAGCCGTCAGGATCATTGAAGAAGAGCTGGTCGATGGCCGCGTCTTCCTGGTCACCCACCGTCCTCTTGATGTACTTAACTTTCACTTCCTTGAGCCTCTTTTCCAAAGCTTCCATGTCTTCACACTGGAAAGAGATGTGATTATCCATTGGATCCAAATGGTCCGTGTCAGAAGGCAACTTGTCTTCATCCTTGGCTTGCACCAAGTGAATCCCAACGCCGTAGTTGAAAAGCCACGCACCGTTGAAGTCAAACGACGCAGGACGCTCTATCTCCACGAATCCTAAGACCTTTGTGTAGAACTCCAAAGACTTTTTAACGTCTTTGCAAAGCCTTGAGACATGGTTCAACGCCATTAACGGTGGCTTTGATGATTCATTATCGCTTTTCTTCTTCTTCTCCATCAGATTCCGATGAGACAACTGCTTAACTTCGTCTAGAAGAAACTGAGAGTGTACCTTAAAAGCGGGAGCGGTGGAGATTGAAAGAAGGACACGTGACAGGCGGCTGAATGGGGAGCCTGCACGTGTGAACACACATAGTTCACGTGGCACTCTTCACATTACCTTCTCATCATTTTTTATTGGGCCTGTGTCTGGTCCAAACCGTGTAGCAGAGGGACAATGTCGAGCGGCAACACTTACAAGTGTGGCGAGAGAGCGCAGCGGTAAAGTATATTAAAAATTTGAGTTTTTAAAATTTAGTGTTTATACACTAATCATCATTATAGTAAATATATAGAGAATATTCGGATTAAAAAACACTTTTTGAGAAATCATTAGTGATTATGATACTCATTTTTACTGATTTGTTAAAATGAAACTTTTTGTAATATTTATGATGTTTTTGTTTTATGTCAAACAAATATTCATGATGTTTATGCTTTAACAAGTGTATGTATACAATCACATATAGAATCGTATAGCGTATTGGATTTGATAGGGTAATGCATTAAACATGGTTGTAGCTATGTAATGTTTGTTCATCAGGGCTTGAAACGAGTTTTTAAAAAAATGATGGCCTTCTCAATTTATAGTTTATAAAATTAAAACTTGATATAGTTTCAAAACGATACAAAATATCAAAAATAATAATTTAAAAAGTCCTAAGACATAATGATTTTCCCTTTTTCTCTAACCAAACTCTTGTACTCGATATTTTCTAACCAATGTAACTCTCTTTCTAAGCGGATTCAAATCGGTGATATACTCTAAAATCACACATACACTAAACCAAACTTTAAACTAAAGTGGGTCTCCAAAAGTTTTATATATTTTTGGGAGTATACGAGGCTAAAGCCTCAAACTTAACCCTTCAAACACGGCCCTGACGGTAAACAGCGCAAATACTCTGCTGTTAAGCACTGCAGATGATAATTTAGATACAAACTTAGCTTCTAGTAAAAGGAAGTAAAAAGCACACATTACAACTCAAACACTAGCTATATGCCCTATCATGGTTCACATCATCACAGCAAATGCAAGTCCAAAGATGATCCCAACCACACCACCAGCTTCTATTCCACTTCTTGTACCCATTGAGATTGATGCTAGCTCACTTTCCTGTGCTTTTGCAGAAGCTCCTTGGACCTTTGCAGCCACGGGGAGAGGCGAGCAGCCGGATTCCGCGCAAGGGTCTAAAGTAGGATCCTGTTTTTCTGGTTGTGCATGAAAGAAGTCAAATGCTGAAGGTGAAAACGCCACTGGAGTCTCATAAGCTAAGCCGTGAGGAGCTCGGTCTTGCGCTAAGGCGAAGTTTGTGAAGAGTAGAGAAGAGAAGAAGAAAATGAGACAAGTTTTTGAAGTCATTCTCTGATTACTCAGCTTCTGTTTGGTTTTCTTGAAAGTGTAGAAGACTATAAGCTGAGCAGGTGGTTATAGTGTAGTGTGTTTGTTAAAGACTTTGAGTAAGGTTGGTATTTATTTATAAGGTTGATGTGAAATAAAGTGGTTGTTGCTTGGGATTAATTAAATATTGGGTGGTGAAAAAGATAAGACATTTACAGAAGGGAACAATATGATTTCTCATGATTTCTCTAACTTTTTATCAACATATTTTTCCCCTTTTCTGTTTCTATGTATGGTCCTGCAATCTTTTGGTTTTCTGAAAACCAAAAAGTTTACAGATTTTGCTAAACCAATCTTGGTTTTGATCCTAATTAAGAACTAGGGGTGGTTAAAAAAAAATCAAAATGAATCTAATCAAAATTCATCAATCTAAATCTAAACCAAATGTCATTATAATCCAAACACTAAAGAGAACTCTATACCAAATTACCTGAATCCAAATTGAAATTAAATTTTGTACAACCAAATTGAATTAACCAAATTAAGCTAACTTTCACTATATATATATGTTTTTTTGTCAACCAAAATTATAACTTTCACTATATGTTTTTAATTAAATATATAGAAAAATACAATTAAGTATTTTAAACATCTATAATATTAATTAAAATTAGTTAATTAAAAAACATTATTCAAAATCGCATCAAACTCCAACCCAAACCGAACCGAACTAAACCGAAGAAAGGAAAGCGAAAATTCTGTTTTCTTTGGTGCCTATTTTCCAGATCAAAAAACTTTAAATCCAATATGAAGGTCTTAGCCTTTTAGGCTGAGTTTATACTTTGCCTAAACTACTAATTAGAAAATATGAGTAGCTAGATGATCTGGTCCCATAAGATACTTAATCACTACCTTTAGTTGTTAGCAACCTCGACCTTTTTAATTAAGGCATAATTAGGAAGTAATAGAATGAGAAGTAGGAACGAACCATCATTAACCTATGGCATCCTATATTTTAAATTCAAGTTCGTCTTCCCTTGAAGGATCAGCAACAATTTATGTTTTTTGTTTTTACTTTTTAATATTTACTATAAACAAAGTTATGTGAGTGAGTGTAATAATAACACACCAACATTGATCTCTAATCTATAATGGTACAAGAGGGGTCAAGCATGCAACTCTTCCCTTCACGCCTTATATTTCTATTGTGAGTTTTATGCACGAGATTGAATCTTGTATCTTACGTTTTTTTATGAAATAATCACCTAAAAAAGGTATCAGATTCTCATTTGTGTGATTGTGTCCAGCTGATTGTGAACTTATTACTATGCATTGATTACAAATTAAAATTCTGAATTGGGAAACCAAACCTAGGAGACAGAGTTGCTCCAATCTTATAGTTTAAAATTTTGTTATTATTCATTAATTACCATAGTTTTATACTATTGATAACCTCTTGTAATCTTGATTAGTTGTTTCATGCGGTTTCATGTGTGAAAAGAGATATTGACGGTTGGTAAGGATATTAATTGGTTCACATGTATTGTAACGTTACTCTTTCTTTAACTTTCACTGTTCACACTTCACAGGATTTGCTCTGCCCTTCGTTAAAAGACATCTAAGATCGAATTTTGAAGTTTCCCATTACTCACGTGGGATCCAAATTCCGTTTCAGCTTAAAACAATTGAGTATAATTAACTTATAAGTGAGCTCACGTAATCTTTTGTAGATTAACTATATTCAAATCAAAACAATTGCAGAAATTTATTAATATATAGAATTATAGGTCAATAAATTTTTAGCGATGTGGCAATCAACTTCATTGAATAAACCAGTAAAAATAGTACATTGATATACATACATACATACTCACCTAATATTAAAATTCGTTGAATCTTTTTATTTAAAATTCTTTGATATAAAAAGACAACTTCTATTAAGTTGGTATAACATATAAAAGCTAGTGATAGAAGAAAAAGAATAACAATAGAAATATTTTATGATGAAGGAGAAAAATAAGCACGAGTTTAAAGCTTTTACCTATCATGTTAGAAAATTTTGGGTCAAAATAGATCCTTAAATTCAGATAACTTTAATTTGAATCCATAGCTTAAAATAGATTTGTTTGTTTGTGAGATACATCTAACTTATTATATATATAGCTACATTTTGTTCGAGTTTAACAAAAACAAAAAATTACATTTTGTTCTTTCATTTTAATATTTAAACACTATCAATTCATTTATATCCTTTATGATGAAGAAACCCTTTCAATTCTCGTTCACCGTTATGATCATTTTCACCATTCTTGTGCTAGGTTTGTATTTACATTTATTATCATCATAATATATTACATGTAATTTTCCTAGAAGAAAATAATTTTAAATATCATATTAACTTTTAAATATCAATTAAGCTATGTTAAATATAGGAATTGACCAAAATAGGTGGAGAATTTTTAATATATCATAAGGGTTGGTTTTCTAGGTCTAGTACGATATATTTAAACTCATTTTCCTAGTTAGGTATGATATGGATTTGATATAAAAGTTGACAACTATTATGGAATGCTCGAGTGCAAATATATTTGACTCATATATGGTATTTACATATATATTATGAATATATAAAAATTTATTGTAATATAAATTAATCAAGTTTCATTTTCTTTTCTTTTAACCCCATCATCAATTTTTTTCATTTTTGTGCCACATAGAAAATGTTTCAAACTATATTGTTCTGTATAGAGTGATGTCATATAATTTCCTATGTTGATTCATATGATATTATCAAATTATTTTAATATAGTTATAGGTTTTATGTGTACAATCAATATATTGTTTTAAAGAATAAAATAGATCTCAAATTATATAATTGATATTTTAGTTCTTTTATTGATATACTTTCAAAAAGTATATCTCAATGAAAACGGATAGATTCCAATTTAAATACACAAATTAAGATTTTATGTTTTGAACTTATATATATATATATTCTTGTAACAGGAGTGGTGGCAAATGAGGGACTAGGAAAACAAAAACAATGTCGTGAGATTGTAACACAATCCAATTGTGTTGCCGCAGAGTGTGACTCTATGTGTACGAAGAAAAGGACGAATTCAGTCGGTCATTGCACTCCTTCTAAGAAGTGCTCCTGCCTTTATGCATGTCCTTAATTATTTTTATTTACAATAATACAAAGCTTTATAATAAAGTAGTACAATAATAAGTCGGGTTTATATATAGCCTAACGAGCTGTATAATTGTCACTACCAAGTTATAATATAGATTCAAATATAGTAGTAATATGCGTGTATGAGTGGTAGATGACAATAATATATAAGAAGCATAACTTTATGATATGAATATTTTTTGAGTTAGCATAAAAATTGTTACTTTATCATTATTAACTTAATTTTCTTAAAAAAAGATGGAGCTACATATTTTCTTAACAAAAAAACAAGTCCATAAATTATGGATTTTATGGAGCTACTTTGGGAACGAGTACAGGTTCATAAAACCCATACGAGCTGGGCCTATATGGGCCTTAATGCAGTAGTTCAGAAGCATTTGGCAAACGCGTTTGATTAAATATGCTCTGTCGTTTCTCACGTAAAGATGCGCACACCATGCCGTTCTATCAGATATCAATGTTGCTTTCCCCGACGAATAATTTTGTCGTTTAGCAAAGTTATCGAAGGATGTGATAGTTTTTTGGTAATTCGCAGAACCTGAAAACGACGTCGCTCTAAACCAATTAGGTGGAAGCAATCACGTGTCCTCACGCCACGAGTCGTACACGAAAGCTCATCTTCCCACGTGGATCACGATGATGGAACTAACACGTGGCGTTTCACTGGGGACCGGTTTTTAGAATTATCTTGTTTTGTTTTTTACTTAAAGGATAATAAATTTTGTCAAGTTCAAATAAGTGAACCTGAACACATCTCCCATATCTCATCGTACAATGTATTGTCCTATCTCTTGGATTTTTTGGAATTACAGTTTCATCCTCTTACTTTTAAGATATAGACATATGTGTTCGTGATTGAAGATTACGTGTTAAGTTTAAACCTGAGGACATGTGTAGACATTATCTTCTTAATTTCCTCCAAGCAATTTGTTACTAATTTTTACACAAGTTTATTTTTTTGTTAAAATCTAATTTTAATAAAGTTTGGCCTAAAGTATATATGTATTTAATGGGATACTTTTTTAATATTGGATTTGATATCCCTACAGTGAATTATTTTTCTTGAAATTGGCTACCACATCAAATTAATTGATTTTTAAAATTTTTGAAGAAATTAATATATAATTTTTATAAATTTGTACAGAAAATTATATAATAGATTGAAGGTAATTTAAGCCTTGGAATGTTTGGGAATATATAAAATTAGTTCTGTTTGATCTGGAGTCATTTTGGAATATTCCATTTCAAACAGAAATTAGAGTTAAAATTGATTTTTGAGTGGCTGATATTAAACAAAATGAAGATGTTGGCTCATGTTACCAACACCTTTAATGGTTGTGATTAACCAATGTGTTGCTTTGCATGGGATAATTAAATGTCTATTTGCCTGATAAGTTAAGTCTATTAAGGAAACTTAACCTGAGCTAATCAAAATCAGATAGCTTCTACATTATCTTTAATTTTGAAGATTTCTCCCTTTACCCGTCATTCTCTATCTTCACTCTACAATAAAAAGTTAAAAACCAAAATTTTGCACAAACATATACGACACGGTTTTTTTTCTTTATTATAAAGAAAATTCTATCTTAACAATAATAACGTTTGATATCTAAGGTCTTCATATTTTAACATCACCGTTTTGAGAGTATATGATTACAAATAGTTGTACGTGTATATTAATATCAAATTGACTCAAAACGTTTGCACAAAAAAAAAAAAAAAATTGACTCAAAACGCAACGGATTTATGCATTTTGAGATTTTGTTTCTCAACGTTCTAATGAAGTCAAACTTTTTAACCTGGGTTTGTGCGTTTTAATGAAGTCAAACTTTTTAACCTGGTTTTATGTTATTTAATCGCATCCATATTTTACCATTTTTCCAATCTATTTTCGTGCGAAATTTCGATGAAATTAACACATACTACGATTCAAATATCTTTTTTTTGATCAAACTGATAATTTCATTAAGATTAAGCCTCAAACTCTATCAAAAGAGGAGGAATTACATCCAAATGAGAAGGAAGTACAAGATAACAAAGCAACAAAAGCTTAAAAGTCCACCTAAGGAAGGTTAAACTAGAGATAGAGATAGATTGGAAATACAATTTCAACAAGAAAACCAACAGAGATCGAAAGAAAACGATCCCAACAGCTTCATGTGTTACTGCATCCAGTGCAACCCAAAGGGCTACGAGCTCTGCAACAAGGGCAGAGGAAACCATCAACCGGGAGGAAGATCCTTGCAATACCGGAGACACTTGATCATCCAAACCACTCCAAACAAGAGGGAATTTTGGGAAGAGAAACTGGCAGCATGTGCCGAGATGAGGAAGGCTAGCCCTAAACAGAGACTGCACTTCCCAAACCACACCTACATAATCATAGATGTCAATGCTAAAAAACGGGACAAAGCCCTTAATAATAACCTCCGTAAAGGAGAGATGAGGGCTATGAAAGCCCCGGCGAACCAGAACAACTGGAACGGTGAAAGAGAGCAGAGATCTCTGTCCAATCTGCCGCAAACCGACTTCTAACAGAGCCAATGCAAAATAGAATCTGCATACTGCAGTAAAGGGTCGCACTAAGGCGATAAGGGTGCCACCAGAGAGCACAAATGTGGATCCAAGAGTATCAACAATCATCAAAGTAGTACAAACTAAACCCGGGTTCCACGAATTCAAAGCCACACTCTCAACGCTCATCCAATAGCTTCTCAAAGTAGAAGAAACTGAGAGCGCAGAATAGGAGCATACCTGGGGGAACAGAAGAGAAAGGACGATGACTGAGATGGAGAACGAGCAAGTAGATCTGCTGGTGAAGAAGGTGAAGAGGAGGCGTGGCTTGATGAGAGGAGATGGCTTGAGGCGAATTTTGTCGATCGTTGTGAACCAGAGAGATCGATAAGGGTTTAGTAGTGGGCTTAATGTTGGGGTTGCAAGACCCAATAAGAAAGTCCTCCACTTTTGGCCCAACAAACAACCTATCCACTGGCCCAATAAGCAGCCCATCCACTGGCCCAAACAAAGAAACCCTAGAGTCAAGGTTGCAGACCGTGGGGTGAGGAGCAGGCGGCGGCGGCAGCTTGTTCGACGAGGAGAAGGAGGGGCGATGAACGGCGGGGCAGGCTTCTGGCCAGGAGGAGAAAATCTCGAAAGTGAGAGGGAGGTATGGGCAATCACAAACACCGAACCAGTGTCAAGTGGAGCAAGGGGAAGGGAATGAATCTGGCAAAAGCCAAGATCCCAAGGGCTGCACACAGCAGTAAAAACCCTAGGCCGGAGTACATCAGATCGAAGAAGATCTGGAGACAATAGACTGCATTCAGCAGTAAAGGACCACAAGACCGTGGTAGAAAAGACGAGGCTCATCGTTGGAGCCATGGAAGCGAGAGCAAAGCTAAAACTAAAAAATCAACAGAGGAGAACAAAGAAACGGAGTTAATAGATAGGTCCTAGCCTTCCGGCACGAGGCCGGAAGGCGAGAACAGTGATAGTCGAAAGGAGGTGCTGCTGTTAAAAGCTGGAAATTGTTGCGGCGGAGAGAGGAAGCAAGGAGGAAGGAGAAGGCACCTAGCCGAGACGTCTAGAACTCAAGATTCGAACTAATTTACTACGATTCAAATATCGTACTACTATAATAACAAAATAAAATTGAATAAATCGCAAGTAAAAATAAAAAAAATCTTTGTATAGGGTTACGTGTAGAATAAAAGCCTTTGACAGTCATCGTTTTCGTTAGGGATAAAATCAGCAAAAATGTTTTAAACTTCTACGAAATTTCCAAGGCCAATTCAGTCATTTCGTAGAAAACGATGACCAAAAGGTTGAAGTCTATCCATTGACCTTCACCAATATATAAAGAAGCAAAACGAAAGCTCAAAAAGAATCTAAAACTTTAATTAAACCAAAAAAAAAAAAGAGTTAAAAAAATTTCTTCTTCTTCTTCTCTCTTTACAAATGGCGACGAGCAAGTGTTACTATCCACGGCCAAGCCACCGTTTCTTCTCCAACGACCAACACGTCACCGCCGCTTCCGATTTCGAGCTAGACGAATGGGATCTTTACAATACCGGTTCTGATTCACCTTCCAATTTCAGTTTTAGTGATCTTACAATCTCTTCCGGTCGAACCGGAACTAACCGGAAATCTAGAGGTGGTTCGGTTTCTGAAACAGCTGTGTCTTCGCTTCCGGTTAACGTACCGGACTGGTCTAAGATTCTTGGGGAAGAGAGTCGACAACATGAGAGGCAGAATTTGAATGTGGAAGAAGTTGACGGAGATGAAATTGCATGCGGCGGAGGTACACGGCGAGTTCCGCCGCATGAATTGCTTGCGAACCGGAGGATGGCTTCGTTTTCGGTTCATGAAGGTGCTGGGAGGACATTGAAAGGAAGAGATCTGAGTAGGGTGCGAAATACTATTTTTAAAATTAGAGGGATCGAAGATTAAATTATATTTTGGGAACTTTTTTTAATTTTTGTTTAAATTGGGGGTTACATATAGAAATTATGAGGACTTGAATCGAAAATTGTAAGAGCTGTTTTTTTTTTGTGGAATTATTTTAGTTTCTGGATTTTTTTTTTTTTTTTTTTTACTTCGTTTATTTAAAGATTGTATTGAAATTTTGGGACACCAAATATGAAATTGATTTTTATAATTTCTAATATTCTATCATCTCGTCAACTTATTTAATTTTTATAGTCGTAAGATTAGATTCTTCTCCTCCCCTTGGTTATTTGGAAATGTGAAAACATATTCGTCAACGAGGGCTAATCTATAATTACTATGAGTCTATGATTGTTATTGAGTAGCTAACAAAGGATTAATCTAATTATTAGTTAATCATGTGGCACATAAATTGGGATTATTTGCCAGATGGAGACATGGTGCGTTGTCTTTAATCATACAATGTTGGTCGGCATATGTTCCTCTCTGTTTTCTCTTATCGACTAATTAATCATTCGAGTAATTAATCAAATTATGTTTTAGACCAAATGAGAGTCGACGAGTATATTTAAGCCATTCATTAAGATATGAATTATGAAATATTGATGCCTGAAATAAAGAATGACTTTACTCTAAATTTTGTATTGACCTGATATCTGAATTGCCTGGTTTGTAAGTACTGCATTCAATTATTCGTAATTGTATAGAGTATCTAATTTTATGATAGTGTAAACACAGATCTAGTTGGTTTGTTTTCGTATTCTCAAAAAAAAAAAAAAAAAAACAATGCGACTTGATGTTATACTATTATTTCTACCTTCTGACTAATGAGATGTTTTATTTTATTTACTTGTAAATGAAGCAGAGACGATAATAATATTGGATTAATGTCTTGGATCGAGTACGAGCAACATTATTTTAGGCGTTTTATGTGGATAAATCACTTGTTTGGATAAGATCTGGATAATTAACTAAATTAGTTTCTTTCAAAATAATTATCATTTGATTAGAACTTGTTTAATTGACGTAACAATTACGTACTCCATTAAAAATATAACTTTTTTGATAATATATGTTTGTAAACTGCAAATGCAAATGTAAATAGTTTCTTTCGTTTATTTGAGGTTTGCATTAAAATATGATACATTGATTAAATATTTACAATTGTGAGTTCCTAATATATGTGATTACACTATACTAGTATTAATTTTAATATCTATATAAAAAAAGAATATCTAAAATCAATACAAAATTCATGTTGTATATGTATTAACTTGTTCTGTTTTTGCTAAGAATTCTTGTGTAAGTTACCAACATTCATTTAGCACTGGCACTTGGCAGATACTAATACAACAAACTATACAAGTTAAATCCTGCATGATGATGTTATGTTGTTAATCTTTCTTACGTTTTCTAATTCTGTTATTAATCTCTAAACGAATAGATATGAAAAATAAATGCACCAAAAATACTTTCAATAAACAAAATTTATATATTTTATCATGATTGGTAGATAACTCTCGGTAACAATGGATTTAAAAATTTTAATTATTTTGTTTTCTCTTGTTGAGTATATATAATAAAACACGTCTTAGAATGTGCATAAACGGTTAAATATGTTTGCGTATATAAAAAACAAAAGCACGTAGCATTTAGTTTTGTAATAGCAACAATTCAACAAACAAACAATTGTCAATTTTCAGACGTAACCAAGCCAGTGGCAGAGCTGTAATTTCGGGTAGAGGTACCTCTCAAGTCTCCTCACAGATATCGTAATCTTAATAGTATTTCCCAACGTAAGTAATGACTGCACAAGTCGAGTCGTTCGGCGTTTTATGTGCGTTGGTCTTGTCGTTTTGTACTCTTGTCTCTATCCTCGTTTTAGCTTTTAGCTTCGTACCAAAGCGACTAGCGAATATTTATTGGTATATTATCGGTACCTTCCAAATTAAATGTCAAATTTTTCTTTCCACTATTCTTTTTCTTGTACTTTTTAATAGTATAAAAATTTTGATCGGCTGTTATGTAATTTTAGGTACGTATCTTTCACGTGTTTGGTTATAATATAATTAATTGATTAACTAATTATACATCCCCTCACATGTCCAAAATATTGACTATTGAAAAAGAAAGAGTCAATGAGAAATGGGTGTAACAATTTTTTTTTTTTTTTTGGGTTTAAATTGGGTGTTACAATTAAGATAAAAAAAAAAAAGAGTTTTCGGTCAAATGGAAGCAACCATAGAGAAGATAAAGTCAATGTTGAGTTTTAATGCTCAACAATAAAAGAAGAAGTTCTTCAACAAGGAAAAAAAACAAATAAAAGAAGACAAAAAAATTCACATGGAGGATGTGAAGTTCGTTCATCTGCAAGACTTTAATAGATGGAACGACGAGTGGTCAAATTTTGAACTTGATCGTCGTTGGAATATTTGTGTGTGCGATCACGAACATCATTGTTTATATGTAATTGGATTTGATATGGCAAAAAAGAACTTCATTTGCTTCTTTTTTTTGCTCGTTTTGCTTAACACAAATCACAAAAATCATCGCTTTTGAAAAATGGACAATATAAGTAAAGAAGTCTTGAATTTTAGGAGCTTTTGTCTTTTTAATACCTTAAATTTCGGGTCTAAAGTTTTAGTTTCCATGAGTTTGAAGTTAACCTTAAATCTATTCCGTTCGAAAATGCCCCTTATCCCTAATAAACTCGAATTAAGATACTCTTCTCTCACAAAAAAACACTAGACCAAAAGCCACTTGCCAAGTTTTGGAAATTTACTCTCTCTTTGTTAGAGAGACTAAACACAAAACACTTTGTTTTTGCCTTTAAAATCACACATATAGAGCGAAGAATATTTAATTGGTTTTGGCCCAATGCCTATACTAATCCGAGGCCCATACTAAGTACAAAGTAGTGAAACCTAGGCCCCTCTTCGAATGTATCCTATTGGGAAATAAGGCCCAACGAAACGGGTCCCCAAGCGGGTCAAATATATCCAATTGAAATCTGGATCCGCTGGTGAATCGTGAATTCATCATCCTCCTCAATGGGAGTGGACAAAGTGAATTTTGCAGAGAAGCAAATGAACAAGACTTGCCATTAGAGGAGACCAAACAATTTCTTCTCCTCTCGCTTTTCTCTTCCTTTGAAAAAATCCCTAAAAGTTTCCACAAATGGCGACTTCAGATTCGAGCTCTCCGTCATCAACATCCGGTACCGAATTCGCCGATCCGAACCCTAGCACCGATCCAGAGACGAATTCGGAGCGTGTTCAAAGTCAATTAGAGTCAATGAATCTGTCTCAACCAAGCGAAGTCTCTGATGGTACCGATTACAGCGGCGGCGATGATGACGATGACGAAGCGGCGGAGGAGGTTGTTGCATTGTCAAACGGGAACGAAGGTGGAATCAGCAACGGATTTGAAGTTGTGGCGGGAATTAGTGGAGAAGAGGAGATAGAGACGTCGTTAAGGACGGATAATCCGGTGGAAATGGAGGCAGGGGAAGAGCCGCCGAGTCCGACTAGTAGCGGTTACGATGGAGAGAGAGGTAGTAGCGGCGGAGCTACTTCTACTTATAAAGCTGATGACGCTAGCGAGGATGAGATTCGTGAAGCTAATGTTGATGGTGACACCGCCTCTCAGCATGAAGCTGCGTGGTTGCCTGGAAAACGCCATGTCGACGAGGTCCGTTTGATATAGCTACTTAGCTCTAGTTTTAGGTTACAAGATCAGTTCAGGCATATTCTCTCGGTTTGATCGGTGTCGATAGTATTCAGTTTTCGTTATGAATCGTTGGATTATGAGTTCGTTAGTGCTAGATTCATGATAGATTGTGATCTTAAGCATCTTGCATGTGAGGAGAAGAGGGATGAGATTAGTTGAATTTGCAGGCATTCATCAAGAATGCTGTGGAATTAGAATGTTTAGTGAGTGATGCATGTGAACTGATCGATGTTGATTATCTTCTCATCAGCGGTAGAAGGAACTCTGAGAACAAACTTTTAAATATGAAAACGCAGGATGATGCTTCTATTTCATGGAGAAAGAGGAAGAAGCATTTCTTTATACTGAGTAACTCTGGCAAACCGATATATTCCAGGTTTTAGCCATTTTTTTCATATTGAATAACCAGCTAGAGAATAGTTGTATTGTGGGGTTTAACTTTGAAACTGATTTACTGTTTGTTGCATTTATTTTTTGATTCTCGTATCTCTTAGATATGGAGATGAACATAAGCTTGCTGGATTTTCAGCTACTCTTCAAGCTATTATTTCTTTTGTGGAGAATGGGTAAAATGCACAAGCTTTTTCTGCTGTTTTTGTTTCCGTTAATTGTTATTTTTGTCTTTAATGTTTGATGCCTAACCCATTGTATCTTTAGTGGTGACCGTGTCAATTTAGTCAAGGCAGGAAAACACCAGGTATTAAAAATTCAATGTGCTATTAAGTATCTAGTTTGGCAGTGTTACCTATAGTAATGTACTATCAGATACACTGGTGCATTAAATTTCAATAAGAGAACTGTTTTGTTCATTTACATTATATTGGAGATATTGGTTAGAGAGATAAGTCATGTTTAATATATGATTAAATTCGTTGCTGAATAAGAAGATTACAAGCATTATAAAAATGGATTTCCTGGTCAAATTCAGGTTGTCTTTCTCGTGAAGGGGCCAATATACCTTGTCTGCATCAGCTGTACAGATGAAACATATGAGTATTTAAGGGGGCAGTTGGATCTTCTATACGGTCAGGTAACAATACACTGCTGCTCTGTATCCTTTCTTTTGAACTTTGTCATGTTTGAGTGAGCGGTTTAAATAACCACAATGCAATATTGCTGATGCAGATGATACTAATTTTAACAAAGTCAATAGACAGATGTTTCGAGAAGAATGCAAAGTTCGACATGACACCCTTGCTTGGAGGGACAGATGCTGTCTTCTCATCTCTTGTCCATTCATTTAGCTGGTTTGTCTCTAATTTTCAACTCTTTAAATCACTGCCTTCTACGTTCTTTTCCTGTTATTTCGTTTCTGAATATTAATGCTTCTGGTCTCTAGAAAAAATTGGATAATGAGCACAATTTTCACTAAAATTGCTAGAAAAGTTCACATCGTTTCATGGATCAGTTTTGTCTATAAGAAGCCAGGAATATAATTGAAGATAGACATATTTTTAACAAAAAGTAATAAGAGATTATGGGTGGAAGACTAAGATCTCTAATTATTATCAAAGTATGTAATACAGTATCTCCCGTATAAAATACAAGCCTCTAAGATTTACTTAGATGTTGGGGTCTGTTTATCGTCCTTCCTACAGGTGTAGAACTGTTGTTACACACATTACTTCTTCTCTCTTTTTGGTGTACCTCTGAGCTTCAGGTAAAAAAGTTCTAACAATCTTCGAGATGATTTTCCCATTTTTAGGAACCCAGCTACATTTCTTCATGCCTATACTTGTCTTCCCCTTCCGTATGCGTTAAGGCAAGCTACGGGGACCATATTGCAAGACATTTGCGCATCTGGTGTCTTGTTCTCACTACTAATGTGCAGACACAAGGTAAAAGCCCCTGTCCAAAAGATCAAAGTGTTTCAACCTGGAAATCCATTATAGTTAATGACTGTATGTATGTTTACTGGCAGGTTGTCGGTCTTGCTGGTGCACAGAAAGCGTCCCTCCATCCCGATGACTTGCTTCTACTCTCAAATTTTGTCATGTCATCAGAATCATTCAGGCAAGTGCTAAATATTTTTTCCATGTACCCACAGTGAACTATACATATGTTTTGTAACTTGTTCTCACTGCTTTCTATCTGCTAGCAGGACATCAGAATCTTTCTCGCCAATCTGCCTACCAAGATACAACGCTCAGGCCTTTTTGCATGCCTATGTGCACTTCTTTGATGTGAGTCGTTACTCAATACTTGTAAAGAGCTTCTTAAACTCAACTGTAGTGCACACATGCGAAACATTAACTTACTCGGTGATGTAGGATGATACATATGTAATATTGCTTACCACACGTTCAGACGCCTTCCATCATCTCAAAGATTGCAGGTAAAAATAGCTATCATACTTGTGTTTTTGACATGATAAAATGCCGAATACTGTTTCAATAGGCATGCTATTGAGTTCCATAAACTTGTATATGGTTAGGATTCGCCTTGAGGCTGTTCTTCTCAAGTCAACTATTCTAAGTGTGGTTCAAAGATCAATCGCGGAAGGTGGAATGCGTGTTGAAGATTTACCAATAGACCGAAGGCGTCGATCATCTAGTACTAATCAGGGACAAGATACAGCTGGTCCCGAGAGATCAAGCAACGTATCTGTGGGAACCGGAGGTCCCTTTGGACTTTGGCATTTCATGTACCGTAGTATATACTTAGATCAATACATATCCTCTGAATTCTCACCTCCAGTAACTAGTCATAGACAGCAGAAAAGGTAAAACTCATGAATCTCTTTGAGATTACGTAACCAAATGACTAAATTTTAGATGGAAAAGTACTGAGATAGTTATGTTTGCAGTCTATATCGAGCATACCAGAAACTTTATGCTTCAATGCATGAGAAAGGATTGGGACCTCACAAGACTCAATATAGAAGAGATGAAAATTACAGTAAGTTCGAATTTTCACCTGATGAAAATATTTTTGCTGGAAACTGAGAAAAGTCTTCTTGTGATAACTGCAGCTCTCCTATGTTGGGTCACACCAGATTTTGAACTCTACGCAGCATTTGATCCACTTGCAGACAAGGTGAGATAAAATTCTTTAAAACTTTCTGATGAAGTTATATATCGAAGGAACATGGATCTCTGATGATGATATTGATGGAAATTATGTGTCAGGCGATGGCGATAAAGATATGCAATCAGGTGTGCCAAAGGGTAAAAGATGTAGAGAATGAGGTGTTCTTGCAAGGAGCAAGCCCTTTCTCTTGGTGATATCTCTTACTTACTATTCACTCTTTAAATATATGTACGTACTTTTTTGTTTTGACCTTTCTACTATTTTGACCCCTATATTTGTGCTCTCACACCACCACCCACCTTAATAAGGCAATAATGTAATTCATATGGTGTTGTACCCAGAAACCCTCGAGAGAAAGCTATTTGCATTGCCTTTATTGTTATATTAATTAGATTGAAAAGTCAAAATTGAGATGATGTAGACAAAAAATTGAGAGCAATTATTTTAAGGTTTTGATGGAAAGGATGTTGACTCTTTAGAGTTGGTAGTGAGTGAAGAAGTTGGTTGTTATGTTGTGTGGTTTCAGTTTAAATGCTCCCATCATATCACTGTGATTGTTATCTTTTCTAGTTTTGATTTCTTCTCTTCCTTGTGTTGTGTCCTCAAAATCACAAAGTACAAAAGTTTATCTTCCTCTTTAAAATTAATACATTTGGTAACTAAGTGATGATTTGGAATTATGAGGTGAAATCAATTAGTTACGATTTACGTCAAGTAAATTGGTGAAATTTTTTAATCGTAAGTTTTGCCGAGTGATGTATTTATTTTTGGTTCATTACCATATTTGACGAGTTCTTTATTTGTATGCTTTTAAATTTGAATTATTAGATATACTAGGTTATGAGTTCCTGCGATGTCGCGGATAAAACTCATTTTTAACAAAATATTATATGGCAAAAAATCTTTTTGGTTGTGTTTATATATTAAGTTATTATGATAACGCGAATTTCAATATTTTTAGAATGCAATACATTAAAATTGTTGACAAGTTAGAAAAAATAAAAAAAACTGACAAAAATTAAACAAAATATAAGCAAAAAATGAGCAAAACATAAGCAAAATTTCAATATTTTTTAAAAAGGTCTAAGTTCAATTATTTGTTGGTAGAAGAATTTTAATATTGTAATATCTCTATTGAAGAGATAGTTATATAAAAACTGGTTACAAAGAAAAGACGCAACCGTAGAGAGTATTTTATGAAAAGTTATAATGAAAAGACATGACTATAAATATTTTTTAGATTGTTAAAAAATAGCTTAGATTGTATTGAATAATGATGAATATTAAATTTTAAAATATTCTGATTCATCATAAAATAAAAATTTTTATCGGAAAAAAAGTTTGGTAGTTTCTTACAAAGATAGACAAATATATATAATTCAAAAGATATGAACATTTGAGTAGACACAACTGTTTGTAAAAAACACATACTGTATGTAACTTTATAAAAATACATAACCACAGAAAATATTTGATCAAATTATAAAAATAAAATAAAAATAATTTATGCAGAGTTACAAAGAAAATATGTAACCGTAAAAACTATTTTTTAAATAAAAAATTACGAAAAGTTATAAGAAAAAAAAACAATCATAAAATAGGGTTACAATAAAAAAAACCATAACCGTTAAAATGAAATGAAGCAACCTTATAATAGGGTTGCAAAGAAAAGACGTAACCGTATAAAGTATTTTTAAAAATAAAATTAAAGAAAATTACGAAATGTTATAATAAAAAGACACAACCATATGTATTTTTTGAGGTTATTATTATTATATAGATTATTTGTTTTGATTAAGGATCGGATTAGTAACATGGTATAATTGTAAAATGATATAAGTTGTAAAATAAAATTTCGTAAAATGAAATTTTGCATAAACAAAATTTGCACAATAAAATTTTTATGCTTATTGAATACATCGACAAAATGATAGAATAAATTTTATGTCATAAACAACTATATACTTATTTATTTGCATAATAAATATTTATTAACGTAAATTCTGTATTTTGTTAAATATTATACAGAATTTGTAATTGATAATTTTACATATAAT
The DNA here is from genome assembly GCA_011420285.2 of Erysimum cheiranthoides. Classification (NCBI taxonomy): domain Eukaryota; kingdom Viridiplantae; phylum Streptophyta; class Magnoliopsida; order Brassicales; family Brassicaceae; genus Erysimum; species Erysimum cheiranthoides. The sequence continues at coordinate 10,649,058 of CM022182.2, forward strand.
TGCATTTAAAACGCGATTGTGGGTGGTACCAACCGAAACTTTAACTTCTTAAGCGCTTTGAACAAAAAACAACAACTTCTTAAGGGAATCCAAGAAATCCAGATTCAGACAATATTTGAAATTGTTTTATCTTCTCTAGACATTACGGATGAAGAAGGGTTAATACAGTGCTTCTAATTAAATGCTCTGCTTAAATGCCCCTGTTTCTCATAATATACTATGACAACGAAGTAAATGTATTTAATTAAATACCAAGTATAAAGTTACACATTAATTACAAAGTAAATACATATTTAATTCGTCATTAAATAGGTGACGAAGGGCGAGTTTTCCTCTGATTTTTTTTCAATCTTTATTTCTACATAAGATTTTTCATTTTTTTTGTCAATATTTCTACATAAGATCGTTGGGTTCGAATTGTAAATTCAATGAGAAATTAATTGAACCTTTCTTCTTCTATTCCCTTTTAATTTATTCGTTTGTTTTCACATTTGTCTCTAAAAGGCTAATGGTAGTTATATAAGTACAGTACTATTACACACATTATTCACATAATTGTTCTTTCTGAGCTTACTCAAAATTTTTAGTTTAATGATTCCTACTACTACTTTCGTCTATCCAAATTCGATTTAGTATACGTAGAAAACGGTGACCAAAAGAAAAGAAAAACTACAGTATAATCTCTATAAATTAATATTTGATCAATCAATATATTTTTTCGGCCTCAAAATAGTGGTTCGGTTCAATTAGCATATCAATAAATTAATAACTTGATAAGTTAATAAAATATTAAGTCTTAACAATATTTATTTGTAGAAGTGTCACTGTTAGTACAAAATTATGGGGTTATGTGATGAAATGATCAGTCAAACTTCATCAACTTTCGGAGATTAAAAACAAAAACAAATTTAAAAGTTAATGTTGGCCACTAAGCTTAACTATGATTATGAATTCCACCTTTTATTACTGCATAACACTCAAACTTACTTATTACGAGACTGTCCCTCATCTACATATATCTCTCTAAACCAAAATAGGCTTTTGGGTAATTTCATGACTTCTCATTTGTTCCCCTCTCTCCACCCATTGACTTGTGCGGACATGATTTCAAAATTCATCAAAAGCTAAAATTATTCTTTAGAGATGTGTGAACATTAATTTTAATATATGAAAAATAAAAGACGCACTAACTTCTTAGGTTCAAGCTGTTTTCTATTTTCTCTTCATTTTCATACTCTTTTTTAGGCTCTTTTTTATTAGAGAATACGACTTTTTTTTTTGCTACAATATCTCATGATCCACCGCTATCTAGTTTATATGATTTTTGTAGTTCTGGACATAATATTATTTTTTTTGGTAAAGTTGTAGTTTTGGACATAATATCCAAATTTAAATAACTAAACTGAACCGACCTAAATTAGGAGGTACTGAATCAAACCGAAATCAACATATGGTACTATGTTATATTTTTTAGCAATTTCCTTAATAAAATTAAAATGAATCAATGTTTAAGATCAAAATTCGGGAAAAAATAGCTAATCTACATCTATTGACAAATTAAAATGAATCAATGAATCAACCGCCACATTGGTTTTAAATAGCTAATCTACATCTGTTGACAAAAAAAAAATCAAAATTCGAGATCTTACAAATAAACAAAAAATTGAACATAGAAACAAATTGAACCCCACTTTCAATTGGTAATGAGAAAAACGAAGACATGTATTTGATAGGTAAGTCGCCATTATATTGAAGTCTCATGGAACCAAGGTTCTCGGTTTGCCAAATGTTGTGGTTCATTTTCTCTTAGAAAATGTCCTCCTTTGGATGAGAAAAGGAAATATTTTGATAACTATTCAAAACTTAGTGAAATGGATGTGAATCATGTGATGAACAAAAAAGATTTTGATAACCAAAAATGTCTTTTGTATGTATTGTTATGAATTCAGACCGTTTCACCGGATGTTATAATGCATTATGCCGTTTCGTAAGACATGTATTTGATAGGTAAGTCGCCATTATATTGAAGTCTCATGGAACCAAGGTTCTCGGTTTGCCAAATGTTGTGGTTCATTTTCTCTTAGAAAATGTCCTCCTTTGGATGAGAAAAGGAAATATTTTGATAACTATTCAAAACTTAGTGAAATGGATGTGAATCATGTGATGAACAAAAAAAATTTTGATAACCAAAAATGTCTTTTGTATGTATTGTTATGAATTCGGACCGTTTCACCGGATGTTATAATGGATTCTGCCGTTTCGTTTTTTCCATAATTCTCTTTTGATTTTTTCTCCATAAGTTCAAAGCATCTACTATAGGTAGTTGAAGCGGCGGATTTTTCGATCTTAGGTTTTACATACGTTTCAAATTACGAGTTGGCATAGGACTCGAGAGTCTCGTGTGGTCTTACATTGCTTAATGAGTCAATAAATAATTAAATTTGTATTATACTAAAACCCCAAATATCTACTAGTACTAAAACGGTTGTTTGAATAAATTTGTAGTTTCAAAAATCGCAAAATTTCAAATTTTGCTTTAATAAATTTGTTTTTTTTTGCATGTTGTCGTAGATTCGACCGTTTCGTCAAGCGTTGCAATGGATTCTACCGTTTCGTATTCTCCATAATTCTTCTTTAACCTTTTCTCCATAAATATAAAGTTAACAAAACTTGTTAAACTAGAAATTCATCAATTTATTCAAATCATTTTTAGTAAATTTTTAAATACTTTTAAAAATTTATAAAAATCTAATAATGTATATAATTTTAACATTATACAAATTTAAATCTAAATAATAATAAAACGACTGTATTAACATAAACCATTATAAATTACAAAATTTTCTTATTTTTTTTTCTTGTAAAATACTTAAAATTGAGTCTCTCATTTAAAACATATGTACATACAAATTTGTATTATAAAAATCAAAAAAAGGAAAATGTAGAAAGAAAAAAATATCACATCCATGCAGGCTAACGTTCAGTTGACTAGCAGCGATAAAAGCAGATAATAAATTCTCCCCATTTAATTTTTTTCCATTAAAGCAAAAACCCCACACTCTCTCTCTTCCCTCTCATCTCTCTCTCTCTTCTCTGCAAAAAACCCTAAAATTTCCTCCGATTTCACCATCTTCAATCTCGATTCACGGCCAAACCTGGCTTCTTAACTCACCAACAAAGCAAAACCCTCGAAAATTTATCAATGATTGGAAGAAACAGAGGCGAAACGATGAGGAAAAAGCCCTAAAAAACGAAGCTTTTTTTGATCTCTTGAGTTTTTTTGATTTTTGAGAAATTGGAAGAAAAATGTACAAGAATCAGTTACAAGAGCTTGCGCAGAGAAGCTGCTTTAGTCTTCCTTCGTATACTTGTATTAGAGAAGGACCAGACCACGCGCCGCGATTCAAGGCTACTGTTAATTTTAATGGCGAGATCTTTGAGAGTCCTCAGTACTGTTCTACTCTTCGTCAAGCTGAGCACTCTGCTGCTGAAGTTGCTCTCAATGCACTCTCTAATCGTGGTCCTTCTCACTCTCTTGCCGCCAGGATCTTGGTTTGTTTTGCTTCAACTTCTCTTCTCTTCTCTTCTCTTCTTTGAGCTTACAATTTTCTCGCATTTTACTTGCAATTCTTGAGCTGTGGATGTTTAATTTGCATGTGGTTTGGGGTGGTTTCTGGTCACTTTGATGGGTTTAAGTTCTGTGGTTAGGTTATTAGGTTTGGAGTTGAGATCTCTGACTAGCTTGTTAGGGATTTGGGTTTCTGGGTCATATGATCAGAGAGGGTTAAGTTAGGTTAATGATCTATGGATCCAAAAAGTTTGAATCTTGTTCTTGCTCATTGATGTATTTGATTTTTGGATGCATGGTTACTTCTGTCGACCGTTATGTAGCGCTTTGGTGCTTGTTGCATGACTGATGATACTTGTCCTGGCTATTTTGGTTTGTGTAGGATGAGACTGGTGTGTACAAGAATCTGTTGCAAGAAATAGCTCAAAGAGTGGGAGCTCCTTTACCGCGATATACGACTTTCAGGTCTGGTCTTGGTCACCAACCTGTGTTTACTGGTACTGTGGAATTGGCTGGAATCACGTTTACCGGAGATCCAGCTAAGAACAAGAAGCAAGCAGAGAAGAATGCTGCTATGGCTGCTTGGTCTTCCTTAAAACAATGTGAGTCCTTCTTGTCCTGATTTATCCAGTTTTTACTTTAATGGAAGTATTTTGATCAAAATGTAACTCGGCTTACACGGTTAGACTTGTTTGATCTCTTATGTTCTTCTTGGTAACAGTGGCAAAAGAAACTTCAAGTTCAATGCCTGAGCCGGAGAACATTGATGAACTAGAACAGGTGATTATAGCTAGAGCCTTGATAAACTATCGTATCAAGGAAAATATTGGCACAGGAAGCTCCTCGAGTGCCCCGGTTCCATTTGCAAAGAAGTTCTTTATGCAGAACCCGAGACCAACAAGTCCACAGCCTTCTCCTGCGACTACATCGAGAATCTTACCCTTTATTTGCTCAAAACAACCTTCCAGAAGCAGCAGATCCTTAGCATCAAGTTCCGGTATTGACAGAATTATGGCAGCAGCCTTGGAAAGCCGCAGCTACCAGCGGCCTCAGCAGAGATTTGCAAACCCAGGAACAGCAGCTCCACCTTATGTTCCTATGAGGCATATGAGATCACCATGCCACGGGATGGCTCCACCTGTCACAATCCGAACCGCTGTACCGGTCTTCTCTGCACCTCCAATGCCTCCTCCACCTTGTACAAACACTCAGCTACCTTCTGTGTATGCCCCATCGCTGATGCGAACCGCACCACCCGTGAGAATCGCCCCACCTGTCACAATCAGAACCGCGGTGCCCGTTTTTGCTTCTGCCCCACCGATTAGGATTAGAAAAGTGGATATCCAAACCGCTGCGAAGCCCCCAATCAATGTAGAAGAAACCCGGAGATCATTGGTCCAAGAAAAGGAGAGTGGTCCAGTCTTGCCTGATACTCTAGAAATTGGAGAAGAAGTAATAGCTAAAACAATCACAGAGTGTGAGAAAACAGCGGCAAAGGAAACCGAGAGAGCAGCATTGAAGGATTCGTCGAAAGGAGAACCGGAGAGAGCAAGAGAGCGACTGGAGAATCTTAAAATCTGATGTCTTGAAGACTGTCTCTGGGTTTAGTTTTTTTGAGGTTGGAGTTCTGAAAATTGTTACATTAGTAATCGTTCGTTATTATACTCGGTGGATCGAGTAGTTTCATATATCCGAAAGATTTGTATTATATTGGGGGTTTTAGGAGGAACCTGGCCATCTCTGGATTGTAGAATTGTATCAGTTTCGCTTCCTTCCTATTCAGTTTGTTTGTGTCCTTTTTTATAAATCTGTTACCTATCGTCGTTCCATAAGAATCAAGCTCCTTTGTCTTACACAACTATGACCATAATAACATAAGAACGGATCTGAATAATGATCGTAAGTACTTGAAGCCTTAAATCATTTAAGAACTGAAAATTTTTCAATCACAGTTCAAAGCCGCGACCAAATCTTGTCAGTGTTACAACAACAAAATGAATAAGGTCGTCTACAAAACAATTCCCAGTTTCCCAGTATTGAGTTTGAAGAAAGTTGGTTCCAAACCCAAACAAGAAAGAAGAAGAAAAATCAGTCACTATACACCGAAAAACACACCATGGAAAACACATCTTGCTGAGCAGTGTGGTGTCAACGGGATGCAAGAGACCAGAAGTTGAAGAGAAACGAGGGTAAAGCAGCAAACCAGCTTATGAAGGCTAATGCGGTTGATGTTTCAAACTGAACACAATGGTTTTGTGCGCAGCTATTCAGATCGTTGTCTATCAGAACCGTTATGCCTGCCGATGCACAAGCTGCTGCAAAAGTCAGCGTCGATGTCACCTGAAATAATGTAGAAAAACTTGCTTATTTCTCCATCTTCTTTCTCATACCATTTTTATAGATTGAGAAGCTAAATGATTAATCTCTTACCCCATCACCAATTGCAAACAAGCTCACAAGTCGACGGTTCTGTAGCGAACGTTTGACCATAATGGCGTAGACATCAACCATGGCTAGTGCAAGACTCCACAAGCTCTGCAGGCCAGTGGCTGCAACTAGGTAGCTGATGAAGCAAAAACAACAGTAAACCATCATTAGCAAAAAATCTAACAGTCACCAAGCTTGGTTGAATCATATAAAGCATACAGATATAACCCAATATAAACTATCCATCACGTGCAACCGGTACTTCAACTATCAATTTCTGTCCAAAGCTTAATAAAGCTACTACAAAGATTCATTTATCTGGACTTTCGAGAATTTGCAACAGAAGAAACACAGACAAAGTACACCAGAGACTGTCACTAAGGCAAACTTACTAAAGTAACCACCAACAGACAACCATGACGCAAAACATGATGAATAAGAATAACCAAATTAACCAACAATGGTGCCTTTTATCAACGTTTAACTTGTCAAATACAGGCTCATCTAGTTCAATGATCTTTATAACCATGATATATAAGAAGTATATAAAGTAACTAGCAGCTACATCGCATTACAGGACACAAGTATTTAAATCCCATTACACTTTCATCCAAAAGGTGCTAATTTGCTTCTGATCAGCCATAAAGATATTAAATAGACTCACAAGCTTCATAACTTATCACATTAAGCCAGAAAACCTGACCCCTCATTTGTATTTCCGGGAATGGAATCAACAAAAAAAACAGTTTTCAGTTTATAGTATAGCTAATTGGAAGAGAGAAATAGGTTGCTATCACATTCGATTCTGATATGTTCAGACTTTCACCGTAGATAAACAAAAACCCTTAACACCAAAGCATTTAGGTGACAGCTTCAATCGAAAACATTCTGATAGAACAAAATCTTACCAAAAGGCGGTAACGGAAGGGAAATCACTAGTAGTAGCCATAACACAAAGTGCAGCAGCTGCAAACAAGAACTGAAAGAAACGAAGTGCAAGTCCAAGTAAAGTTCCAGGCATGCCTTCCATATCATCCATCCTCACCCGTGGCGGATTCTCTCCTTCTGTAGCTGCTGGAGGATCTTCCACCGGATGAACCGATGCATGGCTCACATTCATTTCTTTCTTTCCTCCACCAAAACCACCAATTCAACACATCTCTCTCTCCCTCTCTCTATCTCCTTCTTTACCAATAGATGAAACACAAACCTAACAATCTACTTATCAAATCTCCCCCTACCTGTAGAGTAATTAACTCATCAGATACACCAAATTACGCCAATTTCATTGCATTAGGTTCTCAGCAAACAGTTCAAGGAGACTTAAATCAAACATAGAATCAAAATTTTCGCGATAACTAAACTAATCAAAGGTCACGAAAGGTCCGATTTCAACTAGATTTGATTCAGGAGAAGTAAAGTGAAAACGAGATCCAATAAATTGAGCACGCAGATCGAGAAATGGATTTGTGTTATACCTGAGAGAATCAAGAAGAGAGGAAGAAATTACACGCAGCAGTCATGGAGCTTGGGGGAAGAAGAAGAAGAAGAAGAAGCAGATCGTGAAAAAAGTTTTAAGGTTTATGCGAAGAAGAAGAAGAAGACGAGTGAGTCATTTCGATCAAAAGGAAGAATATTGTCGAGCTTTCACGAAAGGCTTAACCACAAGCTTTAACTATTAAACCACAAGAAAAATTTAATTAACCACTAATCTTTTATTTTTCTTTCTAAACCCAATTTTTTTTCTTTCTAATTTCTACTGAAAATATATGTTTTTTTTTTTTTGAGATAAAATCAAGAAAATTACTTTTTTCCGATTAAGTTAGTGTATATTACTATTTATTAAAAAACTGTCATATAAATATATAAGATGTATATTGTAGCAATTTAGTTATATATGTATATATTTTTTATTCTAACCATAGCAAAAAAAAAAGTGATATAATTTGTGATAGAAAAATTAGTAGCAAACAAATGCTAATAACGAATTTGATTATTTGTCAAATCATTCATGTTGCTACGGATTTGTTTATAGGGTTTATATCAAATTCGACAAGATAAGATGTTTTTATTTTTGTATTGATATACTACATATTAGCGTACAATTACATATAAATCAATAGTTTGCAACCGTTCAGTTTGTAGTAATTTTCATACCAATAAAGTTAAATCATTTATCATTGTTGAAGAAACCAATAATTTCTGTAGTTTTTACTTCCGTTAAGTAAACAATTTTTCGTCAATTTTTTTTGATAATAAGAAACATATTTAAATAAATGTAATAAAACATACTAGAAGAAAACATTCTATGTGAGCCACTAACGCTTGATAGATCCTAGTTATTAATCGGTCAATGGAGATCAGAAATAAGAACACGAACAAGTAAACAAAGAGATAAACTTTGTTTTTGTCAATTTGCAAGTCTACCTATTCTCTTGCCATTAAAGTCTTGTAAATACAAAAAGAAGCAAAAGGATTGTTCACAAATTCTACAAACTGGGAAACATGGAGAAATTGGAATGTGGAGATCAATTCCATAAATGGTTTGAAAATTTAGACAAATTTCTTTGTGTATACAACATTCAAAAACTTGAGGTTAGGATTACTAGCAAAAATTTCAATATCAATATCGAATTATTAAGACAAAGATAGTATTTAAATTATACTCATTAGTTATAAATATATTTTTTAATGAAACCATATATTTTAGCTAGAAGTTCTTTTAAAATTTATTACCTTATTATCTTATCAACATTTAGTAATTTTTAAATCACCAAAACTTTGACCAGCGAAAATTAGTATTAACTTAGCCTATTAATTAATTTACCTAATATTAATTTTAAAAGGTTTTTAGTTTTTACTATACAATCTACATTTTTTCCTTTTTTTTATTGTTTGTAAAATCTAAATGGGGTCATTAGATAAAATCTTGACCTTATAAAAAAATTGTTTCATTTGCTTAGGATTCCAAAATTCTGTAGACAAAATTTAGGAGAAGATTTTTTCAGTATTTTTTAATTTATTTAAAAATTAAACATTTTTCTCCTTTAGTTTTGCAAATTTTGCAATTTCAGCCTCGATTTTTCAAAAAATATCAGAAAACTCCGATCCCATTTCTCATTCTCTCTCTGGATCTCTCCATCACATCACCATTGACTGATTTGATCGATTTCACAGCTCCCACCCAAAAATCGCCACTCGAATAGCTTCTTCATCGATTGCAAAGCTCTCAGTCTCCTTCCTCGCCACCACCATGTTCTGGAAGCTTGCCTCTCTCTCTGCATCATCTCCTGTGAGTTCAACAGATTTTTTTTTAAATCGCTGCTCAATGTCTTCTTCGCTTATCTTCTGCTTTTCCTTTGTTGATCGATCTCCTTGATTCGGTTATATGAAGTTCGAATGGTTCTTAGTTAGATTCATGAGTTGATGTTCTATCAATTTTGTGGCTTAATATTAGGTGGAATCGATACTAGACAAAGATAGTTTCACATTGGAAGAGCTCCTTGACGAGGAAGAGATTATTCAAGAATGCAAAGCTTTGAATAGCCGCCTCATAAATTTGTGGGAGCTTCATCTTCTACATTTTGCTGATTTGTTTGGTTTCACTCATATGGCATTTTTTGGAAAAGTATCTGATTAGGGTATTGGTTGGTATTTTGTAGTCTAAGGGATAAAGCTCAAGTGGAGCAACTATTGCGGTATGTTGTTGAAGAGCCTCAGGAAGATGCTGATAGCAAACGTGCTTTCAAGTAATATGTGCTTCCTTTATTACTGTGATTGGACTTTCTCTTGTCTTGCAAATCATTTTTGGAATGTTTTTTCGGCAACTAGTGATGGATTCTTCTTCTCTTAGGTTTCCATTCATCTCTTGCGAGATATTTACATGTGAAATTGATGTTATTCTTAAGACTTTGGTGGAGGACCACAAGGTATTGTTCATTCGTGGTGTTTCGTTTTATTTGGATTTGGTATATTCTTATCTTCTTATTATATTAGTTGATCTCATTTGTTGGGTCTGATTTTGATTTTTGCAGCTGATGGATTTGCTATTTGCCTTTTTGGAACCAAATCGTCCTCATAGTGCGTTGCTGGCAGGCTATTTCGGCAAGGTCTCTTTTTAACTAATAAGAAGTATGTGTTAAGACCAACTGATTTTAGGTTCTTACATGTCTCTGTTTGATTTTAGGTTGTCATATGTCTGATGATCAGAAAGACTGCAGCACTAATGAACTATATAAAAGTAAGTAATGCCACTCTATCGTACAACGGCTGATGACAATTTTTTTCTTTTTTCTTTTTCTTTTGTTTTTCTTTTCTTGCATTATCATCGTTGGTGTGATTAAATGGTTCGATTTAGCTTATGAGAAAATTCCATTTGATGCAACTACCAGTGATTACATTGTCAAAATCTGGATTGCTTTTTGAGATATTTGCATTGGCTACGTTTCTGAATAAGCTTTTAATAATTTCAGGGGCGTGGAAATGTGTTCAGCCAGTTGGTTGATTTAATTGGAATAACATCCATCATGGAGGTAAATGGTTGTCGGATATCCTGTTCAGCTTGGTGTGACTTCAGTGCTTATCTTTTCAAATTAACTTCTTGTGACGTTGTGTAGGTTTTGGTTCGCTTGGTTGGGGCTGATGATCATGTCTATCCCAACTTTCCGGATGTGATGCGATACTTGGCTGATAGCGATTTACTTGAAATGATTGTGGATAAACTAAATCCATCTGTAAGTAGTAAAAGTTTAGGTTATTCCAAAATAAAAGAGAGTTAAGCTTTATTTTTGATAAATCTTGGTGATTTAAAATTTGGTATAATGGGAGGCTACTGAATAAGAAAAAGCATAACTGGGGATTTATCATTGACAATGTTTTCGATATCATTGACAGTCTTTTTTTTATAATTTCCATTTCCTGACAACCTTTGTAACTTGTTTCAGAGTCCTCCTGAGGTTCAGGCACACGCAGCAGAAACATTATGTGCAATTACTCGAAATGCACCTTCAGCTCTAGCTGCAAAACTCTCTAGCCCTGGGTTTGTTATCTTTGCTTTCATATTTGAGTTTCACTGGTTTCTGCGGACATATACAATAGTCTGACGTGGTAAAACCTCTATCTTCTTTCTGCAGCTTCGTTTCTAGGATATTTGGTCATGCTATAGAAGATTCACATTCAAAATCTGGCCTAGTTCATTCACTTACTGTATGTATCTCTCTGTTAGATCCGAGGAGATCTGCTGGTTCATCGCCTTTCTTCAATTCTTTTAGAAGTCAGCATATGTTTGAGTCTCCTGTCCCAGTGACCCAGGAGACTATTGGTGCCATGCTTCCTAAACTCGGTAAGTTGGTTTCCAGTGCTATAGGATCTTCCCATGAAACAATAAAATCCTTCTTTTATCTTAATTTGTGCTGGATGCACATGAAGCAATCACATTGCAATGCTTACCTTTTGTGATTATTTTTTCAGTTTCTACTGACCCATGACTCTATTGCTCTATTTGGTCTGTTCCATTTTGATTTATGTGGATAGTATGAAACTGGGAGTTCATTAATTCCATGGTTGTTGGGATTCCTTCATAGACTTCCTTGGATACTGTATGTAGGAAATATGTCTTGCAAGTTTTGTTAAATCAAGGCTTGTCTCTTCATTGTCCTTATATGAACAAGATTTGAATGTCTTTTGCTGCAGGTGACATGCTTGTGCTTCTCAGTGTAACGTCTGACAGCAAAGTCTTACCTACAACGTATGGAGAGCTGAGGCCACCTCTTGGAAAGCATCGTTTGAAGGTGTGATCTTAAATTTAAGCATATCTAAGAAGGAATTGTAGGTCTTTTGGATGTGTTTGCGTTTTATGTAAATCTTAACGTTGAATTTTTGCTCGTTATTTCAGATTGTAGAATTCATTGCGGTTCTGTTAAAATCTGGAAATGAAGCTGCTGGAACAGAATTAGCGAGGTCTGGAACAATTAAAAGGGTCCTTGAACTATTTTTCGAGTAAGGTTTTACTAAATTTCAAACTCTTGTTCTGGATGTTGCTTTTTCCTTGAAATGTTAAATAACTGAACACTTTCAACTTATGAAGGTACCCCTACAATAACGCTCTGCATCACCAAGTGGAGAGTATAATACTTTCTTGTTTGGAGAATAAGTGTGAAACATTGGTTAACCATATCCTTCAAGATTGCGATCTGATTAGCAAAATTCTTTCATCAGACAAAGAGACTGTTCTTTCTGGGGATAAGCTGGTATACCAATCTGCGCTTTTTTCTTACAAAATTTTAAATTGATTATTAATATATGGTTATTGTCCGGTAAAACACCCCTTATTAAGAGCCGTAGTCTTCTAGTTCGAATGATCAGTGGTTAACCAAATTCGTCTGCTACTTTTCTTTATGATGTAGCCTACTGTGGTTGCTACTGGGAAGAAACCACCACGGGTTGGATATGTTGGTCATATCACAAGACTATGGAATAAACTTGTCCAGTTGAGTGATAGCAATGGCCTGATAAAAGCATCTCTTCAGGTTAGTATTACTATTACAACCAAACCATCTTCTACAGAGTAATTTCTTCTTAAAATAGACTAATCAATTGCATCATAAACGCTTAAGCATCAAGAGTGTTCTCCTTTCTACTTTCTGCGTGTTGCTGACGAGACATTGCTCTTTCAAATCATTAGGAAAACAGTGAATGGAACGAATGGCAAAGTAGTGTTCTGAAGGAGCGCAACACTGTTGAGAATGTGTACAGATGGGCATGCGGGTACTTTCATTGAACTTTTCTCCCTTATCACTGTATGCTCGTCCCCAATTTAGTAACCATCAAACTATCGGTCATTGCATACTTTTAGATGCTTGTAGGAGGGTTACTTATGGTTCATACTGATAGATGAATATGGAGTTTTCTTATTCTTCTTCTGCACTATGCTAAGCAATACATATACATTCTCTTGCCTAATGAAGACCTGATAATTTACAGTTTTCTATATAATGTGTCGATGTGCTTGAATGGGAATAAATAAATGATCTTAAACCAATGTCACATACAGGCGCCCAACTACATTGCAAGATAGAACAAGGGACAGCGACGAAGAAGATAGGGATTACGATGTTGCTGCTTTGGCTAACAATTTGAACCAAGCATTTAATTACAGAATCTATGGAAATGAAGATAATGAAGAGGTATATTACTGCTTATAGTTGTTCCTGAATTTATGAAACGGTTTACCTCAACACCAGTTTAATCCTTTTGTCTTCTCTGGTTTCAGGATCAAAATGCTCTCAATGCCCTCGATAGAGACGATACTGTAAGTCCTGCTCACTTCTTCCCTTTTCTTTATAAACCAAAGAAACTTTTCATATCGATGTAAAGCCTTAACATTTTCCTTACTCAGAACAGTTTGTTGACAGTTGATTTTGGTCATCATATTATGTGCAGGATGCTTACTTCGACGATGAATCTGCTGAAGTAGTAATTTCATCCTTGAGACTCGGCGATGACCAAGGAAGGTGGGTATATTGAGTGTTCTCATATCGATTCTATAACTCATTCATCTAAAAAAAATTGTTTTGTTAAAAGAGGACGTGATCGTGTCTCATTACTTGCTGCAGTTTACTCACAAATTCGGACTGGTTCACATTCCAAGACGAAAGATTCAGCAACACGACCTCTGACACGACGATTGAAGACGTGAACATGAATGAAAACTCAAACGCCAACAATAGCAGCAGCAGTGACGATGAAGTTCTTGTTGAAGAAGAAGAAGAAGACGTTGATCTAACCGAGAAACCGAAGAACATCTCTCCCAACAATTTATCAACATCAGACTCAACAAGCATCAACACATCATCAGAGAACAGCGATGAACTATCTGAAATGCAAGTCACTAGCTCCAGTTTGAACCCATTCATCGATGTACCAATGCTGGATGTCAAAACCGAACCGGTTATTCCAAACGGTTCCCCAACATCGTCTGGAAGCAGCAGCTCAGGGCACAAATCGCCTTCTGCTCCTGCGGTACGAGCACTATTTGAAGAGGATGTGGAGTTTGTTGGAGTGGAACCAGAAGGAACAGAGAAAGCAATGGAGCAAGCTTTAAAAGAAGGGATAGTCGGTGAAGCTGGACCGTTGAAACGGAATATCATTCAGAAAGTTCCGGAAAACGAAAACCACGAGGAGAATTCGGGTGTGACGGAGTTCAACGATGCAAATTTCTGGAAGGTTGATCAAGAAGTTACAGTTTTGGAGTAAAATTATGAAAGGTAAAAAAAAAAAACATACAAAATCGCGTATTGATGATGCTCTGTGTTTTGTTTTTGTTTCTAATTTGTTATAGTTTTTTTAAAAAATGTTTTCTGATTTACTCGTTTGCCTATTATACGACTTTGGATCTGTTCAGATAAAACACCTTATATCAACGGATTACAAGTTTGGTCTTTAATGGTCTCTGGTTTCAAATTTATTTCAATCAAACTCGTATTAGAAAATGTTGGAGAAATGGAGTAACAATAATTAATAAGGTCCTGATTCAACTTTATGATACAAAAAAAGAAGAAAATATCCCACTTTGGTCTTTCTTATTTATTGATAAAATTTGATTTATACAAGTTGTGGATAGTTGATACACCCGATTTAATGACATTGTTAGTTGTTGTTTCACATCATTTTGCATGACATGCCATCACTCCTGTTATTCCCACTTAGAACAATTCTTTTCAATTTTTATATAGAAAAAAAAAAAAAAGAATTCTTATCAACTCAGCAATTTTCTCTTTTGTTATTGGAATATATCTTCACAAATACTAATTAGTAGAACATATTTTTGTTTTCGACAAAATAATTTGCTGTCTCTAATGTATAGTCTTCGTTTTGTTTGTTTTTTTTAACTAAGATTAAAAAGTTAACACTGCTTATGCTGTTTTTCTAGAAATATAAACTTCATTAAATCCTCCCAACCCATTCAAATACCTATGGTTTTGATTTTTATTTCTGTGAGTTGAACCAATGTTAATGATGGATTATGACCTTTTTTATAATAAAATAGAGCGTAGTCTTTATCAAAAAATAAATAAATACTAGAGTTTAGTTAGTTCCCTTGTATCATTACATTACTCACGATACGATATTTATAGTTTTATGTAACCCAAAACCGAGAAATTAAAAGTTGGTAAAATATCGTTGACCAAAAAAAACCAACTAGCTTGTCCGCAAAATCTTTTGACAAAACCGGTAAAAGTGGATCAAGAGATGATGAGAAAAACTAGACCGAACGATTCACACGGTTGATATAAAATCTACCATACACGTGGCGTAGCGTAGGAGACATTCACGCTTAACACGTAACTGCCGTGTCAACGTAACAAGACCAAACCGGTTTCGACGCTCCGATAAAACAACACACCTGTGGGTCCTACCGCACGAACGCGACGTCTGTGCAACGTTATCAAAGATCTCTGTCTCTTTCGTTTTGTTTAATTTTTTTCAATTTTTTACTATCCTTATTAATCAACTGCTAATTCCCTTAATTACCATCACAATCACTCTCATATTTTTCTTGCATTTTGTTTCACACTTTATATATACTTCATCCCTTTTACAAAAATTTTATTTTAGAATTTCATTTACATTTTATTTGTATTATTTCACAAAAAATATTGTTTTATATTTTCAACGCATATTTTTAAATCAAATCTCAATATTAACCATATTATTTTACTATAATTAGTAAAAGAAATATATGTATTAATGAAGAATAAAACGTAAATTTCTTTGTTTTTCTTAAAAATTATTAAAATGATACTATTTATAAAACAGAAAAAATATATAGTAATAATCGAAATAAATTCGTATATAAGAATATCATATATTTTTGCCACTAAAATGTTTACATTAGCTAAGATGACACCAATAGTAAATCTTAAAACTCAATCCATGATTTTGATTCACAGAGCGAGTTTTGTACCCGTTCAAACAAAACATCGAATCACACGTATTTGATTACTTTAGATCCCATTCTATATACTTTAGTATCGAAATTTAAATTTTTGTTTTAAGAAAATCAAACAATAACTGTTGCATGTTGACAAAAAGAGAAGAAATAGTATTTGCAATAAGTGTATCCACATATTTATTACGTGTAATAAAAATATGAAAATACTAGAAGATGTCACAAAATGGATCGTGACACCAACCGAATCATCTATGGTAATTAATTTATATGGTTGGTGAATTTGATGTTATTGACAAAGACTCAAAATGTTTTTTTTTTTTTTTTGTAATATTAATATGGTCTCTTGGATCTTGTGCGAGTGCTTTCTTTCTGTCTACACTTTGGTTAATTAAATAAAATAATTAACATTGTCATTAACATTGTCATTAACAGCGTTTGCTGGGTTCGTTACCCTATGTGTCTACAAATTTTGACTCATTCAATTGTTTTAGTTTTCAATGTCTAATTTAATTATTCGGGACCATCTGATCTATCGGGACCTTAACCAATTAATGAATCATTAATCATGATTTTAATGTGTGTGAAACATATAACTAGTTTTAAACAAACTTTTCACATTTGTTTATTGTGAAAGATAAGAAAAAATCAGATCTGCCTAACTAACCTTTCGGGTAGGTACTCTAATCTAAGATACTAGTAATAAAAAAAATACTACAGTAATAGTTATTGAAATGGATTATAATGATTCCTGTCTTCCTCTTTTAGACCTAAGAGAAGCAACAAATTCTATAAACTAAACATTAAATTACAAAAAAAAAAGAAAAAATACGAAAGGAGATTTGCACAAATCTTCATCGACGAGCTTCAACAATTTGTATTGTCACGTTTAATATTGAATTTCACGTTTACAATCTTCATGTACAATTTTTTTTTTTTTTTTTTTTTGGAATACCAGAAAGTTCTGAGTCGAAACCCGTAATCCTCCCAGACCTGAAACCATAACATATAATATTAGTTTCGTCTGAAACGTCACTCGAACCAGCGACCTCTAAACTTCACCTAAAATCTTTACCAATTGAGCTAAGGACACTTGCTCTTCATATACAATCTTATACTGATACTATATTATTATTCTACAAATTTTCAAGCTCATTAATCATGAAATGATCTCGTTATATATCAAAACTATACACTTCCATATCCAAATCACAAAACGTTTATGTTTAGATAAACTACATTGTTCACACCATAAATCAATCAACCACAATAAAATTAAAAAATAATCAATCAGTAAATTTTTTTCATGTAATCGCATGCTGTATCTGCAAATGTCCTCTTCTCTTTCTCCCTACAATTGTGAGTTAGGGCTTAGTTTAGGTATTTGTGGCTTTTCTTCATAAAAGATAGATGTGTACATCCGTCAAAACATGTTCATACCAACATCCTTCTCTT
The DNA here is from genome assembly GCA_011420285.2 of Erysimum cheiranthoides. Classification (NCBI taxonomy): domain Eukaryota; kingdom Viridiplantae; phylum Streptophyta; class Magnoliopsida; order Brassicales; family Brassicaceae; genus Erysimum; species Erysimum cheiranthoides. Next base: position 10,666,457 of record CM022182.2, read on the forward strand.
TTTAACTTCGATATTTTTTGTCAACGTTCAGATAATTTTTTTAGATCATATGTTTAAATTTTTACTGTTCCTAAAATTTACTGTTTTAAGAAATCTAAAGATTTAATGTTTTTTAGCCCAAAAAAAAAAGATTTAATGTTTCAAATATAGAATTCAAATTCAAACTCAATCGTTGTTTTCTGTCATTTTCTCTTTAAATAAATAGACATGCTTAAAAATAAATAAATAAACCAAAGCTTGGCTTATCCCAACGAATTGAAGTAAAAAAACAAAACAGATCCCACGGCAATCGGATTGGTACTGAAAAAAAAAAGAGAGCAAAATAAGGGAACTTGTTTTGTTTGCTTCGAAAAGCTTCGCCCTTTGTTGTCTTTTTCGCTAATTTATTTCCTCTTCGTCTCTATTCTCCATATATACATATATTTTGACCATTTGACTACTTCAAATATCATTGTCCTTTTCTGTCATTTAAAAGAAAAAAAAATCTCATATACATCAAATAATCTCATATACAGTACTGAGGATTCGATAATTAACTCTTTAACAAATACTCCTTCTGTTCATTAATATAGTATTTTTTTTTAAAAAAATTTTGTTTGAAAAAGATGAATTTTCTAACTTTTTATCTACAATTATTAATAATAAATTGTTGAATTCAAGAAAAATAACTAAATATTATTGGTTTAAAGTTGTTGAAAATTATAAATCACAAAAAATAATATATTTTAATATTTTTTGCTGTTGTATCTGAGAAAACTAAAAAATACTATAATAAAAAATAGAGAGAGTATACCTTTAAATTTTCCTAACATAGAGGATATATTTTAAATTCATAAAAAGTAGACTGACCTTAAAAAAGGTAAACTAATATTTATAAAAAAGAATATAGTTAATTTGTAATTCAGAATAACGTAAGTCTAACAGAGTTTTATATTTAAAAAATACTATTATAGTGAAGTAACTTTAGTTTAGTGGCAAATGATAAGTCCACTGATGGACAGACACAATCACACCAGGGATCGAGTCTCGCTCCCTACAATCTATAGGGATTAGGTTAGCCCTAGGCATAATATCTGGACCCGAAAACCCAAACCGAACCGACCCGAAATTTGCGTATTCGGTTCGGGTTCGGGTCCTTGAGAAATACTCATTCGGTTCTAGAGTACACATACTTTCGGGTTCGGGTTCGGTTCGGGTAATACTCGATACCCAAATGGTTACTTTTTATACCCGAAAATTTACACCAATGGTTATTTGCTATATATGAATGGTTACTTTGGTTTGTATATTTTTTTTGTTTCTATGTATAAAATCGGGTATTGTGAGTATTTATGAGTGCTTTGGTTACATTTAGGTTCAATTACCCGAATCCGAATGTTTTTTGGGTATTTTGTGAGTACTTTGGTTACATTTAGATTCAATTACTCGAACCCGACATGAACCCGAAAAGATTTCGAGTATTTTCCGAGTCTCAACAGAAATTTTTAATAAACCCGAACCCAAACCCGAACCTGTACCAAACCCGAAACATATTTCTAAAATACCCGATTGGGTCTAGAATTGTTTAGAAAAAAAACCCGAACCCGAATAAACCCGACCCGAACGCCCAGGACTAGATTAGGTAATGGACCGGTCAGTTGTGGCCCAATGTTGAAAAAAAAAAAACTATTATAATCATATAAAGTAATTCACATATTCATTATAATAATTTTATTTTAATTATTTTTGGAGATTTTACTAATATCTTTTATATACTTATAGTTTTCTTCTTTTAGTTTGTTAGCTCTATTTTTGTTGAGAAAATTAAGCTATTAATAATAAAGTAACAATTTTGTTCAATCAAAAATGTTCATATCATAATTGTTATTATCTATATTATTAAAATTAAAGTACATTCGACAAAAAAGGCTTGGAGTTGAAACTTATTTACAGGCAATGTCATTGACATTTATTGGTATTTATTTATTTTTAAATTATAATACAGAAAAAACTAAAAACATATTTTTATCAAACATGGTATCTTTAGGAATGTCTCATATTTAAATTACTCCCTCTGTTTCAAAATGTAAGATGTTCTAGCTTTTTCACACATATTAAGAAACCATATTTAAAATGCATTATTTTTTGTAATTTACATTTTAAATATGGTTTCTTAATTATTTATTTAAAAACCATATTTGTCATTAATTATACATAGAAAATAGAGAACATCTTACATTTAGAAACAAATTTGTTTTTTAAAACATCTTACATTTAGAAATAGAGGAAGTATATAATTATTCGAAAGGGACAACAATGAAAATTAACCAATCGTTAGGTTATAAACCCGAATTATTATTTTACTACTTTATTATAAAGCTTTTATTATTGTAATTAAAATAATTAAGGGCATGGATAACTGCAGATGAACTTAATAGGAGGAGGACTGCAGTACCGACTCCTTTCGTCCTTTTCTTCTTACAAAAAAAGTCACAGTTAACACAACCGAATGAATTTAGAACATCATCACATATCTTTTGTTTTCCTAGCTCTTCATTTGCCACCACTCCTGTTGTAACATTTTTGAAACATAAAAGAACTAAAATATATGAAAATATATGTTATGGGCGTATATTAATAAAAGAACTAAAACGTCAATTACATATTTTTAGATACATTAACTACAGTTGTTAACAACATAAGATTGTAACTAAAACATAATAACTATATTTACAATAATTTGAATATCATATAAAAAATTACTATAGTTTGAAACATTTATCTATGCAGCACAAAGGGAGAACACTTGATGATATATATACCAAAAAGTAATGAATTTTTTTGAATTAATTAATTATATCGCAATAAATTTTTATATTATGTTTTTGATTAATGATTAAGAATTAACCAAAATAGCTGAAGAGTTTTTGAAAAATGTCTTTGGGACTTTTTTTTATTAGGTTTAGTACAAAATAGTTAAACTCAATTTTCTAGTTAGGTGTAATATTGATTTCATATAAAAAGCTAAACTCGATATTATGGAATCTAGAAAAATATATATTTGACGCATATATATAAAACATAGTTTAATTGATATTACAAAGATTAAATGACATCCACAACTATTTTTTCTAGAAAAATTATATGCAAGATATTAAGATGATAATAAATATATATACAAACCTAGCACAAGAATGATGAAAATAATCATAATGGTGAATGAGACTTGAAATGGTTTCTTCATCGTGGATAATATAAATGAATTGATAGTATTTTTCTTTTTTAAGGGGAATTGCCGAATTAGTAGTGTTTAAACTCAAAGACATTCGTTTGAATGGTTTCCATGTTGAAAAAAAGGGTGAAGGGAACCAAGAGTTCTTACATATAACCGAGATCACCCAAATACATAAGAAAGTTCTAGAGACTATACCCACATTATCGAAATGATCGAAGCTAATATGGCAATGAACAAAGAGTTCATAGTATGATGCGTAAGCTAATAATAAATTCAAAGGGGCACACCCTAAAAGAGAAGAGAGTTATCCCTAAGAATCTCACGTGTGTAGCATGTACACAAGGGAAACTCATTATAAGGCCATCACCGGCTAAGGTAAATAAAGAGACCTTAAACTTTCTGGAAAGGATACAAGGGGATATATGTGGACCAATACACCCACCATGTGGGACATTTAGATATTACATGGTTCTCATTGATGCATCGACAAGATGGTCGCATGTTTGTTTATTATCCTCTAGAAATCAAGCGTTTGCTAGGTTGTTGGCCCAGATCATAAGACTAAGAGCCCATTTTCTAGATTTTCCGCTTAAGACTATACGTCTAGATAATGCCAGTGAATTCACGTCCCAAGCGTTTAATGACTACTGTATGTCCATGGGGGTAAGTGTGGAACATCCCGTGGCACATGTACATATGATGAGTCTTATTTTTATCGTTTTTAGTCTTTGTTTTAGGATTGTATTTTGAGTCAACTAACCTATATTAGTTAGATATTAGGACTATTTGCTTTACTTAGTGATTTACAGGTCTAAAGAGCAAATAATGGAAAAGAAAGGAATTTGGAGCAATTAAGCAATGAAATGGGCCAAGCATGAAGAAGTCGGTCCAATCGTGAAGAAATGAAGATGGACCAATCGATCTGGCCCGTGGATCGATCGGTCCGATGAAGGCCGAAGCCCAAGCCCACGAAGGACGCGAGACCGACCGATCCAGCCCACAGATCGGTCGGTCCGCTTTTGCCTCCTCTCCAAGACTTTTCATTTCTCTTGTTTCCTTTTGTTGCTCTCTCCTATTCCTATATAAAGGAGGCTCGACCTTGTATTTCAGAACACACACAATTCATTCTACAACTTTTAGAGTTTGTAAGAGATCTCGAATCTCAATACACTCTTAGTTTTATTTTTATTTCTTTAATAAAGATGTTTCTTTATAAGTTCATTTTGTTCTAGTTTTTATGCTTGAGTAGTTTCCTTATTAGGCTAGGGTTATTTTGAAGGGATGTGATCTGATTGTTAGGTTGTTAGTTTGAGAATTTATTTTATAGTTTTTCTTCTATGTTGTTCTTAATGCTAGGACTTGAGTAGCTAACTTGTTCTAGATTCTAGGTTGATTAATCGTGACATGAAAGTGTTGTTTAGTCTCCGGAATTTAGCATAGTCGAGCAAGGTGATCCTTGGCCAACGATGGTTGTAGTCGTGGCACCTTGTGAACATATCAATCTTGTTTATTAATGCTAGATTTACTTTGTTAGGCAAACCAATGGTTTAAGTTCTACTTTAGTATTGCTAAGTTAGGTATTTACGCGGGAGCGACTTGCCTTTATAATCGTGAATTGAGTTCATGAACATATCTTAATATTTTCAATTAATTGATTTAATTGTTTTGTCACATCCCGGATGATTTCTCTATGCCTAATATTTATTTATTATTTATTGTTTTAATTAATTGCTCGTTAGGTTGATAGAAAAACAAACAAATATTTTATTTTGTCTTAACTTAATTTAATATATTAATTTTAAAGTGCATATCTGATCTCTGTGGATTCGACCCTAAAGTACTACTATGATTACCGTTTTGATCCGGTATAGTGTATGATAGGTTTAATTATTTGTTCGACGATCACTCTCCTTGCTAATGTTTGCGATAAGCTCAAGCATATTTTTTTCTTTGATCCTCCGTTCACGAAGGGACAAATCACTCCAATCCGCATCAAAAGTACCTCTGATTTTACGGCCGAACCGATGACTCATCAGGTCTAGACCTCAATGAATCCTTTGGATGGTGAAGGAATTCCAATTAATCCTTTTCTGAGAAACAGCATTGAAAAAGTGATAGAAACCCTGGTAGAACACGGGATGCTTCAACTTGTTCTCCACTGAAATAAAAAAAAGAATAAAATTGAGAGACCCGAAAGAACAAAGCGTCCGAAACGAGATAAAATTAACATAAAGAAAAGGACATTACTTGATCCAGACAACCACTTTGTCCTGAGAATTTTGCTAAAGCCACCGACGGAATTCTCATTGACTTTAAAGAAAAACCAATACTTTCTCCAATTCTCATCTTTGAGAGGGAAAATGTCAAGTAAAGATCTATCTGTCTCTTGTGGACCATGGCACACTGCTGCGATAGTGAACACTGCGATTGACCGGAAAATTTACAATTCTAAGAGTTGTTGGAAGCTGTTTACTTGGGGAGACGGGGATAAAGGACGGTTAGGACATGCGGATAACAAGAGAAAGCTCGTGCCAACTTGTGTTACCGAGCTCATTGATCATGATTTCGTAAAGGTCTCGTGTGGATGGACTTTAACTGTTGCACTCAGCATTTCAGGAACAGTTTATACAATGGGAAGCTCAATCCACGGGCAGTTAGGATGTCTGCGGGCAAAGGATAAGTCGATAAATGTTGTTTTAGGCAATCTAACACGACAATTTGTTAAGGACATTGCTTTAGGTTCACATCATGTAGTTGTGCTAACTTCGTTTGGAAATGTGTATACTTGGAGAACAGGCACGAATGGACAACTCGGATTAGGCGACATTAGAGATAGGAATTCGCCAGTTCTTGTTGACCCTCTAAGTGATAGGTTGGTACATAGTATAGCTTGCGGGTTGAATTTGACGACTGCAATCTGTTTGCACAAAGAGATCTCTTTGTCTGACCAGACCGCTTGCAGTTCTTGCCAATCGGCTTTTGGATTCACAAGGAAAAAGAATAACTGTTACAATTGTGGTCTCTTGTTCTGCAACACATGTAGTAGCCTTTTTTTAGGAATTTTTGTATTTATATTATTGGAAATGAGAAAGAGAAAATGAAATGGATATTAGCTGTTCGATTAAGATCTGACGGCTCTGCTTTAACATCCAGTTGCCTTTTAGAACTTCAGGAGATTTTGGAGTTCTCGCCAATGACAACTTGTACTTGCTTTTGTGTCCGGTCTTTATTTTCTTCGGATAATTGGTAAAAGTGGACACAACTTGAAAATTTTTAAGAAAATCAATTTGTAAAATGAACTTGTTCAAAAACAAGATTAAAAAAAACAATCAATTTAAACAAAAAGATATTAAAAAATATAAATCTAGAGTAAAGAGTAACTAGAATTTTTTCGCCGTTGTTATTATTGATGGTGTTGATTTTAGGTTATCTTATTTTTATCAATTGTTAAGTTTGGTTTCGATATTTTTTTGATGGACTTCGAAAATATTTTTTGGTTTTGGATGCATCTTTGTCGCAATTTTTTCCTTTATTTGCTTTGTTGTCACTTGTTATTTTTGCTGGATTGATTCTCTAATCTTCCACTAGTTAGTTATACAATCAAATACGAACACAACAACATTTAGTTTTACTATGAAGACATAAACCATGATCATATCTTTTTCTTCTACAAGCGCCTTTGCAGGATATACGGTTACACGGCCTAGGCACGGGGAAGCATATGTGTTTTGGTAGCAAAAATTGGCTAGATCGATAACCTATATACAATATTAACATTAATCAATACCTATTAACAAAGAGTGAAATCATCATGATGATAATTACAAAATGAAGGTATGAATAACAAACAATTACCCGGACTTTCAACAGTTGTAGGAAGACAATGAACAAAAGATATGATGAACATGATAGTAAAACAAAATGCCACTAAAGTTTTCATAGTGATAGCTATTATTTTACTGATATTCTCTCAACTTGTTTTTAATGTGTTGTTCTTCACCTAAACTGATTATATATATAATATATAAGAACACTAAATATGGTTCATTCTTTTTCCTAGTAAAAGATACAAAATAATATAATCTTTTGATTTATTTCCCTATAGATGTATTAAAAATTATTTTATTAGCTTATTATGTTTCAATATTGGTCAAGTGATATTAATTACTTTGTACATAATTAGATATGTATTTTTCTGCATATTTAGGTAAAGTGATATTAATTACTTTGTACATAATTAAATATGTATCTTTATAGCATATTTTAGTTAAGGTTTTGAAATATATCCTTTGTACTAAATATGCAGAAAAATACATATCTAATTATGTACAAAGTAATTATTAATGGTGTCGGTTTTGATCTTGTCTTTATGTCTGTAACAGCTACATTTAAACCCTTCATGGGCTTTGAGTCTTTGGGCCTCCTTTACTTTACTCCGCTTTTTTGAACTCTCTTCCCTCATCCGAACTCATCCTCCTCCGAGCTGCTTTTTATTCGGATTGATAAGTCGGTTGGGCCTTTTGTGTTGGGCCTAACCTTGGGCCTGGTCTTGAGATCGGGATCCGGTATCAACATCGACCTCCTCACTAAAGTCAACATGAAAGATGTAAAACCGGTTTTAACTTCAGTACTAGTATCTCTGAAACTGACAGTCAACTGTGACTAGAAACTTAACTGTGACTAGAAACTTGATGATCCTTTTTACTTTTGTTCTATTGTAAAGAGCTTGTAATACCTTACATTCACAAAACCCAACATTTTTTTTTAGTGGGATTCACAAAACCCAACATTGCATATGTAGTAAATCGTTTATGACAATTTATGCATCTTCCTACCATAGAACATTGGATCGCCTCCAAAAGAGTTCTCCACTATCTAATTGGAACATTCGCCCATGGCATATTCATCTAAGCCACTTCATCACTGTGGATTCATGCCATGCCTTTTCCACACTGATTAGAAATGTGACACCGAAAACTACGTCTCCACACACGCATGTCATTTGCATTAGTTGAAACCTATTTTTGTAGTATTCAAAGAAGCAACATGGCGTTGCACGCTCCTCTACTAAAGCTGAATACAACTCTGTAACAAACACAACATCTGAGGTAAGGTGGATTTTCTCTCTCTTGATAGAATTTGGAATACAACTACACCTACAACACCAATAATTTATTTTGACAATATTGGAGCCATGTTTCTTTGCGCTAACCATTGTTTCACGTAAGGAAGAAGCACATGATTCTCATTATATCTGTAATCTAATACATGTGGGTAGTTTGCTAGTGTCACTTTCTCCACACCCGATCATTAATTAGTTGATGTGCTTACAAAACCGCCATTAAGAGCTCGATATATATCATGTTATTTGTTCCAAGATTAGAGTTACAAAAATTCTTCAATCTCGAATAGACATATAAAAATAAGACAAAATAATCAGTTAAATTATCAATCATTGTAATTAGAGCTGTTGGAGATACAATCCAAGTCCCACATCGGAAGTTTGATATAACGATTAATAGTATATAAAGGGTTAGAGCCAATCCACTAATTGCCAATTGGTTTTTAGTTGGAAGCCCAGAGTTAGCCCAAAATTTAACATGGTATCAGAGCCCAAGGTTTAGAGTCTGGTGGACCTAGAAAAAGTGGATACGGACACGGCTCAAACCTGAGTAATGGGGGCCCGAGAAAGGGGCTTATTATCGGTTCGAGTGTGGGATGGAGGAGGTGTGTTAAGATTCATGTGGTCCTTGGATTGGACCGTTTTTAATTATATTTTGAACTATTTCTTTTTCCTAACAATGAACACTTAATTAAATTATTTTACCTAGCAATAACAAATGACCAAAAAACGTTACAAGTTCTATGCCCCGATCCTCTATACACCGATCCCATGCATTCATTAGGTCGTTCCATTAAAACAATCTCAGTAAAAACATTCACAGAATCTTCGTTCATTGACAACTCGTACGACAACTTGAGTTCTCGCCGTCAATAGCTATTGGTGAGAACATGTGTAATTACACACATTTACACGTAGAGAAAGTTAAAAAGGAAAAGAAAAAAAGAGAGAGGGCACAAGCACCAAAACGGCGGCAGAAATGGGACCGCACGTGAGATGGACCTAGACAGTGTCATGTGCGGGACCCAGTAGCTTATGTTGTGTTCTTTTTTCATTTCGAACTCATGACTTTTCCTTTGACTTTTTCGACAACTTCGCCGGGACAGTCAAGTTTTTGCTGTCATGTTTTCCGCATTTCAGATCCCCAAATCCTTTCTTTAATCTATCTAATCGTTTTTCAATTTTTTTTCTAATTATGTTGTCTCGTCGATCAAAAGAAGAGTATTGTGGTTCGAATTTTACTTAGGCTTCGAATGGTGACGACGGTTAAGGCGGACAAAATCGTCTACGGATTGGACCGCTTCAAAAATAGAGCGGACAACAAACCGCCGCGGACCAACTTTATTTGTATGTAAAAATGGACCGCATTTGGTCCGCCGCGGACTTTTTTTATTTTCTTAGATCCGCACTATTGCGGTTTACAATTAACGAATGGTAAATCAAAAGCGGGCCAATCCGCAAATGGTTTTGTCCGCCCTAACCGCCTCCACCATTCGGAACCTTAGATCTTCAGCCATCAAAATTTGGTAATATGCATGAACTTAAGAATGAGATTCCATATATGTGTAAAAATAAAATAGATTCCACGTAAGCTATGAGTAAAAAGTCCCATGAAACATTGTATCATATATTTAAATCATTTCCTGTTTCTGTCGATTTTTTAAAGATTCAATTTCTTGTTCTCAGCAGAAGATTATGTAAACGTACGTGTTGAATAAAATATGTGTGGTTAAGTTTCAAAGCAACTAACTTTAAGTACAATTGAAGGTATCTTAAACCAATATTTAATAGATCTTCTCTGCTATTCATTGAACTAATTAAATATGGAGGAGTGAGGGAGACCAAACTATGAAATTCATGTAGATCCGATGGATGACAATAAATACTATTATGTTTAATTTATTTATTTTCTTGCAGGAAAATTCCGTTGGATTAACAGAAATATCTGAGTAAAAAAATTCCTTGGTGAGTGTTCTCTTACAAGAAAATATGTAAAACAATAGTAGTAGTTGTCCAAAAATAGTAAAAAATGTAAAACAATAGTATAAAAATAACCAACGGTTTAGGGAAGCTTTTGAAACAATAATTTAGCTAACAGTAGCGCAAAAAAAAGCTAGCTAACGAGGAAAGTAAAATTGTGGAAGCCCCTTGATCCAGTGGTTGAGTAAGAGTGTTGATTATGCTTCTACACAGGAGGTATGGGGTTCGAGCCCCAGATATTGCGATTTATTGGTGGGTTTTCCATCTGGAGGATTTATTGGTAGGTTTTTCACCCGAGTCAAGTTTACATGAGATCTTAAGCATGGTGCTGGTGCAACTACTGGATATGGATCTTCATAGATGCATGAGATGTAATAATTCTCTTAATTTGTAATAGAATAATAAAAATCAGTGTTAAAAAAAAAACAAGGAAAGTAAAATTTAACAGAAAAATAATTTTCACTTTTATCTTACAAAAAAGTTTAGTTCAGAAGCTACAAACCAATTTAACAATTCATAGCTCAACGCTAAAAATGTTGAATTATATGTAAGGAGACTTTATAATCCCATATTTCACACATTTTGCTCATAATAGTCTCCTCTTCAAACAAAGTTAGCTTTTGTTAGGTATGGCAGGTTCTTTGATTAACATATACAACTTGCAACCCAAACAAATAAATTCAAATACCAATTTGAAGATATTTTTCTTAAAACTTAGAAATAGTTTGTTACACACAAAAGACCCATGAAACGGATTTAAAATAAGAGAAAAAAGAAAGAGAATAAAAGACCACTGCTTCTTCAATGCTTCAAGCGAAGATGCTTAGCGGACCGGCCTTCGTAGAAGAGTCTATACCATTTTCACCATTTCTGATTCCGGTTATCCACGTCCTACGCAAAACCAAACCGAAATCGGTATTCTGATTGCTACATAACAATACCAAATTGTGCTTGAGAAAGACTTACTTTCTCATGTTGTCGCCACCAATATCCATCTTGATCGTTAGCCGCTTTGTTGCTTTCATGAAATCACTGCATTTTAAAACGGTAAATCGATCAATTGATGATAATCGAAAACTAACCGTTAACTGAAAGAGTTATTTGAGATTTATACCTGAAAGGTTCGTCTCCAATGCGTTTGATAACACCATTTGCGTCCCGGTACACAACATGGGTCAACAAATCTGACCTCTCTTCTATATGAAACATCTCAGCCAATTTTCGGTACAACTCTTGGTACGAGCCAATAACCGAGAGATCTAGCGTGCGTCCAACATCCTCAGATTCCATGAAAACTTTGCAATGACCTGTCTCAAGTCCCTGCAAACCGTAATTCCATGTTAACCCGCGAGCCATTGAGCTTTTCTCCTCTTGCGCCGCCTCTGCCTCTTCTTCCAACGACCGTTTCCGGTTCATGACTTGCTGTTCCGTTAAAATAGGTTGACCAAACAACAAGAACTGATGAGTCTTAACCGAACCACCAGACTTCTTCTTATCCTGTACCATAGCAGGATTCCCCATCGTTAACGAGCACGAAATGTTATTACTATTCTCAATATCCCGAGCCTGACGAGACACAATGTTATCGTAATGATGCCTCGGGTTAAAACCGGATAAAAACATCGCCGGAGATTGTAACTTGTTACTACTAGAGTAACTATTGAGATTGAGATCAGACAACAAAGACGGAGATGGTGATCCGAAGAGTTGTTGAGCTTGCCTGGCTCCCTGTATCCCTGCAGGAGCATTGTTGTTGTCGTTTGACAGATAACACATGGATTCGCCACCGCCATTGTTAGCGAATCCCGGGGAGAAAATCGGGAATTTAGTACCGTCGAAAGGGAAATCGAATGGCTGCGGAATCCGAATCTTCTTCCTCGGAGAGAAAGGCGATAAATGGATCGCAGGCATGTTCGATACCAATTCAACTAACCACGGACTCACCCGCTTCACGTTTTGTAACAAATCCGGTTCATCCCACGCTACCTATAACCATATATAACCGCAACATTAACCATATGATTCTGTTAAAGGTTGAGACTTTGAGGTAGCTAATAACTAACCTGGAGGAGACGCCATGGTGAATTAGGCCAACGAATTGGATCAGCGACTTGAACAGCTGAGACAGTACCCATGAACCAACTGATTCTAGAAGAATCCTCTGTTTCAAACGCCATTTTAAAACGCATACCACTACACCATCTTATCCTCATAGCTGATCTCACATCAGCTGCTTTAACGCAAAACTCCGGCGTGCTAGCGCGTGGATAATAAACAACCTCAAACGCTTGTCCACACGCTGCACGCGCCACCGCTTCCGCAACTGCTTCTACTCTTACCCTCCCCGACGCCGCGTTTCCGTCGTTTCCTCCACCGTTGTTGAGTTTCATCATCATTAGCTTCGATGTTGTTGATGTTGTTTCGTCGTCACGGAGGAAACCGGAGAATCCGGGATAAGGATTATCGGATCCTAAACCGGTAGATCCGAGACCACCGCGTTTAGCGCGGCGGATTCCGACACAGAGGTCACCGGATTCGGAGCGGAGGAAAACGATTGAATCGCCGGCGATTAGTTTCTTCTGGTTAACGAAAGTACTCCAACCGGTGGTTAAGAGATGACGGCGAGGCGTTCCTCTGTAAATATGCCGGAATTTCCAAGTCTCGCCGTGAATATCTTTAGCGATTACGGTTTGTACCGGTGGCTCCGCCGTGTAATCAAGCCGCGGGAAAATCGTTTCGGCGCAATAACGCGGAACAGAGAAACCGCCGCCGTTATTAGCGTCTGACTGCGTTAACGTTTTCGCAAACGACGCCGGTTTCTCGTTACCGTTACCGTTAACGTTAACGTCAGAAGAAGAAGGAGTTAGACCCAAAACGGCGTCGTTTTCAAGATCCAAGTCGTTTCCCGGTAGTGGCAAAAGCGTAATTTTAGCGAAAACTTCGTCAGTTTCTGCGTCTGCTAAGAACTTCACGGAGACGACGCGACAGAGAATAAGCGGTGGTACGCGCGGCGCGTGAAAATCAGGAGGCGCGTGAGCATGTTCTGTATGACCTTGAGCGAAGTAAAAAACCGTTGAATTCACTGAAGGGATTTGAACCATTGATCCTGCACAAGCATGCCATAGTTGTGGATCCAAGCTTTTCTCTTGCTCCATAATTCAATCGAGCAAGACGAAAAATCAAGTGAGCACGGATTCAAAACAGAGAAGACAAAGAAGAAGAGAAAGAGAAAGAGAGAGAGACAAAGAAACGTTTTCAGGGGAAATAGAGAAAGCGAAGTGAAAGAAAGAGAGAGATTTTGTGATTAAAGAGTTTAAATTTGCAGAGGAAACAGTAAAGTTTCTTCTTTTTAATTTTTTTTCACTTCAAAAGAGGTATCATAGTGAAGAGGGAAAAAGCTTTAATGGCCGATCAGATCGCAGAAGAAGATGAGAGGTTATAATCAGGTACGGACAAGACCACTATAAATAATAAATAAACACTTTTTATTTATTTTTTTTCGTTATAGTAATGATGTATACAGAAACAAGAACCAAACAACCCGAGAAATTATCTCAAAACACTTTAAAAACTATTTTTTTATTTATTTATTTATTATATACTAGTATTTGAATTATATATATATTTTTGTTTGATAAAAACCTGCAACTAACTTGTTTGTTTCATTTTGTGCTAAGTATAAATCAGGTCCAAGAACAAGTGAGTTTTTATAAAATTAGCAATTTATCGTATCACGAGCCGCGATATTTTGAGTCATCACCAACAAATTTTTGTTTTTATTTTACTCTAAAAATCAGAAACCATTCTTGACTAGTCACTAACCTAACCACGGTTAAACCATTTTTCTGATAAGTGGTTTTTTACTTTCTGTTTTTCACTTTTACTTCCTTTTTTTTTTTTTCTTTTTTGCCTGTTAGTGAAAGATGGGTTTCACTTTAACTTCGGTAAAACCGTTATACATGATTATGGTAAAAGACAAAAGATAGGTTAAACCTATGGTAAAATAAATGATGTTCGAATTTAGATGCAAAATAAACAACAGTACATAATTCACTACACTGGGGTAAAAGTTAAGATATGTTACACTCATGCAAATATTTCTTTTTAAAAAATGAAAATAAATAGTTGTATACTTGTATATTATTCCCTCTTTTCACAATTAATGTTCTTTTGATATTTTTCACATAAAGTAAAAATTGTTTTTATTGTATCTCCGACATTTCAATGTTCTTATGCTCTATCGTAAGTTTAGATTTTAAGGTTAAATTATGTATTTTAAAAATTACATTGACATTTGAATGAGTCTAATTTTGAAAAATAAAACTTTGAAATAATAATAAAAAGAAGGAGTTATTAGGAGTTGTGATAATGACGTCATAAATTTGGAATATAACGTACGTGGGAGTAGGAGAAGGGGGTTGACCCAAGAGATGAAAACGCGGCTGTTAAAAAGGGATTGGAGTTGAGTTCGTTGAAGTTTTGTACTCGTTGATTGTTTTGTCGGGTCAACATTGGCCAATAATAATCTGACACGACATACCCAACTCATCCACATATTGGTCCTTTTGTATTTTTGTCTCTGCAACAATTGTTACCATCAATATATATTTACTCAAAACAATTTAAAACGTGGAGTCACGAGTCTTTTTTGTTAAAAAAAAAAAAAAAAACTTTTGTCACCTCTTTCAATTATTTTAATTTTCACCAGAAATTAGTTTTCCTAAAATCTAGAAACTCTAGTGTTATCTTATCTTTTGAAAATTCCAATTCATCCACATATTATTGGTCCTTTGGTATGTTTTTTTTTTTTTTTTTTTTTTTTTTTTTTTTTTTGTCTCTGCAACAATTGTTACCAACTTACCATCAATATATATTTACTCAAAACAATTTAAAACGTCGAATGTTGAGTCTTTTTGTTTTTTTTTTTATAAAAAACTTGTGTCACCTCTTTCAATTATTTTGATTTTCACTATAAATTATTTTCCTAAAATCTAGAAACTTTTGTTTTATCTTATCTTTCGAAAATTAGTTTTTCCTCTTAAATTGTCAATTTCAGAAACCAAAAATTAACTACGAATGTATGTAGGATTTTTGTTGGGGTTTATTCTTTTTTTTTTTCTATAAGGTTTTAAGATTTGATTAAATACACCCCCTTAATAAATTTTTTATCACATTCAACCTATTTATACTTTAATACTTTAACATTACAATACGCGACGGGGTATTGTAAGTGGCAGAGTGGCCTTGCTGCCACGATCCACTGAGATTCAGCCCTTTGTCGCTAAGATTCGACAAAAAAATGAAAAAAAAAAAAAAAAGAGTTCTCTTCTCACTGATCCCTTGCTTTAATAATATAAAGGTTTGAGAAAAAAATAGTCATATGCAGGTAATGAATTATTCTTTTCACTATACAAACACTTGACAGAAGACTTATGTAAGATATGACTATATTAACTTCTATATGTAACTAATTCTTTTTGTCGATTTGTGTTTGAAGAGAAAAATCACAATTAATATAAAACGTAAATAAATATTGTGTAAGTTCGTTTTCAAAGAATGAGCAAACAAAGGTTGAAAATATAGGAGCAAACAAAAACTAATTAATAGAGAACAAATGGACCAGGAGAGAAGAAGAAAACAAAGGGATCAATTAATGCATGGCTTCTGAAAAAACATAAAAACGTCGACAAGACACACAGTTTCTTTGTCTTTCAAGTTTATTTCAGCCATATACTTTTTCATCTTATCTCGAATACACACACTGATATACATGTAAACGTGTATACAAAATTCATAATTAATATATGGACTTGACATGGCTAGAAAGAAGCAACACAAAATTAGAATGGTAAGTAATGTGTTGGTGGGTTGTCCTGCATTATGATATATATATGAATAATGAATGGTCCATTGGTCCTATGACTCCTATCCTATCTTCAACCTTTTTTTTTTTTTGGGTTAAAATATTAGACTCCTTTTTCCAAACTCTATTATACAATAGGGTTTCTTGATCCATGCTTAACACTCTTTTTATTTTTTAAGTTGTCTATGCAGAAAGATAGGTTTTTAGTTTACCTCACACATACAAGCAAATAATAGAGGTAGAACCATTTCACGCAATTTTATAGAATGCACTTGTTTTATATAAACATATTTAATTATTTACATATATGATCGTTATATTATTTGAATACTATAGGTAGACCTGCAAAGTAATTTTTCCTACCAAACATTGTTGGAATTAAACAAGAACATATAATAAAAAATAAGGATATGTGTTGCATTCAAAAATATATATCAACCTACTAATCAGAAATCTGTCTAGATAACTCTTTCTATAGTTAGAAATAATATTTATTTTATAGTTAGAAATAAATTAATTAGAAAGCTAGGTTTTTTATTTCACAAAAATTTGCATACTTTTAATAGCAGAATACTCTTATAATATTGATTATACTTGATGTCATACTATTCCTATGGAATAACATGCTATTTAGAAAAATATAAATCTATATATAATTTTAAATTAGTATTTTGAGTTCTATTCATTTTAGAATTGCTATGTCATGTCATAGTGCATACGTCAAAGCTAGTAAACCCGAAGTCATTTGTATATTTCAAAGGATTTAATTATATGTATGATCAATTTTCAATCCTAACAAGTCTTTATTTAGGGAGAGAGAGATGGTTGAAAGACATGAGATGTGACAAAAGGGAAGATGGGTGCAGTTAAGTTGTTGTGTCACTGTCCGCCAAACCTTCCAAATCAAATAGAAGCGTCACTGCTCAGACAACCAAACCAAACCACCAAAACGTCTCTTTCGATGTTTCACCGTCAAAACTGCTTAATCCCACCATTAAATCCTTCCCCGTTTCAAATTATATTTTCTAAAACCTCACAATTTCCTTTCTTGGTTGACAAATGCCATAAGAAACAAAGTTACATGTTTGTGATAAGATTGGGAGATTGAAAACCCTTCCCTTAAATGATTAACCTTCGTGGTTTATGTTTTTGCTAATGACAACAAGAGACATGTCGCTTTAACAAAAAAAAACAAGAGACATATCAAATCACACAATTTAAGAGCTTGCATAGGAAAAAGATAGAACAAAGTGCATGTGCACAGTCGTGACAGTTTTTAATTGTTATTTCTTAATTCCCTTTACATTTATCAAAAAAAATTTCCTTCACAAAAATTAGTGAAATTAAAATGATATATGCTAAAAGGAAAAAAAAAAGTGCATCAACATTTTTTTGCCAACAACATTCATTAGCACAAACTACTAATCTATATGGTCAATAGAAATATAATTTTACATGAAGAACATTTATAATATTGAACCACAATATAAGTAAGATAATTGAATCTTTCGATCTAAGATAATGGTTTGAGAGATAAGAGACGATCCCGAATACACGTGTCCAAAGATCAATGGTATAGATAGATATTCCTAAAAATGCGAGAGTTTTTTTTCGTTCTTTAGTTTAATTGCAAACAGTATATATACTGTTGATTAAATAGTAAGTAGAGAATTTTATATTTCCGAATGAAACCATGCTAGACTTTGGAAATTGCTTTATGGAGGGGGAAGAGGAAATCAAGATGCAAATGGTATACACAAAGTTTTTCTTGTTTGACATCTGAAGAATAAGTCCTCGTGAGTTTTCCTCTCTCAGCTGCAAGGAGAAAACATGATGCGTCCGTGATAGTTCCCCAACAAAATAGCATACTAATATGGAAGGTTCTTTGAAACATCTACCATAAAATGAAAACGTCTACATGACTACAAGAATAGGCTAAGGAAATCATCTTCGAAGAGATTACAAAGAACTTTTTGGTAATCAGAAAAGGAAAACTATCCGGACTTTGTCCAATAGACCAAACTTGATATTTTTTCAAATGCTTTTTTGCAGATTTTTTTCAAAACGTACAAATATAATTATGATTTATGACTTTTAGTGAAGTTGGAAGGCTTGTGAAGTGTTAGAACGGCAAGAGCAGTTAAACACCATTTTCTAGCCACACAAATATCGCATCTCCAACAAAAAAGATTGGCCTTTTGGAGCACTAACCCCATAATGAGATCAAGTAAAAAAAAAAAAAAAATCCTTTAGTCAAGTGAGAAACCACCTAAAATTTTGGATCCCTAACCCCAAAATTTTGTAGCAAATAAATTTGGATTTGTTTTACATTAATCTTACGTGGGATCTTTAGAAACATTTGACCGACCTTGTTAACAAGAGACGGTGAATTCTGTTTATTCTTTTTTTCTGTTAAACGGTTTGTTAACCTAACAATAATGTTGGAGTTGGAAAACATAAGTTTCCCTTGATCCTCTTCGTTCCGAGTATGCTTCTTTACTCGTTCTTCATAAGCTTTGATTCTTCCTACTATATCTTCAAAGCCAGTAGTCTCAAGGTCAAGGACTTGTTCAAGAGACGCTACGATAGTAATGAATTTCTCTGGTAGCCCTGATAAGAACATCTTCACAAGTTTTGTTTCATCAAGGATTTCCCCTGGAGAAGCCGATTGAGCTGCTAGGCCTGACATCTTCCCTGCGTATTCATCCACGGTCTCTGAGTCTCCCATCGTTAATCGATCTAATTCTGCTTTTAGGGTTTGGAGTCTCGCCGCCTTCACACGGTCTGCACCCTGATGACGAGACTTGATGGCTTCCCATATACTCTTAGCTCGATTTTGCTCTCCTACTTGTAAGATAAGTGCCTCGGGAATAGATTGGAACAAAAGTGCTTTCGCCACATTATTCTTCTTTTGATCCTCGCTTCCTGGATCAATCGTATCCCATACTTCACTTACACTTAGCATAACCTGAAAGACAAGGAAGGCAAACCAACGTTGTGGAAAGTAACGGTGTGGTATATAAGATAAGTCCAACTCCAACTAGTATGAGGCCTTTTGGGAAGGAGCCCAAAAGTAAATCCGTGCGGGCTTGGCCCAAAGCGGACAATATCATACTATTGGACAATTGGATTAGTTGGACTTGGAAAATTCAACATGCTATCAGAGCCCAAGATTAAGAATCTGGTGGACCTTGGAAAAAATGGATGCGGACATACCTCAACCCGAGTAATGGGGGCCCGAGAAAAGGGGCTTATTATTGGTCCGAGTGAGGGATCGTGTTCGAGATGGAGTTAGCATCTCGAGGAGGCGTGTTAAGATCCATATGTGGTCCTTGGTTTGAAGGGGAGATTGTTGGAGTCAAACCAACGTCCCACATCGGAAGATTAGAAAGTAACGGTGTGGTATATAAGATAAGTCCAACTCCAACTAGTATGAGGCCTTTTGGGAAGGAGCCCAAAAGTAAATCCGTGCGGGCTTAGCCCAAAGCGGACAATATCATACTATTGGACAATTGGATTAGTTGGACTTGGAAAATTCAACAAATAATTTAAAATTTATATATTAGTTTTATGAAAAACATAATCATAAACACGTTTTATGGTTCAAATATAAATCAGACATGTTGATTTTTGTAACGATTATGAAATATGATGTACAGTATTACATTAACATAAAATAATAAAATATTGTAGACGGAAAAATGTAGAAAAGAGCCACAACTTATTAATAAAAAGTGGGCCAAAACTATGAGGGATTTTGGGCCCAAACGATAACGACATAGCGAGACTATATTGCGCCTGACGCGCAATTAAAACACACAGTGTTGAGGAGTCGTTAACTTACGCTCGTGACAGCTAGAGACTAAACTGGAAACACTTTAATTAGAGTCGAGTGGGTCTGTTTTGTACTAAAAGTTGACCTGTTTTTTTAGTTGCTGATCTGGCACATTTCTGTTGTACACGTGGCATCATCATGACGGCTTGCTTTGTCGCCCACGTTACGTCGTTTTCTCGATATTACCCTATTAGCTGAAACATGATTGGCCAACTGATTCCATTTATATCTTTTCGATTTTTGTTTTTTTCTTTGTCAACTCATCACTTGATTTTTTTTTTTTTCAACTAAAGATGATTAAAAAGATTCTTTAGTCTTTAACAATTAGAGAATGGAACAAGATTATTTCTTTTAAATGGATTCTTGTACTCCCTTCAATTCTTAAAGATGCATGTTTTGAAATATAATTTTTGTTTCACAAAGATAACTAAAGTTTTTTTATATTTTCTTTGTAACAACATTTCCTAATCTACTCATATTAATGAAATAGAGCATTAATAAATTCAGTTAAAAACAGTGAATATATCTTTATTTCTTTATTGTTTATATAATTATATCTAAACAATTTTCATATTAAAATAAAACTATGATTTCTTATACTTTTGTTGTAAGTTTTAATTTTTTCTTAGAAATAATTTTAAATGCAATGACATTAGTAGAGTAGCTCTCTCTATCAACAATAATCGAGCATACAAAGAAAACAAATAATTGATGGATAAGTTGGGGTCATGGTATTAATAATTGATGTTTTACTTTGTTTTTTATCCAATGATGTTTTTGTTTTCACTCAACTCTTAAATGATTTTGTTCTTGTCCATATAACCATAAATTATTTTAAAAAATAATTAAACAAATAAAATAGATGAAGAAGACAAATGAGGAAAGAGACGTAAGTGGGGATGAAGGGAGCCCACAAGAAGAGAAAGACAATGAAGTCTGAGGAATCTGTGTCGTTATGTCTTCAGATTCAGATGACACCTTCTGTTTCATTTGTCTACTTCTCTCATCTCTCTCGTTTTCTATTATTTTTTAGTTTTCTTCTTTCTTTTTTTTTTTTTGCCTCTTTAAATTCACATTTTGTTTGTCTTCGTTACTCGTTAGTCAGTATTCTCCTTACCTTAAACTTTCGTTTAGTTGAGAAACAAATAATAATTTGTCTCATATATCTTCGATTAAGTATAGATTTGAATGATGTTTCTGATTAATGTATGACAAAATAATGATAGTTCATTATTAGAACATGTGGAAAATAAGAACATATGAATAGAATTAGAGAAAAGAAATAAGAATTAATACAATATGATAATTTAGCTTTTAATAAAATAATTTAGCTTCAAAAAGTGACAGCAGAAGTTTTCTGTATATACATTCAATATGATATTAATTAGCACTTCTAGAATTGATATTTTTAGTTATTATTTTTTTTTTCGTTTATAATTCACGTATATACACTTTTGAGTTTCGACATGACGATTACACTACTAAAAGAATACGTACTGTTTTGAGAATAGAACTAGAAAAACATGATTTTGTAATTTTTTGTCAAAAACGTAAATTCACAATTTTCCATTAAAAATACGAATTTGTAGTTTTTACGTCTAAGTTTTTTTTTTTCTAAAATTGCAAATCTTTTTCACCTAGACGTAATTTTAGAACCCTCAAATTAAATTGTTGGTGGATTTGAACCCGCGGTTTAACATGCTATAATAATAAATTGCTCTGCTTTTCTTATTGATCAAGTATCGATGGTTACATGCTTATATAGAGAAAGAGACTACGAAAGAATTGGAAAAGAGGAGCTTAATGGAAAGTAAACAAATATATCGTCCTTATCATAATAGGAAAATATCCTATACTAAGCCACCGCCTCATACTCCCCCTCAAGATTGAGAGTGGAGATCATACACTCCCATCTTGCCAAGAAGATATTGAAATTGCTGTCTCCTAAGAGCTTTGGTAAGAAAGTCTGCAACCTGCTCGGAGGAGCGGACATGATGAGTAGAAATGGTACCATCGAGAAGGGCATCACGAACAAAGTGACAATCATCTTCAACATGTTTTGTTCGTTCGTGAAAGACGGGATTAGCAGCAATATGGAGAGCTGCTTGATTGTCGCAGAAAAGAGCAACCGGAGCAGAATGTTTGACACCAAAGGTGAGAAGCAGCTCCTTTAACCATTTGATTTCACACAGAGCCATAGACATTGCTCTGTATTCGGCTTCGGCCGAAGATCGAGAGACGACTGGTTGTTTCTTTGTCTTCCAAGACATTGGAGATCCACCTAACGAAACAACATAACCAGTCAAAGAGCGACGTGTCCGAGTACATGAATTATAGGACGCGTCACAATACGTTTCGAGAGAAAGGTCTGGTTCTGAGCTTAAGAAAACGCCTTGTCCAGGTGTGCTTTTGAGATAGCGAACCACGCGAGTAGCAGCATCCCAATGTTTCTGGCGAGGGGCAGACAAGAATTGTGCAAGTATGTGAACCACATAACTGAGGTCAGGCCGTGTGAAAAGCAAATAGACAAGACGACCCACAAGACGACGATACTGTGCTGGTTCCGTGTAAAACTCCCCCTCATTTTTTCCAAGCGTATGGTTTTGTTCAATCGGAGTATCAATCGGTTTGCAACCAGTCATGCCACATTCAGAGATTATATCTAAAGCATACTTTCGTTGAGAGAGATATATACCTTCTGTAGCGCGAGAAACCTCAATACCGAGAAAATATTTGAGAATCCCGAGATCTTTCATGTGAAAGCACTGACTCATGTAAGCTTTGAATTTAGTCGTAAGAGAAGGATCATTACTACTAATGATCAAGTCGTCAACATACACTAAGACATGAAGACGAGTTGAACCGCGAGTATAAGTGAACAAAGAGTAGTCTTTTCTGTTCTGAACAAAAGCAAATGCAAGAAGAGACTTCGATAGTTTAGAGAACCAACAACGTGGGGCTTGTTTTAAGCCATACAAGGATTTGCGTAACTTGCATACTTTTGTTTTATCAGCAGCAGAGAAACCAGGCGGCGGTTTCATGTATACCTCCTCTTCAAGATCACCATGAAGGAAGGCATTATGCACGTCCATTTGGTACAAATCCCAATTCTTTGTTGCTGCAACCTTAAGAAGAAATCGTATTGTAGTCATTTTTGCAACAGGAGCAAATGTTTCATTATAATCTTTTCCCTCTTGTTGTCGATTACCGAAGATAACAAGGCGAGCTTTGTAACGCTCCAAAGACCCATCGGCATTATATTTGAGTTTGAATACCCACTTACAGCCAAGAGCATGTTTATTTGGAGGCAAAGTAGTGACGTCCCATGTATGTTGTTTTTCAAGCGAGTCGATCTCAGCTTGCATAGCTTGACGCCATTCAAGATATTGCATTGCCTCTTGAAAGCTATTGGGCTCGACACAGGCCGTGATTTTTGCAAGAAATGCCTGTTGAGATTCAGAAAAACGGTGATATACAAGAAAAGCTGTGAGTGGATAAGTACACTTACTTGAGGGATCTTGATTGGGATGAGCGAGAGGGGGTTTATCACAAGCTGTAGTCGAGTATAATTCATAACCCGTTAAACGGACATTAGGTTGTGGGACTCTTTTTCCACGGCCAAGACCCGGAGAGGCGACAATAGCTTGTGTCTCAGTTGTTGCTGGAGGGATTACTGCTGTACTTGGCGACGTAACTGTTACCGTTGTTGTCGTAGTAACAGGAATCGTATCAAGTGGAGCACTAGAACTTGTAGTCGCCGGAACAGAAGGAACAATTATTTCAGGAATCGTATCAAGTGGAGCACTAGAACTTGTAGTCGCCGGAGCAGAAGGAACAATTATTTCTCCCCCTGTCAAAGACGGTGGATCAATATCATCAAAGAAACTAGGATGAGTGGTAGAGGGAGAGAGCACCGTTGAAGACTCAGCCACAGTAGAATCAAGAGAATGGAAAGGAAATACGTTCTCATGAAAGATAACATCACGAGAGACGAACATCTTATCATTTTCGAAGTCGTAGACGATCCATCCTTTCTTGCCAAAGGGATATCCAAGAAACATACATCGAACCCCTCTATCTTCAAATTTGTCATTAGATCGTCGAACCTTACGTGCATAACACAAACATCCGAATGTGCGTAAGTCATCATAAGCAGGGGCTTTTTGAAACAATATCTCAAAGGGTGATTTTCCATGAAGAAGAACAGAGGGAGTGCAGTTGATGAGATGTGTGGCTGCGAGAATGCTTTCCCCCCAAAACCGCTTAGGAAGCTTAGCTTAGAGCAACAAAGATCGCGCCACATTTAGAATATGGCGATGTTTTCTTTCGACTCTGCCATTTTGTTGTGGTGTGGCAACGCAAGATGTTTGATGAATAATCCCCTGAGATTCAAAGTATTTCCGGAGACAAATAAACTCTGTTCCATTGTCAGAACGAACTGTCTTGACTTGTTTGTTGAATTGACGATGAACAAGGGCAATAAAGTTTTGTAGGACGTCTGCTACTTCTGATTTTTCGAGAAGTAAATGTGTCCAAACTGCTCTTGAAAAATCATCAACGATTGTAAGAAAATAAGATGCTCCGGTAGTCGATTTTTCACGATAGGGTCCCCAAACATCACAGTGAATTAAGGAAAATAAATCATCAGCTTTATTTGAACTATCTTGAAAAGAAACACGAGTTTGTTTTGCACGGAGACAAGTATCACAAAGCTCCTCCAAATCACTAACACTATTAGAAAAACCACCTAAATCGGAAAGAAAAGATAACACTTTCGCTGACGGATGACCCAAACGCTTGTGCCACAAGGCGCGAACATCACTGCTTCCAACACGATTAGCTTGAGGAATAACCGCACCAGTCAAGTGATAAACCCCATTGCTCCTTTCACCCGCACCAATCAAAATCCTCGAAGCTTGGTCCTGTATCGCACAAAAATTTTTCGTAAATATTACAGAACTTGCAATATCATCTAGTAATTGAGAGACTGAGATCAAAGTCATAGATAAATCGGGTGCATAAAACACTCGATGAAGTATTAATTTTCCTCCAAGGTTCAATGTGCCGTGTCGTGTAGCCCACGTGAAACCTCCATCCGGTAAGGAGATGGCACAAGGATCTATTGTAAATAAATTTGTCAACAAATTTATGTCACCGGTCATGTGGTGAGATGCACCAGAATCGATTATCATATCATACCGACTACTAGTGCCAAAGAGAACCAGTTTTTCTGTCTTACCGGAGAGTTTTTCATTGTTGTTGTTGCTCTGTTTTTTAGCCACGAAATTAGCAAGCGAGTTCCACTGACTTTGGGTGAAGTTAGGGATTCCAGATTCACTTGTAGAGGAGGTCGAAGCTTCGGTGTTGGGAGGAGCTGAAGGGTACGAGCCCAACAAGCCTACTTGATTTGCAGAAAATCCACCACGTCCGCCTCTGTTTCGTCCACGAACAGAACCTCTGCCACGACTCGAATTTCCTCGTCCCAGAGAAGGTTGTTCTCCCCACCATTCTGGATAACCAACAAGCTTGTAACATTGATGTTTCTCATGTCCTGTTTTACCGCAGTGTGCACATGTCAGTGATGTGTTTGACTTTGTGACTGCAGCCGCTGTTGCCGAAAAACCAATGACACTTTCTTTTTCTTCAGTTCCTTGTGTAGCATTAAGATGACGTTCTTCTTGTTTAATTTGAGAATACACATTCTCAAGAGTTAAATCACCAAGCCGACTAAGAAGATTTGATCTAGCCGTTCCAAATCTGCTTTTATCTAGTCCCATAAGAAATTGATGGATCAACGTCTTTTCTTGAACTTTACGGTAGTTACTCATGGATGAGCATCGATCGTTGCCACAACAACATGTGAAAGCTGCTTCAAAATCAGAAAGATCATCCCAAAAAACTTTCAGCTTTCCAAAGTATTCTTCAACAGTTTTTCCATCTTGTTTGCAGGTGACTAATTCCGTACGCAGTTGATGTACTCTCGTGTCATCAGTTGTTGAGAATCGCCCTTTCAAAGCTTCCCACATTACAGACGCATCGGATACAAGAGAAATTGATGATCGAAGATGAGGCTCGACACTGCTATAGATCCACCCGATGATCATCGAGTTTACCATATCCCAACGCTCTGCTTCATCGTCGCTAGTTGTCGGCCTTTTTACGGTTCCGTTAAGAAAACCCAGTTTTCTTTTGGTGCGAAGAGAATTGAGCATAAACTTTGCCCATCGTTCATAGTTAGATCCGTTAAGAAGAAACGAAGTCTGTACTTGTCCCGTATTATCAGAAGTATGAAGAAAGTAAGGAGAGATCAAACTTTTATCGTTTGATGATTTGCTTGATTCTGTGAGATCTTTGCCGGTGTTGGCCATATTGAAGAAGAAGAGAAGAGATGACTAAAAAGAGGTATGAAAAAGATGAGAGATTATTATAAGAATTTTAGGGTTTGAGAGCAAATTTCACAGGCCAAAGGGTGGCTCTGATACCATGCTAAAATAATAAATTGCTCTGCTTTTCTTATTGATCAAGTATCGATGGTTACATGCTTATATAGAGAAAGAGACTACGAAAGAATTGGAAAAGAGGAGCTTAATGGAAAGTAAACAAATATATCGTCCTTATCATAATAGGAAAATATCCTATACTAAGCCACCGCCTCATACAGCCATTAAGGAACGTTACAGAATCATTTAACGATGTTGGAAGGGGAGATTAAAAAGAAGGAAGAGATTACTTTTGTTGCGGAGCCGCCATTGATGTACTTCTGTTCATCCAAAAAAATCAGAGAAGAAGAGGAAGAAGAAGAAAGCGGCGCTAGGGTTTCATGTAAAAAAAAAAAAAGATTTTGTAACGTCCCTTAACGGCTGTTAAGCCGCAGGTTCAAATCCACCAATAATTTAAAGATGAGATATTTTTAGACCAAAAATAATTAAGTAACTTATTTTTATTCCAACCAAAAAACTTTGGGTATTAAACGTCCAAAAAAAAAATAGGTGAATTATTTTTTGGGATTTTTCCCAAATTGTAACACCAAAAAGGCTAAAAACATTTAATACAGTATATAGTAACGGGTCGTATCATACTAATTGGAGTTGGATTTATCTTATATATTAAACGATTACTTTCTAATTTTCTGATGTGAGACGTTGATTTGTCTCCCAACATGCATGATTCGATATGAGTTTCACTTGCCCTCAAATCTTAGGTACCAGTGCAAGCAGAGTTGTGCCTTACTTAAAAAAAAGAAACATTGGTTTAGGGCATCAAAATTTGAAAAAAATTTAAGGGTATAAAATTAGACTAAGTACTAGTAGAGTTATATAAACATGTTCATATAGGGCTTAGGGGTCATGCTGAAAAATAATGTATTATTATTAATAGATTAATAGTAGGAAGCAAATATTGGGGTTTAAGCCTTCAACAATCCATCGATTTGGGTTTAATTAAGTGATTATAAAAATTATAAAACAATTATGTTAAAAAAAAGAATTATAAAACTATTAGGGTAAACAAAGAGACTCTTTCTCTTTCGTTACGTCTCTCTTTGCCTAATTTCTGAACAGAAATCAAGAAACAAAGTTTTTTTCCAAGATAGAAAAAAAGTTTTAGAGATTTTTAGTTTAGTTCTTTTGCATTTTTTCGTTTTATGACAATCGTGTCTATTTTTGTAGACAATTTTTTTTTTGAATTGGGGCATCTTTTTTTAATTGCTTCTGATATCTCGTAACCTTGGCACGACTCTGGCTCTATTGAATCTGTTTTTGCTTCACATGGTTGTTCTTGTTCCATTACGAGATCTAGCCACAACAATAATCAAATCTAATATTAAGAAAGTATGTATTAAAGGATTGATTTTGTAGAGAGTTAAAGGAAGAAGAAGAGGAGTACCTAAGAGAGAGAGAGAGAGAGAGAGAGAGAGAGGCTGAGTGGGTGAAGAAGGGTCTTTCCATTTTTGTTTGTGCCTTTTTTTAGGGATTTTTGTATTTATATTATTGGAAATGAGAAAGAGAAAATAAAGTGGATATTAGCCGTTCGATTAAGATCTGACGGCTATGCTTTAACATCCAGTTGTTTTTTAGAACTTCAGAAGACTTTGGAGTTCTCGCCAATGACAACTCGTACTTGCGTTTGTGTACGGACTTTATTTTCTTCGAATAATTGGTAAAAGTGGAGACAACTTGAAAATTTTTAAGGAAATCACTTTGTAAAATGAACTTCTTCAAAAACAAGATTAAAAAAAAAACAATCAATTTAAACAAAAAGATATTAAAAAATATAAATCTAGAGTAAAGAGTGAGTAGAGTTTTTTTCGCCGTTGTTATTATTGATGGTGTTGATTTTAGGTTATCTTATTTTTATCAATTGTTAAGTTTGGTTTCGATTTTTTTATGGACTTCGAAATATTTTTCGGTTTTGGATGCATCTTTGTCGCAATTTTTTCCTCTATTTGCTTTGTTGTCACTTGTTATTCTTGCTGGATTGATTCTTTAATCTTCCACTAGTTAGTTATACAATCAAATATCAACACAACAACATTTATTTTGAGGAGAACAGAAACTATGCCCATAATTTAGTCTTCCACAAACTTTTTTGCACTCTCTACTGATACACACGTTACGCGGGACCGAGAAGCATTTCATTGTCGGTCGCTCAAATTGGCTACGTTGATAACCTATATACAATATTAACATTAATCAATACCCATTAACAAAGAGTGAAATCATAATGATGATAATTACAAAATGAAGGTATGAATAACAATAAACAATTACCCGGACTTTCAGCAGTTGTAGGAAGGCAATGAACAAAAGATATGATGAACATTGTAACAACCCACCCCGTGGAACCCGCACAGCGCTGCAGCTACTAAACCTTATAATCCACATTTGCTCCTAAATAGCGCCAAACACTAAATTACCTATAATCACATAGAAACACTAGAAAAACACCAAAAACATAGATAGATAGATAGTAATATCATGGTTAAAATCCCTAAAAACTATGATATATCAACTGTCCTGCGGGTAATTTAGTGTTTGGAGCTATTCCTCGTGGTTGATCAGATACGCTTCAAACAATGAACACATGTCCTGATGCTTCCCGTTTTATAACCCTTTATAAGGCCTTCTAAAACCTTATAATTCCTCGTGGTTGAGCAGATACGCTTCAAGCAATGAACATATGTCCTAATGCTTCCCATTATCATATCAACGGTGGTCCAGCAAAACGGCCATTGTTTTAAAGAATTAATTAGTCAGATGAAAAGTCTGTTCCGCAAACAGGGGTCAAGTACGCAAGAAGATGATGATTGAGAAGGTAAAATGTTTCATACTAAAAATATAGTTTACAAAGCAAGGATGTGAAAGAAAAAAGGAAAGCATCGTCCTAATTACGTAATATACAAATGTTTCATTGTGTTATACCAAATAATTATATATTTTCAGTAAATGAAAAAAGAAAAAAAAAAGAAAACTATCTTGGGTTTAGAGCAGAGCTGGTCTCGAGTCATAGTTTGCTTGTTGGGTTAATGAGAGTGGTTAAGGATAAGAAACATATACAGAAATGGAGCTTTCCATGCTCTTGGGTTGCTTAAACTAGATAAGTTCGAAGCTTGATTATTAGAATTGGAATAGTACCTCAATTAGTCGATATATCACTATCATTAATTAGTTGTTTTCATGTCCATGACTAGTAACCTTTCTTATCTGTCCAAGCTATTTCTTCTCCGGCTTCTCATTTGTTATGTAATGATGTAATAACGTGATACTGTTTTCTAAGAGAAAGTATCACAAAAAATCATTGACATCAGAAAGTAATATTAATTGGACTCCACATCAATATTGAAGTATACTAAAATTATCTAAAATAAATACAAAACATTGTGTTCAATACTGGTCAAGTAATAAATTTTAGAGAACTTTTTTCAATATTGGTCAAGTAATATTAACAACTATACCATATTTATTAAACATATAATATTTCAAAACCTTAACTAAATATTCAGAAAAAATACATATCTAATTATGTACAAAGTAATTAATATCACTTGACCAATATTGAAACATAATAAGCTAATAAAGTAATTTTTAATACATCTGTAGGAAAATAAATCAAAAGATATATTTCAAAACTTTAACTAAAATATGCTATAAAGATACATATTTAATTATGTACAAAGTAATTAATATCACTTTACCTAAATATGCAGAAAAATACATATCTAATTATGTACAAAGTAATTAATATCACTTGACCAATACTGAAACATAATAAGCTAATAAAATAATTTTTAATACATCTATAGGGAAATAAATCAAAAGATTATATTATTTTGTATCTTTTACTAGGAAAAAAAATGAACCATATTTAGTGTTCTTATATATTATATATATAATTAGTTTAGGTGAAGAACAACTCATTAAAAACAAGTTGAGAGAATATCACTAAAATAATAGCTATCACTATGAAAACTTTAGTGGCATTTTGTTTTACTATCATGTTCATCATATCTTTTGTTCATTGCTTTCCTACAACTGCTGAAAGTCCGGGTAATTATTTATTGTTATTCATACCTTTATTTTGTAATTATCATCATGATGATTTCACTTTTTGTTAATAGGTACTGATTAATGTTAATATTGTATATAGGTTATCGACCTAGCCAACTTTTTCGACCAAGACACATATGCTTCCGCGTGCCTAGGCCATGTAACGGTATATCTTGCAAAGGCGCTTGTAAAAGAAAAATATATGATCATGGTTTTTGTCTTCGTAGTGAAAATATATGTTGTTGTGTTCATATTTGGTTGTATAACTAACTAGTGGAAGATTAAAGAATCAATCTAGCAAAAATAACAAGTGACAACAAAGCAAATAAAGAAAAATATTGCGACAAAGATGCATCCAAAACAAAAAAATATTTTTGAAGTCCATCAAAAAATATCGAAACCAAACTTAACAATTGATAAAAATAAGATAAAATAAAATCAACACCATCAATAATAACAACGGCGAAAAAAGTCAAGTGACTCTTTACTCTAGATTTATATTTTTTAATATCTTTTTGTTTAAATTGATTGTTTTTTTTTAATTTATTTTTGAACAAGTTCATTTTACAAATTGATTTTCTAAAAATTTTCAAGTTGTGTCCACTTTTACCAATTATCCGAAGAAAATAAAGACCGGACACAAAAGCAAGTACAAGTTGTCATTGGCGAGAACTCCAAAGTTTCCTGAAGTTCTAAAAGGCAACTGGATGTTAAAAGCAGAGTCGTCAGATCTTAATCGAACAGCTAATATCCACTTCATTTTCTCTTTCTCATTTCCAATAATATAAATACAAAAATCCCTAAAAAAAGGCTACTACATGCGTTGCAGAACAAGAGACCATATTTGTAACAGTTATGCTTTTTCCTTGTGAATCCAAAAGCCGATTTGCAAGAACTGCAAGGGGTCTGGTCAGTCAAAGAGATCTCTTTGTGCAAACAGATTGCAGTCGTCAAATTCAACCCGCAAGCTATAATATCTACCTACCTATCACTTAGAGGGTCAACAAGAACCGGCGAATTCCTATCTCTAATGTCGCCAAATCCGAGTTGTCCATTCGTGCCTTTTATCCAAGTATAAAAATTTCCAAACGAAGTTAGCACAACTACATGATGTGAACCTGAAGCAATTTTCTTAACAAATTGCCGTGTTAGAATGCCTAAAAACAACATTTATCGACATATCCTTTGCCCGCGGACATCCGAACTGCCCGTGGATTGAGCTTCCCATTGTATAAACAATTCCTGAAATGCTGAGTGCAACAGTTAAAGTCCATCCACACGAGACCTTTACGAAATCATGATCAATGAGCTCGGTAACACAAGTTGGCACGAGCTTTTTGATAACATGGAATTTTCGCCCATTTTAGCTATGTTTTTAAATGGTTGTTAATTAGGTATTAATGCATTTCTAATGCATATAAGCCAATAATTGAGTTTTAGCAAGAACAAAGGGTTTTTACAGGTTTTAGGGAAAAACGACCAAAAGGGAAGAAAATGACCCGCATGACAGTTGATACATCATAGTTTTTAGGGATTTTAACCATGATATTACTATCTATCTATCTATGTTTTTGGTGTTTTTCTAGTGTTTCTATGTGATTATAGGTAATTTAGTGTTTGGAGCTATTTAGGAGCAAATTTGAATTATAAGGTTTAGTAGCAGAGAAGACAGATCAATTGGTAACAGCTTGTCCAGTGGGAAGGTTGTTAAAGGGTGAGGACCTGAGTTCGAGTAACGCCAGGCGCACCAATAACCGACCTGGTGGGCCAGGAGGGGCCCAGGGCTTTGGTAGCCAGAGAGGGGCCCAAGAGGGGCCCACATGAGAGAGGTTAGGGTCGATGCGCTGCAGCACTGTGCGGATCCCACGGGGCGGGTTGTTACAAACATGATAGTAAAACAAAATGTCACTAAAGTTTTCATAGTGATACCTATTATTTTGATATACCCTCAACTTTTTTTTAATGAGTTGTTCTTCATCTAGACAGATTATATATATAATATATAAGAACACTAAATATGTTTCATGTTTTTTTTTCCTAGTCAAAAATGCAAAATAATATAGTCTTTTGATTTATTTCCCTATAGATGTATTAAAAATTACTTTATTAGCTTATTATGTTTCAATATTGGTCAAGTGATATTAATTACTTTGTACATAATTAAATATATATTTTCTGCATATTTAGTTAAGGTTTTGAAATATTATATGCTTAACTAAATATGCTATAGTTGTTAATATTACTTGACCAGTATTGAACACAATGTTTTGTATTTATTTTGGATTGCCTTTATAAACCTACCCGTACTTATCGCTTTCTCAGCTTTCGTACCCAAACTTTTCAGCTCTTTATAAAACTACCTAAACTATTTTTTTTTTCATAAACCAACATGTATTTTTCATTTTATGTATAAACTCGTCTCTCCAATTGATTTGGATAATTGAGATTTTTAGGGTTCTTTAAATTTTTATATTTTATACCTCAAGTTCTTTTTTTGTGAAAAGTTGTGGGCCTAGCTAAGCCCATAATCTCCTTTGTTGCATCTTCAGTGTTCGAACTCGAGATTTTTCCGACTATCTCCATTAGTTGGCCAATAAGTACCGGTGTAGCTACTCAGACTGAAGAGTGAAGAATTTACCTCAAGTTCTCTTATGTAAGCTTATCACGAGAGAAGAATGAAGAAGAAGTTTGTTGTGAAAATATCTCGTGTTATTCATCAATACTCAATAGAGACGTTGCTCTGTTTATATACAGTTGGTTTACTATGCTTACACTAAACCGAAATTAATCTGTACAAGTAATTAATCCCGGTTAACCCAAAACCGGTATACATACTCCAATAAAGCTAATCCTGTGGTTGAGTTCAAATATGAAAGAGAGGACGAAGCATCAAAGACTAGCTATTCGATTTTTCAAACAAAAAATATATGACTTGTAAAAGCTTGTGTTTAACAAAACTATGTTTAGTTCATATGAACATAATGATACCAAAAAAAGATTTATTTTGCATTTGTATTTAAATCATGTAGAGCAGTAGAGGAGAAAGAGTAAGGATGACATTGAAAATAAAATAATATGTTTGCTTCTCAGAAAGCTTGACAAAAAAAAAACTAAAATAAAATTGGCATTACACTACTCTTATCCAAGAGGTTCTAAGCCATAAGGCTGTAATCCCCTCGGGCCAGAGACCACTGGGTTAATTAGTTATTCCGAATGACGAGATTCGAACCCGGGACCTAACTCGCATTACACTACTTAGATAAAATAGATGTCAGCCAAACATCTTTTAAATATGACCTTAATCAAACAACACTAAGACCCTAAATTTCAACTAAGTTCCTAAACTCTCTGCATCAGATAAAAGAAAAAGACAAATCACTAAACCCTAGTTTTTAAGAACATTAGTCTTTCAGAGAGTTAACCAATTCTACGGATCCTCACAAATTTGTTTTTTTTTTTCATCGACCAAACTCATTGGTCTCTGCTAAAGTTACAAAGTCCTGCTCTGGTCTCTATGCTCGGAAGTCATGGCAAGGATCCTTCCGGTATCAAACTGGTCTTCACCTTTCTTTGTCATCTCTATCAAACTGGTCTTCACCTTTCTTTCTCATCTCTATGATCTTCCTGTGTGAATTTGAATGCCTGTTTGGGATGAAGGTTGGGCTGGAGGCTGGACGGTATTCTGGAACAAGACGGCCTGATCTGAACCGGACTCCACAAGCATTGCAGAGTGTTTTAGGCCCACAAGGTCCTTCCCTCCACTGCGGGGTCCTGGTTGTCTCGCAATGAGTGCATTTCCGGACTGTCCCATCTGAGTTAAAAACTTCTGGACTGTAAGAGACCGACTGGGTGGGACGACTCTTGTTCTTCTTGCGTTTCTTCTTGGCGGAATTCTCGGAAGAGAGGTAAGTTTCAGATTCCGATTCATCCGGAACGAACTGCTCAGACATCTCTGATGCAAATGACTGGAGGTTTCTAAATCTCATCGTTGTGGGGCGTTTGCGGTTGCTTCTGATGCCTTTCATGAGAACTGAGACTGGGCTTGAAGACTGAAACGGCTTCAAGACTTTGACATCAGGAGAGGAGCTATCAATGGTCGAAGAGACATCCGAAGAACTCGACTGCTTCTGCACACATGAAGTCTAAGTCAATGAAATCTTATTTCAGAAACATATTCAATGCACCCAAAAGGCGAAGAAAAACGAACAAAAAGATTATTCATGGTAAAAAAAGAAGACATGATCTGAGAAAAGTAGACTTCTTCAGAACGAAGAGAGCCATAAGAAAAGTAGACAAACAAAACAAGCATGAGCATGATTCCACGTAGATCAACGGATTTCCATATCAGATTGACAATGATACTATGCCTAATTTTTCTTGTGCTAT
Organism: Erysimum cheiranthoides; assembly: GCA_011420285.2. Classification (NCBI taxonomy): domain Eukaryota; kingdom Viridiplantae; phylum Streptophyta; class Magnoliopsida; order Brassicales; family Brassicaceae; genus Erysimum; species Erysimum cheiranthoides. The sequence goes on from CM022182.2 coordinate 10,701,401, forward strand.
ATATATACACTGATAGATTCAGAGAATAATTTCTACTTCATTCCTCTCTAAGGAAAAATTATAGACACTAAACTAACCAAAGTAACTGAGAATTATGTTGATGAGAACTACAAACCTCTCCTTGCCACCACACAAACACTCAATGCTGAACTGGCAACTAGTCCTATCCATGGGCATTCAACACAAGACAACTAGCTAAAGTGAAGGACCTAAGACACTGAACAGTCTTTTTCTCATATAATTCAGAGACTTAACATATACACTCTTGGGTGCACCATAATGAGGAACATTTTCTAGGTGCTTTCCTAACTGGGTAAGAAAACAGCGTTGTGTTTCAAACCCAACAGAAGCATTACGCTAATACTGACACAAAACTTATTTTCCTCTTGCAAATGTTCATCGTGATTGTGTGGATAATCTACCAAAGTAACATGTATGTGCGATGTATATAAACAATGATTTTTTTTGCATGCACATCTCTAGCCTAAATGATGCATAAGGAGTATGCATAGATGATGCGTAAATGACGCACAAACGACACATAAGAAATCGCATAGACAAGCGTGATTCTTTGACTTTACACACTTTTTTAACACAATTCAGTAAAACACTATGAAAGCTTGAATTCAATATAATGATGATGTATCAATATGCTAAACTACTTCCTAATGCAAATGGATACTGTTACCGTGTGAATTATATCAAGCAACATAAATAAATGAAGGTAGAATCCAAAATGATGCACTTTCCTAATGCAGATAAGAGTGATTCTCTCTAACGCAATTTAGCAACCAATGCAATAAAAACCAAATGAAGCTTAAATCCAAAAAGCATTGACATGTTGCAGTGTACAATAATTACTTCCTAATGCAAATGTGGAATGTGATTGTGTGAACAATATATCAAGAAGTTGCATAAATGATGCAAAGTGAATTCCCTTTTTCTCGCATTTTTCTAACCTTATGGGGTAAAAATGCTATTGAGGTTTGAATCTAAAAGAGCAGTGATGCAATACTATATTAAATCGTTGTCTTAAAGCGGATGCGCTGTGATCGTGTAAACAATCTTTCACGTAATATGCATGAACGATGTATATAAGCGTGATTAATTTCTACGTTCTTCTCTAACCTTACGCAATAAAAAGCTATCAAGCTTGAATACGAAAGTACCATTATGTTACAACTTTCCTAAATCAAAGATTTGCATGCTGCTAAATGTGGCACGGTGAAAGAAGTTATATGTATAAATTTATCATAGAAACATGATTCGTTTACACGCACGTTTTTAACCTACATGCAGGGAATAGCCTATAACTATAAAGGCTTGAATCCAAAGAGAATCATTATGTTACACTACACGTCTATACCCAATCAACGAGTCATTGCAAAATAACCTATCAAGTAATATGTGTAGAAGATGTATATAAGCGTTGAATCCTATTTACGTGCTTTCTAACAAAATGTCGTCCAAAGGCTATATATAAATCTAGACATAATGCATATAAGAATAATATGGTGATTGCATAAACAATGTTTCAAGTGACAAGCATAGTCAAGTGTATACAAGAGTGCTTAGTCTGCAATAAGAACTCACCAAAATGGATTCGGGCTTCTGGAGTCCCACACGTTGTCCCTTGCAAGTAAACTCAGAGGGAAAACTCGTTAGCACATCCAATGGTGGAGGTACAAGGGCTTCAAACCCCGCAGCATCCCAATCTCCTTCATCATCAGCGTTTTCAATGTCTTCGAGGGGAAAATCATCATTAATATCATCGAAGAAATTATCCGTTAGACCCTTGAAGTCTTCTTCGTCAGGTAACCAAGAACCGTTATTCATTTGTCACACACTGTTCCAAAAACAACATAGACATTATAAGAGTAACCAAAGCCAAGCCAAATAACAAATATCTTTCAATTCAATTTCAATTAGCTCACTCAATAGTTTGACTTAAAAGAGTGACCAAACAACAAAACAAGATTACAGAACAAAAATGGCAAAAGAATCTCATCTGTAACAGAATCATAACTAATCTTTAATTTCCTCTTATTAAACAAAAAAGATAGATAATTTCTTCATTTCATAATTAAAATTCAAAAACCCATTTCGAGAAATCATAAGAACAATCTCCTGTTTACATTTTAGGGCGAAAAACACGAGATAAAAAGAATCGAAACCAAACATCATCATCTTGTTAACATTTGTAATTGTTCTCACATAATAAAAAAACCATAAAAACAAAGCGAGAAATCTCCATTTAAAAAAATGTACGAAGGCACGAACCTTCTTCCGATACAGTAGCTTGACTACACAGAACGCATTCCCCAAGCGAGAGCGAGGGAGAAAGAGAGAGAATCTAATTGTCCGAAATTGGGGATTTAGGGATTTTACAAGAAATATAGAGAGAGAGAAAAAGAAGAAGAGAGAGAGAGAGAGAAAAAGAGTTAATGTATATGAGATCTTCAGTGTGTCATCTTTAACCAATCGTAAGCTTTTTTTGGCCAAAAATGAAAATAAATTTGCCAAAATTTTATATTTCTTCACTTTAAGAAAGGTAATTACTTCTGTCATCTTTACACTTGCAGGAAATTGAAAGAAAGATTTATGGTAGGATTTCTTTATTCAAAGGATTATATACTTAAGCAACTTATTTAAGAGAAGAAATAAATTAGATATTTTTATACAAAACTTTTTTCTGTATTTTATATTATTATTATTATTATTATTATTAGAGGAAAAAGAAAATAAACCTAGTATTATCAAAACTTATTTTATGGTTGGGATTTTGAATCAATTTTATAGGTTCAAGAATATATTAACCCAATCATATTTGAACATAATTAGTGTAAATGATAATTAAAAAAAAACTAAGAAATTTAGTAGTTTTTTTTTTTGAGAAAAACACAAGGAAATTACAGTAAAACTTTTTGTTAATTGATTTTGAAATACAATAAGACAAGAAAAATATAGTAAAATTTTAGATTTCGTAATCCAAATGCAAATTTTGTTTTCATATATATGAGATCATTTTATATTAAATCTCAATAACGCTAACCTAGTAAGTTACTTTTCTGCAGAAATATTTGTTAGTGGAAGATAACATAAGGGCAAAACTTGGTAATGTTTATTGAACATTTTAAATCCACACGACTTTAGATTTTTAAAATATAGATGCATATTTTGTTTCTATACTCAATCATATGTATGTAGTCATTTCACATTAAACACCAACAACGATAACCAAGTGAACATGGATGCAAAACTTTAGTAGTTTTTATTGAACCTTTTAGATCCACACGACTTTAGATTTTTGAAAGACAAATACATATTTTTTTCCTATACTCAATCATATGCATGAGACCATTTCACATTTGATCATAACAACGCTAACCAAATGAGTTACTCATTCGAAAGAAAAAGTTTTTTGATGGGAGAAAACATAGGGTCGAAGCTTTAGAAATTTTTATTGAACCTTTTTATTTCAATAAAATGATTTTCAATAGTCTACTGAAAATGATGTTCAATAGTTCTAAGATTATAAGTAATTGTACTTATTACCTTTGATCTTTATGATAAAGTGAAAGACGACACCACTATAATTTTCGAGTTAGTTACGTATATATAAAAAAAAATATCGTATTTTGAATAGTTCATTATGTTCTTATGTAATTTAAAATAAAACATTAACAATGTTTGTATAGAAAATAAATTATAGATGAAACAAACAAAAAATGTTTAAAAAGAAAACGCAATAGAGTCATCAACAAATTATCTTCATAATGTCTGTGTATGTTTATATAATTATTAATTTATGTAAACAATAGGACTTTGTGTACATATGATTTTTGTTGAAAATGATAAATTTTAGAACTGTCATTAGTCGTACCTGGAAAAAATTATTACTTACCGTGTTTAGTAATTAATCGAGTTTAATCTGAAAAAGTTATACAGTAGTTTGAAAATATTTCTACATTTTAATTGATTTTTTTGTTTAATATATAATTTAGTTACAATCAATAATAATTGCAAGTCTTTTAGATGGCAAAAATGTGAAGGAAATGTTTTTAAAAAAGTCAAAAAAAAATTAGGTTGAATCTAAGGTTTAGGGTTGGTTTTATGATTCAAGGTTTACAGTTGTTTTTGTTACACTTTGGATTTATTTTTTACTTATATTTATTTTGGATATAGATTTTAAAGTTTAAACTAAATCGGTAAAGCCGAAAAAAGAGCTGAGTTTAACGGCGAGAAACTCCTTTCAAAAGCAAGGCCTATTTCTTAATTAGTATTTTTCTAATTTTAATTTGAATTTAGGAAAGTTTCATAAGTCTCCCTTTTAGTTAAAGATTTCTTAAAAAAAAAACATATATGACATGTTATTATACATTTCATTTTTTAAAATGATTTATTAGATTCAATTTATATCATTTGCAACTTCTGAAAACCTCAATACATTGTCGTTGTAAACAACTTAACAACAATAGTTATAAAAAAAAAAAAAAAAAGTTAACAACAACACACTGAGACTACAATGAAAATAAATAATTCCAATTTCAAGATGATAAATATAGAAAGCTAGTCTCAAATTAAATATAGAATATGATTGTGTCGAGTAGTTAGGAGGGAAACAAAATATCAAGCACATGAACGGCCCACATGTCAAATCAGATGACATGCCTTGAGTAAAGATAGCTCGTAGATCCGATCTTATTCAATTATTGTTTTCTTATCAATATTAATATTATTTCTAAACTCTTATTCAGTTATTATCATTCTGTTGTTAATACTTTTCCTATTAGTCAAATTAAAGATGAAATGGAGAGATCACCGACGATTACGAGAGGAAGTAAAATATGGAGTTTCTTCATGGGAAGGTGGGTCTCATCCTGCCTTTGCTTCCACATGATGGGTTCTATTAAATTTCAAGATAGAGTTTCATTCTTTTCCTTAGAATTATAACACCACCAAAATTTTGGATAGATTTATTGGAATTCGGTTTTGATAATTTCTACAATCATATACCATGCTTTCTAAAATCGTACAAATTGATTCACTATTGTTAAACATTAAACAACTTCTCTTTTCTTTTTTACAATATTATTTAATGATTTGAACATTTTTTTGGACTAAAAAACCCAAAACTTCTGTCGTAACTAGTGTGACGTGTTCATCTTTGGAGTCATCTTATGGGAGCTAATGACTACTTTAATACCATGGGGCCGTCTAAACTCTATTCAGGTACCTCTCAAATTCTCTCCTTATGAGAGTTTAGTTTAATCATTAGAGTGTAGTAAGCTTATCAACTTTTAATTAGGTTGTTGGGGTTATCGGATTCATGGGCCAACGGTTAGACTTACCTGAAAAATAAAATCCCCTGATCTCAAATATAATTCAGGATTATTAGCAAACGTAAGAAAATATATATAAATCGTTTCATCAAATACACCCTCAAAACTATGGTGGTAAGTTGGTAACCTTTCTTATCTGTCCAAGCTACTTCTTCTTCGGCTTCTCATTTGTTGTGTAAAGTTGTAATAATGTGATACTATTTTCCAAGAGAAAGTATCACAAAAAAATCATTGACATCAGAAAATAATATTAATTGGACTCCACATCAATATTGAAATATACTAAAATTATCTAAAATAAATACAAAACATTGTGTTCAATACTGGTCAAATAATAATTTTTAGAGAATATTTTTCAATACTGGTCAAGTAATATTAACAACTATAGCATATTTAGTTAAGCATATAATATTTCAAAACCTTAACTAAATATGCAGAAAAAATACATATCTAATTATGTACAAAGTAATTAATATCACTTGACCAATATTGAAACATAATAAGCTAATAAAGTACTCCCTCCGTCCCACAAAAATCCTTGTTTTAAGATTTTCACACATATTAAGAAATAATTAATAGGTAATCATCAATGATATTAATTTTTTACAGATTACTCTTTCCCATAAATATTAACCAATAAAAATTAAGAAAATTCATATATGTATAATAAATACTTCTTGAACTTTGCAATTTCTTAACATTAATTAACAAAAAGTGTGTTGAAAACTTAAAACTTCTATCTTTGTGAAACAATTTTTTTTTCTAAAACTAGGATCTTTGTGGGACGGAGGGAGTAATTTGTAATACATCTATAGGGAAATAAATCAAAAGATATATTTCAAAACCTTAACTAAAATATGCTATAAAGATACATATTTAATTATGTACAAAGTAATTAATATCACTTTAACTAAATATGCAGAAAAATACATATCTAATTATGTACAAAGTAATTAATATCACTTGACCAATATTGAAACAAAATAAGCTAATAGAGTAATTTTTAATACATCTCTTGGGAAATAAATCAAAAGATATTTTTCAAAATCTTAACTTAAATATGCTATAAAGATACATATTTAGTTTTTTTTTTTTGGCAACAACATATATTGATTAGCTTATCAAAGCCAATGTAGCGGAACATCGTTTACATAAGTAAAATACATATTTAGTTATGTACAAAGTAATTAATATCACTTGATCAATATTGAAACATAATAAGCTAATAAAGTAATTTTTTGCATCTTTTACTAGGAAAAAAAAACATGAACCATATTTAGTGTTTTTATATATTATATATATAATTAGTCTAGGTGAAGAACAAATCATTAAAATATCACTAAAATAATTGCTATCAATATGAAAACATTAGTGGCATTTTGTTTTACTATCATGTTCATCATATCTTATGTTCATTGCCTTCCCACAACTGCTGAAAGTCCGGGTAATTGTTTATTGTTATTCATACCTTCATTTTGTAATTATCATCATTCATTTTGTAATTATCATCATGATGATTTCACTCTTTGTTAATGGGTATTGATTAATGTTAATATTGTATATAGGTTATCGACCTAGCCGAGCTGCGCGACGGACACTCAGTTGCCACCGGTGGACGTATTGGCCGCCTCACGCGTGTGACCGTGAAGCCTGCAATTGGGTTTGTGAAGAAAGACTAAAATATGATCATGGTTTCTGTCCTTCAAGGGCAAAATGTTGTTGTGTTCATATTTGATTGTATAACTAACTAGTGGAAGATTAAAGAATCAATCCAGCAAGAATAACAAGTGACATTTATCAAAAAAAGAAAAGAATAACAAGTGATAACAAAGAAAATAAAGGAAAAAATTACGACAAAGATGCATCCAAAACCGAAAAATATTTCCGAAGTCCATCAAAAAAGATCGAAACCAAACTTAACAATTGATAAAAATAAGATAACCTAAAATCAACACCATCAATAATAACAACGGCGAAAAAAACTCTAGCCCTTCTTTACTCTAAATTTATATTTTTTAATTTTTTTTGTTTAAACTGATTGTTTGTTTTTTCTTTTAATCTTGCTTTTGAACAAGTTCATTTTACAAATTGATTTCCTTAAAATTTTTCAAATTGTGTCCATTTTATCAATTATCCGACGAAAATAAAGACCGTACACAAACGCAAGTACAAGTTGTCATTGGCGAGAACTCCAAAGTCTCCTGAAGTTCTAAAAGGCAACTGAATGTTAAAGCAGAGCCGTCAGATCTTAATGGAACGGCTAATATTCACTTCATTTTCTCTTTCTCATTTCCAATAATATAAATACAAAAATCCCTAAAAAAAGGCGCAAACAAAAAAGCAAGGTAACCAGTCGTTGTATAGCTGTTTGTGAATTATATCAGTGTGACCATCAAGATGTTCGACCACACTGCCTTGGTAAAAACAGAAATCCCATCTGCAAAGTTTGGAAAATTTAGTTTACAAAAAAGTAAACAATTCTTCAAGAAATACAACAGAAGCCACATTTGTTTATGATCTATAATTTTTAACATCTTTGGCTTCCTAATGCAGATAAGAGTGATTCTTTCTAACGCAATTTAGCAACTAATGCAATAAAAACCAAATGAAGCTTAAATCCAAAAGAATTGACATGTTGCAGTGTACAATAATTACTTCCTAATGCAAATATGGGATGTGATTGTGTGAATAACATATCAAGTTGCATAAATGATGTAAAGTGAATTCCCTTTTTCTCGCATTTTTCTATTGAGGTTTGAATCTAAAAGAGCAGTGATGTAATACTATACTAAATCATTGTCTTAAAGCGGATGTGCTGTGGTCGTGTAAACAATCTTTCACGTAATATGCATGAACGATGTATATAAGCGTGATTAAATTTCAAGATAGAGTTTCATTCCTTTACTTAGAATTATAACACCACCAAAATTTTGGATAGATTTATTGGAATTCGGTTTTGATAATTTCTACACTCATATACCATGCTTTCTAAAATCGTACAAATTGATTCACTATTGTTAAACATTAAACAACTTTTTTTTTTTTACAATATTATTTAATGACTTAAACACTTTTTTGGATTAAAAAACCCAATACTTCTGTCGTAATTAGTGTGACGTATTCATCTTTGGAGTCATCTTATGGGAGCTAATGACTACTTTAATACCATGAGACCGTCTAAACTCTATTCAGGTACCTCTCAAATTCTCTCATTATGAGAGTTTAGTTTAATCATTAGAGTGTAGTAAGCTTATCAACTTTTAATTAGGTTGTTGGGGTTGTCGGATTCATGGGCCGACGGTTAGACTTACCTAAAAACAAAATCCCCTGATCTCATCTATAATTCAGGATTGTTAGCAAACGTAAGAAAATATATATAAATTGTTTCATCAATTACACCCTCAAAACTATGGTGGTAAGTTGGTAACCTTTCTTATCTGTCCAAGCTACTTCTTCTTCGGCTTCTCATTTATTGTGTAAAGTTGTAATAACGTGATACTGTTTTCCAAGAGAAAGTATCACAAAACATCATTGACATCAAAAAGTAATATTAATTGGACTCCACATCAATATTGAAGTATACTAACATTATCTAAAATAAATGGGTTGCCTCTATAAACCTACCCATACTTATTGCTTTCCGAGCTTTCGAAATTCCTACCCAAACTTTTCGGCTCTTCATAAAACTACCTAAACAAAATTTTTCTTCTTAAACCAACGTGTACTTTTTCGTTTTATGTATAAACCCGCCTCTCCAATTGATTTGAATAATTGAGATTTATAGGGTTCTTCAAATTTTCAAATTAAACGTATACCAGAGTGAAATCGGATGATTTCAAATCGATTTCCAGATTCCAAATCGCATGGTTGTGTATGGAGGATGAAATCGATTTGAAATCTTGAAGAACCTTAGAAATCGATTTGGCCCCAAGTTGATTTCAATTTATCTTGAATATTTGATTTTTGTTTTCTAAACTAAACAACATCGAATAAGTGATTGGTTTTGGTTGGGTCACGTGTAGTGAAACACCCCGACCCGTTTTTTTTTTTTTTAATACATCATTAACTAGTGATCCCATACTCACTAATCAACCTAACGAGCACCCAACATCGCAATAATAACAATACTCAGTGGAAGCATAACATTAATATAATCAATACTCAACCAGCAACCTAAGCGTCAGTTCTATACATCCCCTGTTACAGAATCTAACAACTTAGCGTAGCCCAAACACCCATAAGCACATCACACAAGTCCCTAGATCATCCTCCTCCTCATTGCCATGATCCCACGGTCACACAAGCCTTTACCTGCATCAACAACACAAATGAGATGCGTAAGTATTATAAGAAATACTTAGTGAGGCAATCCTCCCAAGCAACAGGCTATACACACAAGCGATTAAACTCAAAACACAACAAACAAGCAAACCAGTCAAACTGCTCGGCCCGTGTCCATCGACACAGCCCTCTAGTGTCGATCGACACTGCCCACGATCTCACTCGATCGACACACTCCCCTTGTGTCGATCGACACAACCCTCTGCGTCGCACAGAACGCCTCCATGCGATCTCTTCTCCTCGACAACTCCTTTTCAAAACTCCACAACTCAAACCCGGACCTTACAGAAGCCACCAAAGCTCCCCATAACACAATCAAACAATCCACATCAAGTGAATCCATCAAATCATCACAACAATCACATAAAACACACAATAACAAAGATCTAATCGCTCAGATAAGCCATGGTCATGCACTCACCTCGAACAAGAAGATTCTGACAGAGAAACAGCAGGAAACGACCCCAATCCTAGCTGTCCACGACACACCAGCCTCAGATCTCCTTCTCCACAGGAAGATCTCTCAAGAAAGGCACCAACCTCGCAGAAAAGCCTCCAGAAACTCTCAGGAACTTTCTCTCTCTTTTCTCCTTTAAAGAAACGACAAAGAGGCTTACTGAAACCCTAGGTCAAGTTTCTGCTCCTTATAAACGAGTTATCTAGGTTTTCCATTAACCAAACCGATCAAACCGTGCGTTTTCACCCGAAACCCTAATTGCACGATTCTTAGTGTCGATCGACACACCCTAGTGGTGTTGATCGACACCCGCACTTAAAAGTTGGGACACGGGCGTTATAATTCTCCCCCACCAAAAATAGATTCGTCCTCGAATCTAGCCACACTGCCCATCAGTCAAGGATCTCCGTGCAACCAACACTACGATCCGCACTCCTCCGACTGAACCTCAAACCAAGTCTCTGTCCAGTCAATATACTCACGATTTACTAGTCATTGTTGCTCACAACTCCCTCACTCTCAGACCGCGGTCTTCGAGCACATACCGACTCACTCTTAGGCCTCTGTCTTCGAGCTATGGTATCTCAGTACCTCAGGCCATGAACTCACTCTCAGATCGTCACCTTCAAGTTCGCTCTCGGATCGTCACCCGATGCCCTCGTACCCCTCTCACTCTCGCAACACAAAGTCCCTCGAGCTATCAACCTCAAGAGCATACTCCACTCCTCTCAAGTTGTTGGAACCCTCATGTCCCTCGAGCAACAATCCTAATTGCTTTCGAGCATATCTCCCGACTAGACCTCCAGGACATCACAACCACACTTCTGGGAAACTTTCCAAAAATAGATGGGATAATCCTAATTGATTCCATAACGTTCCTTAACGGCTGTTAAACCGCGGGTTCAAATCCACCAATAATTTAAAGATGGGATAATTTTAGACCAAAAATAATGAAATAACGTACTTTTATTCCAGCCAAAAAATCTTGGGTATTAAACGTCCAAAAAAAATGAGGTATTTTTCGAGATTTTTTCAGTTTATATTTAGTCTGTAAATTAATTGTGTTATTTTCCCAGATTATATTGAGTTTGCTAGATGATGATTAGGAGGAGTCTCTTCAAAATACTTCATAATACATATCAACCTTTGGACAAGAAACCTCGTTTGAGGATGGCCCTTGATGTTGTAAGACTCTGATCTTCCGAATGTTACTTACAATGAAAGGAAAACATATGAAAGGCTGATCGAATTTGGGTACTCTAAACATATGAATTACTTAACACCGCATAAATCCTCCAATAGTACATAGAGACTTGAAATATAATTGTCCAATCTACCTGTGGACAGGAACTGGAATGTCAAGGTACAAAGGCTTCATTTTCCTCCACAAGTCACACTCGTGAGGACTTGTAAAAATGATTAAATTTCTTTACTTACAAGTTACAACTCTTTTTTCCCATAGTTTGGAGACTTTGGGTTGTCAGAGTGGAAGAACGCTACCTTCTTAAGTACTGAATTCGGGAACGGAACAATAATGTTTCACAAAAGCCATTTCTAATTCTCATTATCCACAAATCATTTTTGAATTTCTGTAACTAAACTTTTTTCATTTTCGTCTATGTGCAACTGCAGTGGATGGCCCGGCCCTGAAGTTATAAGAAATGAACCTTCAAATGAGAAATACGTTCGATATAATATTAACCATTTCTTGTTCTTTTTTCTTTTGTTTTTTACAATATTATTTAATGACTTGAACACTTTTTTGGGCTAAAAACCCCAATACTTCTGTCGTAACAAGTGTGATGTGTTCATCTTTGGAGTCATCTTATGGGAGCTAATGACTACTTTAATACCATGGGACAGTCTACACTCTATTAAAATATGCGGATCTTATCTATAATTCAGGATTGTTGGCAAACGTAAAAAAAAATATTTATAAATTATTTCATCAAATACACCCTCAAAATTATGGTGGTGAGTTTTTATAATGTGTGTTCAATATTCTTGGAACGGTGATCCAGCAAAACGACCATTCTTTTGAAGAATTAATTAGTTAGATGAAGAGATTGTTCAGCAAACAGGGTCAAGTGCGCAAGAAGATGATGATTGAAAAGGTAAAATGTTTCATAGTTAAAAGTATAGTTCTTCTTCGACTTCTCATTTGTTGTGTAATGTTGTAATAACGTGATAATGTTTTCCAAGAGAAAGTATCACAAAAAATCATTGACATCAGAAACGAATATTAATTGGACTCCACGTCAATCTATATTAAAGTATACTAAAATTATCTAAAATAAATACAAAACATTGTGTTCAATACTAGTCAATTAATAAATTTTAGAGAACTTTTTTCAATACTAGTCAAGTAATATTAACAAGTATAGCATATTTAGTTAAGCATATAATATTTCAAAACCTTAACTAAATATGCAGAAAAATACATATCTAATTATGTACAAAGTAATTAATATCACTTGACAAATATTGAAACATAATAAGCTAATAAAGTAATTTTTAATACATCTATAGGGACATAAATGAAAAGATATATTTCAAAACCTTAACTAAAATATGTTATAAAGATACATATTTAATTATGTACAAAGTAATTAATATCACTTTAACTAAATATGCAGAAAAATACATATCTATTTATGTACAAAGTAATTAATATCACTTGACCAATATTAAAACATAATAAGCTAATAAAATAATTTTTAATACATCTATAGGGAAATAAATCAAAAGATTATATTATTTTGTATCTTTTACTAGGAAAAAAAAATGAACCATATTTAGTGTTCTTATATATTATATATATAATCAGTTTAGGTGAAGAACAACTCATTAAAAACAAGTTGAGAGAATATCACTAAAATAATAGCTATCACTATGAAGACTTTAGTGGCATTTTGTTTTACTATCATGTTCATCATATCTTTTGTTCATTGCCTTCCTACAACTGCTGAAAGTCCGGGTAATTGTTTATTGTTATTCATACCTTCATTTTGTAATTATCATCATGATGATTTCACTCTTTGTTAATGGGTATTGATTAATGTTAATATTGTATATAGGTTATCGACCTAGCCGATTTTCGCGACCGACACTTGACTGCCACCGGCACCCGTATAACGCGTGTGTACGTTTCGACTGCAATTTCGTTTGTAAAAGACAAAGATATGATTATGGTTTCTGTCCTAATAAAAAAAAATGTTGTTGTGTTCATATTTGATTGTATAACTAACTAGTAGAAGATTAAAGAATCAATCCAGCAAGAATAACAAGTGACAACAAAGCTAATAAAGGAAAAAATTGCGACAAATATGCATCCAAAACCGAAATTTTTTATTTCCGAAGTCCATAAAAAATATTGAAACCTAACTTAACAATTGATAAAAATAAGATAACCTAAAATAAACACCAATAATAATAACAATGGCGAAAAAACTCTACTCACTCTTTACTATAGATTTATATTTTTTTTAATATCTTTTTGTTTAAACTGATTGTTTTTTTTTTAAAACCATGTTTTTGAACAAGTTCATTTTAAAAATTGATTTCCTGAAAATAAAGACCAGACAAAAACGCAAGTACAAGTTGTCATTGGCGAGAACTCCAAATTCTCCTGAAGTTCTAAAAGGCAACTGGATGTTAAAGAAGAGCCGTCAGATCTTAATCTAACGCTAATATCCACTTCATTTTCTCTTTCTTATTTCTAATAATATAAATACAAAAATCCCTAAAAATAGGCTACTACATGCGTTGCAGAACAACATACCACAGTTGTAACAATTATGCTTTTTCCTTGTGAATCCAAAAGCCGATTTGCAAGAACTACAAGCGGTCTGGTCAGTCAAAGAGATCTCTTTGTGCAAAAAGATAGCAGTCGTCAAATTCAACCCGCAAGCTATACTCTCTACCAACCTATCACTTAGAGGGTCAACAAGAACCGGCGAATGCCTATCTCTAATGTCGCCTAATCCGAGTTGTCCATTCGTGCCTTTTCCCCAAGTACTATACACATTTCCAAACAAAGTTAGCACAACTACATGATGTGAACCTGAAGCAATGTCCTTAACAAATTGTCGTGTTAGATTGCCTAAAACAACATTTATCGACTTATCCTTTGCCTGCGGACATCCCAACTGCCCGTGGATTGAGCTTCCCATTGTATAAACTGTTCCTGAAATGCTGAGTGCAAGAGTTAAAGTCCATCCACACGAGACCTTTACGAAATCATGATCAATGAGCTCGGTAACACAAGTTGGCACGAGCTTTCTCTTGCTATCCGCATGTCCTAAGCGTCCTTTATCGCCGTCTCCCCAAGTAAAAAGCTTCCCACAACTCTTAGAATTGTAAATTTTCCGGTCAATCGCAGTTTACTACAGGAAAATGTCACATATACAGCGTCCGAAAAACGCTATAACAGGATATTATAGCGGTATTAGGCACGCTATGTTTGCGCCCATTATAATAAGTCTGGAACTTTACATAGCGTTTTTTTGCTTCTGCTATATTATTATACTTTTAGATAGCATTTCTTTTATTGCAATTATATATTTTATAATAGCAGTTAATGAACGTTATTATTTATGGTTTCAGACAATTCACAAACGCTACCATTAGTTTTAATATAGCGTTTGTTTTCTATTATTGTTATTGTACCCAGATTCTGCGTCAATAATTGAATTTTTGTTTCCCATATTAGCTTATTAGATAAACATCAAGTACAAACCAAAACATAAAACATAAAAGTTCATATATAATTGCCACATCAAGTACAAATACAACAAGTTCACCAAGCCAAACAAGTTTTAGTACTACCCAACACAATCCAACATAGAGAAAGGTTCACATATAAACAATGTTTTCATTAGGCCAAGCAATAGTAGTACCTAATGCATCAGCAACAATCTAAAATTATGATATTTGTCTCCATACTTGTCCATCGCCAATCAAGCTGACCTCAACCCAAACCTTGCTGGCATTTGGACCCAATGGATGGCAGTGGACAGTGTCGCTTGGATTGGTTGAAATAACTTTGCCTTCTGCAACTTTTTCTCCTGATCCAGAGCAATCTATGAGGAAGCATTTCTTCTTAGCTAAGTTGCTATTGTTGGAGCTGTTACTTGCACCACTCTACAAATTAAATTGCAGAAATTAATCACAATCACATAACTATACAACACATCATGTAAAAGACAGATTAATGTATAGAGTTTTACCTTAGGTGATGATTCTTTAGTTGGTTCTACTTCTTTAGTTAAGGTTTCAAGAACTTTTATCCTTGACTGGTACTTCTCCTCACGAGCTTTAAACACACTGTTTTGCTGCACAAAGAGAACTCAGAATATAAAACAATCGAACACAATTTACTATTTCTTCGAGGAAAAACAAAATATCGTTCTTAGATGCTCAGATTGAGTTGAAATACGTCTCTCGATTTCCAGCACGACTTTTCTAAGCAGACATGCTACACGCTGATCATTATAGACCAGGTCAGAAGATTTCCAAGCAGCATGAGACAGATGTGTGCATGCATTTTCTTTTGGAGAAAACCATTTAAGCAAAAAGCATCCATATATAGTATGCTCAGGAATCAGGATAGTTAGACTAGAGTACCTGAGGGATTTCACCATTCTTTCTCTCAATACTGTCATCAAGAATTCCATTCACGATACTTAGAAGTGACTGCGTGAAATGAAATTCATCACGTCAAGCGGAATGACTGTGTAAAGAGCCCTTTTCTAATAACATTATGCACATAAACGAGCACATGACAGGAAGAAAAATGTACCCAGTGGTAAAGAATTGGGTAGGGGACGCTGAAATTTGGAATCTGCTAGACCTTTCTGCCTTTCATGTGCAGTTGATGGAGAAAAGGGACTACGGGGAGTTGAATCTCCATGAGAACTGCCTGATTGATCAGTGAGAGAATTCATAATCAATCACCAAAGGCATCGAGGTCGAAAGCAAACTTATGGAAACACTTGATAAAAGCCACAAGTTCATTCTCTATAACAACGCCTGAAACACGATTGTTTTCATAAATAATGAGCATTAGACCAAATCCCATACAAAGAAGCTACCAAACATAAGGCTAGAGAGCAAACTAGTTGAAAGCAAGGAATGCTTAGTATCTTTTTGTTTCCCCCAAGTCAAAAAGATATCAAGTAAAAAACCAGATCAGTATTTGAGACACATAAATCTATGAGGCATCATTATACAAACGTTAAGCTCGATCTACTGTTCAAGGTCAATAAACAGTTATAAGAAACTCAGTTGTAAGTTAAGAAATTATTAGTAATAACAATATAAAACCATACCTTGGAAGCCAAACCCAAGACTTGTCCATGTTACACAGCTCCATGGTCAAACGATTACATACATTTGTGACAAGAGATTCTTATATCAGACTCAATAAACCAACAAAGACACATACAAGAGAATATGACAGAACATATGAGAGAATACAATACTAAAATTACCTATAGATAACAAGGACTTTGTAGAGACGAATCTCCAAAAGAAGAATCGATTATAGTTAGACAAAAATAAAGCGAAACCTTCAAAATTGAAACAAATTTAAACCTTTCAAAAACTTGTAAAGAAGAATCGATTGTACTCAGAGAAAACAAAATCGGATCCTTAAAATTGAAAGATAAACCCTAAAATTTCACAAATTTGTCA
This sequence comes from Erysimum cheiranthoides, assembly GCA_011420285.2. Classification (NCBI taxonomy): domain Eukaryota; kingdom Viridiplantae; phylum Streptophyta; class Magnoliopsida; order Brassicales; family Brassicaceae; genus Erysimum; species Erysimum cheiranthoides. The sequence goes on from CM022182.2 coordinate 10,718,234, forward strand.
AAAAGAAAACAGATATAACCCAAATTTCTCGAAAAGAACTCAGATCTAACCATCTAGATACCATAAATCGAAACCCAAACTGAAACGAATAACCTTAAAAAGTCTCTTTCGAAAACGCAAACCCTAAGTGAAAGATAATCCCTAAAATTTCACAAATTTGTCAAAAAGAACTCAGATCGAAATCTGTACCTTCGATTTTGATAAATCAATTTGCAGACAGACTTTCTGCGAGAGATAAGAGATTTCGGAGAGAGATAAAGGATTTCTGAGAGATAGAGAATCTAAGAATGTGAGATTTTGATAAGAATCTAAGAATTTGAGAGCTAATCAACGGAAGAAATTGAGAGATTTTGACAAGAACCCTAGATCGTAAACTTTTCTGAGAGAGAAGACCAAAGGAAAAGAAGATAGGTCGACTTCTTTTTACTTGTAAAACGACAAAGTATAAGAGAGAAAAGTGAAATGTTGGGCGCTTGTTTTTTACTTAGCTGGGAAACGAAAATTTTTTTTTGTCCGCCTAAACTTTTTACAGCGTTTTAAACCTCGTATTGCTATCTAAACTACTCTTCTAAAAACTGTAACTTTCTAAAAACATAAGATAGCGTTTACAAATTAAGTAAACGCTATCGAAAATAAGCCGTTATACTAACTATAGCAGAAATGAAATAAACGCTATCTTCATATGCTATCTTTACTACATTTTCTTGTAGTGAATTTCCACTATCGCAGCAGTGTGCCATGGTCCACAAGAGACGGATAAAATGCCCGGATCTCATCTATAATTCAGGATTGTTAGCAAACGTAAGAATATCTATATAAATTGCTTCATCAAATACACCCTCAAACTTATGGTGGTGAGTTTTTATAATGTGTGTTCTATATTCTTGGAAACGGTTGATACGATACTCCCAGGGATTATGCACTCTAAGGTGATGAAAGCCATAAACTTTGCATCCAAGAGACTGTGAAGTCTAAAAGATCAAAAGATGTGGAGCGAATGGTCGCACAAGAGCTGCGGAAGACTCTTGATATACCGATGGGTCGATTCTCTGGATATACACACCAAAGTGGATCGACAACTTGCTGGATATACACACCAACAAGGAATGGATAGAGAGATGGATCGAGAGATGCCACAAAGATCTGTGAAAGGATCTATGATAAGTTTGAACCAGCCATGAACATAGATATGCACACCATGAACATGGAATTCCAAAAATTACAAGATATCACATCTTGAAAGAGAGAAACTTCTTTGATTTTTACTGAAAAACAAAGTTTATTTTTATTCATGAATTAAGCCTCATTGTATAGAGGAAATATAACAATTTCGTCCATAACATGCAACACAACTTGGGAATTGAAATTCAGACTCTAAAGTGCATGTAAGAGAGAAAACTACAAAGTAAAATGAACGAAAATATATCTTCCTTGATTGTTTTTGGGCTGAATCCACTTTGCTAGGATTCTCTGATGAACCAAGATTCTAGAACAATTTGATTTGTAGCTTAAGTCAATCTGGTCTTGTCAGAATCCTTCTTTGAATGGACGTAGGTCTGAATTCGCGTAAGCTGGAGATCACCTATTTTGTAAATTGCATAACTCCTTCATCTGAACTCCAGTTGATCTGATTCTTCTTCGAGGAGTTTTGTAATTGAGCTGAGCACATTCTCCAACTGGTTTCATGCATTAATTCATCGTGGTTTATGAGATATCCTTCAAACAATGAACACATGTTGTAATGCTTCCCATTTTATAACCCTTTTTAAGGCCTTCTAAAACCTTATAATTTGATGCAGCGTGATATTTGGAATATTTCCAAATGTCTATTGTTATTATCTTTTAATTAATTATTATTATTATTTAAGAATATTCTAGGTTTTAGGGTTTTGAGATTTATTATAAATAGCCTTCTTAGGCCTATTGTATTATTCAGTTGTTATTGAAATTAGTAATTGAAAGATTTAAAGAGGTTTTCATAAACCACTGTGAAAAGTATTCACAAACCCTAAGAGCTTTTGCGAAAGCCCTGAGAGGAGGACTCTCAAACCCTAGTTATCCGGGTATTCTCAGAATCAACAGATCTCTAGTTCTATCCCTAGAAGCTTCCGCTCCATCATAATTCCTCGTGGTTGAGCAGATACGCTTCAAACAATGAATATATATCCTGATGCTTCCCATTATCATATCAACGGTGGTCCAGCAAAACGACCATTGTTTTGAAGAATTAATTAGTGAGATGAAGAGTCTGTTCCGCAAACAAGGGTCAAGTGCGCAAGAAGATGACGATTGAGAAGGTAAAATATTTCATGCTAAATATATAGTTTACAAAGCAAGGATGTGAAAGAAAAAAAGGAAAGCACCGTCCTAATTACGTACTATACAAATGTTTCATTGTGTTATACCAAATAATGATATATTTTATGTAAATGAAAAAAGGAAAGAAAAGAAAGCTGAAATCTCGGGTTTAGAGCAGAGCTTGTCTCGAGTCATAGTTTGCTTGTTGGGTTAATGAGAGTGGTTAAGGATAGGAAACATATATACAAATGGAATAATACCTCAATTAGTATATCACTGTCTTTAATTAGTTGTTTTCATGTCCATGACAAGTATCCGTTTTTATCTGTCCAAGCTACTTCTTCTTCGGCTTCTCATTTGTTGTGTAATGTTGTAATAACGTGATATTGTTTTCCAAGAGAAAGTATCACAAAAAATCATTGACATCAAAAAGTAATAATATTAATTGGACTCCACATCAATATTGAAGTATACTAAAATTATCTAAAATAAATACAAAACATTGTGTTCAATACTAGTCAAGTAATAATTTTTAGAGAACTTTTTTCACTACTGGTCAAGTAATATTAACAATTATAGCATATTTAGTTAAGCATATAATATTTCAAAACTTTAACTAAATATGCAGAAAAAATACATATCTAATTATGTACAAAGTAAATATGTAATATCACTTGACCAATATTGAAACATAATAAGCTAATAAAGTAATTTTTAATACATCTATAAGGAAATAAATCAAAAGATATATTTCAAAACCTTAACTAAAATATGCTATAAAGATACATATTTAATTAAGTACAAAGTAATTAATATCACTTTAACTGAATATGTAGAAAAATACATATCTAATTATGTACAAAGTAATTAATATCATTTTACCAATATTGAAACAGAATAAGCTAATGAAGTAATTGCTAATACATCTATAGGGAAATAAATCAAAAGATATATTTCAAAACCTTAACTAAAATATGCTATAAAGATACATATTTAGTTATTTACAAAGTAATTAATATCACTTGACCAATATTGAAACATAATAAGCTAATAAAGTAAATTTTAATACATCTATAGGGAAATAAATCAAAAGATATATTTCAAAACTTTAACTAAATATGCTATAAAAATACATATCTAATTATGTACAAAGTAATTAATATCACTTGACCAATATTGAAACATAATAAGCTAATAAAGTAATTTTTAATACATCTATAAGGAAATAAATCAAAAGATATATTTCAAAACCTTAACTAAAATATGCTATAAAGATACTTATTTAATTAAGTACAAAGTAATTAATATCACTTTAACTGAATATGCAGAAAAATACATATCTAATTATATACAAAGTAATTAATATCACTTGACCAATATTGAAACATAATAAGCTAATAAAGTAATTTTTAATACATCTATAAAGAAATAAATCAAAAAATATATTTCAAAACCTTAACTAAAATATGCTATAAAGATACATATTTAATTAAGTACAAAGTAATTAATATCACTTTAACTGAATATGCAGAAAAATACATATCTAATTATGTACAAAGTAATTAATATCACTTTACCAATATTGAAACAGAATAAGCTAATGAAGTAATTTTTAATACATATATAGGGAAATAAATCAAAAGATATATTTCAAAACCTTAACTAAATATGCAGAAAAAATACATATCTAATTATGTACAAAGTAAATATGTAATATCACTTGACCAATATTGAAACATAATAAGCTAATAAAGTAATTTTTAATACATCTATAAGGAAATAAATCAAAAGATATATTTCAAAACCTTAACTAAATATGCTATAAAAATACATATTTAATTATGTACAAAATAATTAATATCACTTGACCAATATTGAAACATAATAAGCTAATAAAGTAATTTTTAATACATCTATAGGGTAATAAATAAAAATTATATTATTTTGCATCTTTTACTAGGAAAAAAAATGAACCATATTTAGTGTTCTTATATATTATATATATATATAATCAGTCTAGGTGAAGAACAACTCATTAAAAAAAAGTTGAGGGAATATCACTAAAATAATAGCTATCACTATGAAAACTTTAGTGACATTTTGTTTTACTATTATGTTCATCATATCATTTGTTCAGTGCCTTCCTACAACTGCTGAAAGTCCGGGTAATTGTTTATTGTTATTCATACCTTTATTTTGTTATTATCATCATGATGATTTCACTCTTTGTTAATGGATATTGATTAATGTTAATATTGTATATAGGTTATCGACCTAGCCGAATTGAGCGACCGATAATGAAATGCTACTCGGTCCCGGGTAACAAGTGTATCGATACACAATGCAAAAAAATTTGTAACAGACTAAATTATGATCGTAGTTTCTGTTCTCCTCAAAATAAATGTTGTTGTGTTGATATTTGATTGTATAACTAACTAGTGGAAGATCAAATAATCAATCCAGCAAGAATAAAAAGTGACAACAAAACAAATAAAGGAAAAAATTGCGACAAAAATGCATCCAAAACCGAAAAATATTTCGAAGTCCATAAAAAAATCGAAACCAAACTTAACAATTGATAAAAATAAGATAACCTAAAATCAACACCATCAATTAGCCCTGGGCATAAAATCCGAAATCCAAAAATCTGATCCGATCCGATCCAAAAAATCCGAATCCGAAACCGAATTGAATAGTCTTAAAATCCGAACGGATAATCAATTCTCCTACCCGAATAATCCGATCCGAACCGAAATCTGAACGGTATATCCGAAAACCCAAAATAAATTAGATATTCAAAAATATTAGTTATAATTTTATATTCAAAAAATAGCAAATAACAAAAAAATATTCGAAATAACCTAGATATTTAAAAAGTTTAAGTTATATTTGTTAAAACTATACAATTTTTTCCAAAATATAACCAATTTTTAAAAAAATAAATGGAATTTTTAGTTTTTTTTTCCAAAAATCCGGTCCGAATCCAAAAATATTCGAACCGAATCCGATCTAAATGGTCATAAAAATCTGAACAGATAATGAGTTATCCTATCTGGATTATCCGAATACGAAAAAACCCGAACCGAATCCGATCCGAATAATCATAAAACCCGAACGGATATTAAATTCTCCTATCCAAAAAATCCGAAACCCGAAATATCCGATCCGAAAATCCGAACGCCCAGGGCTGCCATCAATAATAACAACGGGAAAAAAGCTCTACTCACTCTTTACTGTAGATTCATATTTTTTAATATCTTTTTGTTTAAACTGATTGTTTTTTTAATCTTGTTTTTGAACAAGTTCATTTTACAACTTGATTTCCTTAAAAATTTTCAAGTTCTCTCTCTCTCTCTCTCTCTCTCTCTCTCTCTCTCTAATATTTTCACTTCCAAGCGTAAAAGTTTTTCTTTTTTGTTCTAAACAAATCACATCTAATAATACCCCAGAATCTTATGAAGTTTATTTGTAAATCTCACCAAATCCGATCACTTCTCATTCGTAAATCTCACCAAATTCTATACAAATCAACCAATTATCCTAAAATTCCACTCAAATCACTCTAAATCCAAAACCTATCAAATCTTCTAAAATTATAAATTCAATACACCCCCCTAAGTAATTAATATCACTTGACCAATATTGAAACAAAATAAGCTAATTAAGTAATTTTTAATACATCTATAGGGAAATAAATCAAAAGATTATATTATTTTGCATCTTTTACTAGGAAAAAGAAAATGAACCATATTTAGTGTTCTTATATATTATATATATAATCAGTCTAGGTGAAGAACAACTCATTAAAAACAAGTTGAGAGAATATCTCTAAAATAATAGCTACCACTATGAAAACTTTAGTGGCATTTTGTTTTACTATCATGTTCATCATATCTTTTGTTCATTGCCTTTGTACAACTGCTGAAAGTCCGAATAATTATTTATTGTTATTCATACCTTCATTTTGTAATTATCATCATGATGATTTCACTCTCACTACAAGAAAACCTGCGTTTTGTGACCAAGGAGTGTGACGAAATTAGTGGTCACAAAATTTAGCGACCACTTTGTAACGAAATTGTGACCAATTAACGACCAACACCAAAAACGTGACAAATCGGTCGCAAATTAACGACGGGTCCAGGAAGTCAGAAAATAGTCGCTAATTACTGACTCTTTTGCGACGACTTTAAGACCACCAGTTGTGACGATTTGAAAACATGCGATTTGTGACCACCAGTTGTGACGAAAACCGTGGTCGCAAAATTTAGCGACCACTTTATGACATATTTGTGACTACTTAGCGACCAACATCGATATCGTCACAAATACGTCGCAACTTAACGACGCATACTTGTAGTCTGAGAGTAGTCGCAAATTACCGACTCCTTAGCGACGACTTTGGGACGCATTTGTGACGCTTTTGCGACGCCCGTACATTTATCTTGGCAAATTTATACCATTGTCAATATTAGATGTTCTATAATGATTACAACAACCTTAGACATGGAAAAAATAATCAATGACATACAAATATTTTATAATTCTAAACTTTTATAAGTTTTTCTTAAAATTTTTAAACATTGCCTAATACATTAAGGAATGTTTACTAAAGCTTTCTAATGATTATAACTTTAATGCATTTCATGATTTTATTCATGTAAGGGATTTATCTTGCTCTATTGTTGTAATTTCAGTGAATCTAACATTATAGATGGACTTTAAATCGATCAAAAGCCTTAAAATTCCAAAGAAAAGTTTGTGACTCTCTCATTTAGTCACAAAACGGTAGCGTTTTTGCTACTGTTTCGTAAAGGCGTCGCAAAGTAGTCGTAAATTAGCTACGAATAAACGACGACTTTGCGACCGACACCTGATATTTGCGACGATTTTGCGACTAACACCTGAGTTTGGGACGCATTTGTGACGCTTTTGCGACGCCCGTACATTTATCTTGGCAAATTTATACCATTGTCAATATTAGATGTTCTATAATGATTACAACAACCTTAGACATGGAAAAAATAATCAATGACATACAAATATTTTATAATTCTAAACTTTTATAAGTTTTTCTTAAAATTTTTAAACATTGCCTAATACATTAAGGAATGTTTACTAAAGCTTTCTAATGATTATAACTTTAATGCATTTCATGATTTTATTCATGTAAGGGATTTATCTTGCTCTATTGTTGTAATTTCAGTGAATCTAACATTATAGATGGACTTTAGATCGATCAAAAGCCTTAAAATTCCAAAGAAAAGTTTGTGACTCTCTCATTTAGTCACAAAACGGTAGCGTTTTTGCTACTGTTTCGTAAAGGCGTCGCAAAGTAGTCGTAAATTAGCTACGAATAAACGACGACTTTGCGACCGACACCTGATATTTGCGACGATTTTGCGACTAACACCTGAGTTTGGGACGCATTTGTGACGCTTTTGCGACGCCCGTACATTTATCTTGGCAAATTTATACCATTGTCAATATTAGATGTTCTATAATGATTACAACAACCTTAGACATGGAAAAAATAATCAATGACATACAAATATTTTATAATTCTAAACTTTTATAAGTTTTTCTTAAAATTCTTAAACATTGCCTAATACATTAAGGAATGTTGACTAAAGCTTTCTAATGATCATAACTTTAATGCATTTCATGATTTTATTCATGTAAGGGATTTATCTTGCTCTATTGTTGTAATTTCAGTGAATCTAACATTATAGATGGACTTTAGATCGATCAAAAGCTTTAAAATTCCAAAGAAAAGTTTGTGACTCTCTCGTTTAGTCACAAAACGGTAGCGTTTTTGCTACTGTTTCGTGAAGGCGTCGCAAAGTAGTCGTAAATTAGCTACGAATAAACGACGACTTTGCGACCAACACCTGATAGTTGCGACGATTTTGCGACTAACACCTGAGTTTGGGACGCATTTGTGACGCTTTTGCGACGCCCGTACATTTATCTTGGCAAATTTATACCATTGTCAATATTAGATGTTCTATAATGATTACAACAACCTTAGACATGGAAAAAATAATCAATGACATACAAATATTTTATAATTCTAAACTTTTATAAGTTTTTCTTAAAATTCTTAAACATTGCCTAATACATTAAGGAATGTTTACTAAAGCTTTCTAATGATCATAACTTTAATGCATTTCATGATTTTATTCATGTAAGGGATTTATCTTGCTCTATTGTTGTAATTTCAGTGAATCTAACATTATAGATGGACTTTAGATCGATCAAAAGCTTTCAAATTCCAAAGAAAAGTTTGTGACTCTCTCGTTTAGTCACAAAACGGTAGCGTTTTTGCTACTGTTTCGTGAAGGCGTCGCAAAGTAGTCGTAAATTAGCTACGAATAAACGACGACTTTGCGACCAACACCTGATAGTTGCGACGATTTTGCGACTAACACCTGAGTTTGGGACGCATTTGTGACGCTTTTGCGACGCCCGTACATTTATCTTGGCAAATTTATACCATTGTCAATATTAGATGTTCTATAATGATTACAACAACCTTAGACATGGAAAAAATAATCAATGACATACAAATATTTTATAATTCTAAACTTTTATAAGTTTTTCTTAAAATTCTTAAACATTGCCTAATACATTAAGGAATGTTTACTAAAGCTTTCTAATGATCATAACTTTAATGCATTTCATGATTTTATTCATGTAAGGGATTTATCTTGCTCTATTGTTGTAATTTCAGTGAATCTAACATTATAGATGGACTTTAGATCGATCAAAAGCTTTAAAATTCCAAAGAAAAGTTTGTGACTCTCTCGTTTAGTCACAAAACGGTAGCGTTTTTGCTACTGTTTCGTGAAGGCGTCGCAAAGTAGTCGTAAATTAGCTACGAATAAACGACGACTTTGCGACCAACACCTGATAGTTGCGACGATTTTGCGACTAACACCTGAGTTTGGGACGCATTTGTGACGCTTTTGCGACGCCCGTACATTTATCTTGGCAAATTTATACCATTGTCAATATTAGATGTTCTATAATGATTACAACAACCTTAGACATGGAAAAAATAATCAATGACATACAAATATTTTATAATTCTAAACTTTTATAAGTTTTTCTTAAAATTCTTAAACATTGCCTAATACATTAAGGAATGTTTACTAAAGCTTTCTAATGATCATAACTTTAATGCATTTCATGATTTTATTCATGTAAGGGATTTATCTTGCTCTATTGTTGTAATTTCAGTGAATCTAACATTATAGATGGACTTTAGATCGATCAAAAGCTTTAAAATTCCAAAGAAAAGTTTGTGACTCTCTCGTTTAGTCACAAAACGGTAGCGTTTTTGCTACTGTTTCGTGAAGGCGTCGCAAAGTAGTCGTAAATTAGCTACGAATAAACGACGACTTTGCGACCAACACCTGATAGTTGCGACGATTTTGCGACTAACACCTGAGTTTGGGACGCATTTGTGACGCTTTTGCGACGCTCGTACATTTATCTTGGCAAATTTATACCATTGTCAATATTAGATGTTCTATAATGATTACAACAACGTTAGACATGGAAAAAATAATCAATGACATACAAATATTTTATAATTCTAAACTTTTATAAGTTTTTCTTAAAATTCTTAAACATTGCCTAATACATTAAGGAATGTTTACTAAAGCTTTCTAATGATCATAACTTTAATGTGATCTCAAATATCTAAAACATTACATAATCATATAAGTAATGTTTACTAAAGCTTTTCAAAGATCATAACTCCAATGGATTTCATGGTTTTACTCATTTAATTGATCAATCTTGTTTTATAATCGTAATTTCATTTATTATTCTCAACACTTAAGATCAATTTATTTGCCTCTTAAGCTACAAAATTCATGACAAATAGATTGTGACTCTTGAAATATAGTCACAATTCCGTCACTCTTTTGCGACGTATTTGCGACCTAATTGCGACATGTCTTATTTTCAGATTAAAATTTCGGGTTTTCTTTTAGCGGCAAACCTCCCTCCTAATATTTGGTTTTCTTTTAATATTTTGTGACAATTTTGTAACCTCTTTGTGACTCCTAAGATTTCTAAAGTTAAAACAAAACTCATTCGACACTTAGTAAACCCATTCTAAAGTTTCAAAAAATTCAAAATTCTGTAAAGCTATTAATTTTGAAAACTAAAATGTTTAAACTCCAAATTGCAAAATTATCAAAAAAAAAAAATCATGTTGAGTTCGTTGACAAAAAAAAGAAAAGAAACGATGTTGTGTTCCTATTGGTTAACTCCTAGAGACAGGGATCAGTCTTTCAACTTAATATGGACCGTTGATTAGATTAAATCCAACGGACACAATTGTCCTCCCTTTTTCTTTTTCTTCTTCTTTCATATTTTCGTTACAGTGATTAAATCCAAAAAAAAAAATTCCTTCTCCGATTCTTCTCCTCTTCGCCACCTCTTCTCCTCTCCATCACTTCTTCTCCTCATCCTTCCCTAAATCCACAACATAACTACGACACAAAATATGATGAAGGAGATTTGAGGAAGTTAATCAAAGAATTCAGAGATTCGACCACAACCACGAAGCAAAACGAACAAGATCTAGGTCTATTGTCCGATCGATCCGTGAAGTCAAACAATGGTCCGATTCAACCGGTAGATTTGCTAAGTTTCCCCCTAAGGGAAGCTTCGAATACTTCAACACTCTCGTCCTCCGCGATTGGCTAATCCGTGGCCGTCGTCTCTCGGAGTCCGAATCAGAGTCGTCACTCACTTTCTCCGACGGCAATTCCACTTCTCGCATCAGCTCTCTCGGATTGTAAGTTGCTTTTTGCTCAGATTGTTCGAGAAACTTCTCTGTTTCAGGATAACTCTGATTTTTTTTACTGTTTCAATCTTCTGATATTAGTTTGCATTCCACGACGGTTAAATTGGGTACTCCGGGAATGAGGTTCATGGTGGCGCTTGATACAGGAAGCGACCTCTTTTGGGTCCCTTGTGATTGCTAAAGGAGACAGTGGCGGAGCAGGTTTGTGTCGCAAGTGGAGTGTCAGTTCTTCCCCTCCGCCGTTGAAAATCAGGTTGCAGCCGGCAAGGGAGGCTCGTCGGCAAAAGGGTTGCGACGGTTGAGAAATCTGGTGGTGATTAGGTTTATTGTTGTGGTTGATTTTAGCTAACCGGTTCAACCGGTATTTTGTAATCGGTTCAATTTTGTAATGCTTAACCAATTTCCGGTTTGGGGTGGTTTATTAATATCAAGATATACAGTATACCAATATTTTGTTAACGATGATAAGTTTGCTTGATTAGTACTTTAAATCATCATTTGTTTTGATTAATATCATTTCAAAATTCAAAATTAATCAGATTTAGTATTTCTAAACCGTGACTAATTTGTAACCAAATCAATTCCAAAAATGTGACTATTTTGTGACCAAATCAATTCAAAATGGTGGCAAAGAAGTCGCAAATTTGTGACCAAACCAATTTCAAACACGTCACTAATCAGTCACAAAAGGGTCGTAAAGTTTACTACTACTTTGCGACTACTTTGCTACGGCAAGTGTGACTTATTTGCGACCAACTTTCCGACTACATATTACAGTCCTAAAAGGGTCGCTTATTAGCGACCGAATTTGGTACTCACAAAACAGTCGCAAATTTGCGACTACTTGGGGCAGTCACAAAATCGTCGCAAATTTGCGACCCTTTTGCGACCCTTGTCATTTTGCGACGACAAAAATGTGACTCCTCAAAGTCGTCACAAAAACGTCGTAAACAGGTGTTTTGCGACCGATTTGTGACGATTTCCGGTGTCACAAAACGCCTGTTTTCTTGTAGTGTCTTTGTTAATGGGTATTGATTAATGTTAATATTGTATATAGGTTATCGACCTAGTCAATTTTTGCGACCAAAACATAGATGCTTCTCCGTGCCAATTGGAGCATGTCAGCGTATAGCCTGCAAGGGTGCTTGTAGAAGAATAGGATATGATCATGGTTTCTGTTTTCATAGTGAAAATAAATGTTGTTGTGTTAAGAAGTGATTGTATAACTAACTAGTGGAAGATTAAAGAATCAATCCAGCAAAAATAACAAGTGACAACAAAGCAAATAAAAGAAAAAATTGCGACAAAGATGCATACAAAACCAAAAAATCCAAAGTCCATAAAAAAATATCGAAAAAATTTAACAATTGATAAAAATAAGATAACCTAAAATAAACACCATCAATAACAACAACGGCGAAAAAACTCTAGTGATTGTTTACTATATTTATATTTTTTAAATATATTTTTGTTTAAACTGATTGTTTTTTTTTTTATAATCTTGTTTTTGAACAAGTTTCTTTTACAAATTGATTTCCTTAAAAATTTTCAAGTTGTGTCCACTTTTACCAATTATCCGAAGAAAATAAAGACCGGACCCAAACGCAAGTACACGTTGTCATTGGCGAGAACTCCAAAGTCTCCTGAAGTTCTAAAAGGCAACTGAATGTTAAAGTAAATCCGTCCGATCTTAATCTAACGGCTAATATCCACTTCATTTTCTCTTTCTCATTTCCAATAATATAAATACAAAAATCCCTAAAAAAAAGGCGCAAACAAAAAAGCAAAGAGCCTTCTTCACCCACTCAGCCTCTCTCTCTCTCTCTGTCTCAGGTACTCTCTTCTTCTTCCTGCAAAATCAATCCTTTAATCCATAGTTTCTTGATATGAGATTTGATTATTGTTGTGTCTAGATCTCGTTATGGAACAAGAACAATCATGTGAAGCAAAAACAGATTCAATAGAGCCTAAAACACCAAACCCTAATGTCCCAGATTCGATTCTGTCTATTGATTCTGATTCTTCTCTTTCCGAAGAAGAAACAATCACACAGAAATACAGAGGAATCGTTACTTTGTCTCCACTCTGTAATCAGTACAAGGATAAGATGAGGATTGATTCTAATTCAATCTCAGATTCTGTTTTGGTATCTGATGAAGAGATTATGGATTCTATTTATCAGAATCTGTTGAGAATCATTTTGCAGATTCAAAATGTAGCTGCTTCTGCTGAGATTTGGTGTTTTGATGGTTGCAAAACACCGCCTCCTTCGTCTCGGAATCTCGATTCGAATATGGTTAATGATACTTGTCCTGGAGCTCCTATGAAGCTCACTAAGATATCGAGGAACATTGATTCTGGATTGAGAAGAAAACTCTTCTGAATCTGTGACATTGAGTTAATCTAGTACTCTTTCTTCTGACCTTTGTTGTAGCTATAAGAGAGCTTTAGGGTTATTACTAATCTGGCTCTGATTTGACTTGTTTGTACAGTCTTCTTAGGCTAAATGTGTATTGCTAGCTAAAGCTAGTTGTTGTCGGAGACATTCAGTTCTGTTTTAAGAAAAACAATCCTTTCTTCAATGTCTGTAATTTGTGTTTCCTGGAACTTATGAACAGTAATGAATTTGGAATAAGTTTTTTCTCTTTTCCCTTTTGGATTCAAACTTACACAAAGGTAATGTCTTTGTTAATAATATGTCAGAGTTTTATCTTTACATCTCCAGACCAGTTGGGGTTTATACCTTTATTGAAATGTTATTGGAGAAGAAGGTTACATTGAAACGATTACAATTTTAGTGTCAAAAGGGTTTTACATTGAGATCTTTCGTTGTGGGGCTGGGCTATTGTAGTGCAAGGATCAGGCAAATGAGCTATGAAGCAAAGAGTTGCAGCTTCAGTTTATCACTCTCTGTTGTTCATTTAGACCAGTCTTACGCGAGGCAAAACAACGGTGGATCCAAAACCGAAACTCAATATACAAATCAATGCTTATCAAATTGTATAAAATATAAAAGAACTAAGTCTATACAAAGAACTTCAGCAGTATCACCATGATCTTATAAATGGAGTTGCATAAGAAGCACCTAAAATGTGTCTATGACATTCAATAGAATTTCAAAGAATACTTTATCTGAACTTTTTTTTTTATCTTTGATTGATTCTTTATGGAATAATTGAAACTGCTTTGGTTGCGTCTAGATGGTTAAACCGACAGGTTCCAAGAAGATATTCTGGGAGCTCCTCTTCGGTATTCGCCTGTACAAAGAAGAAATTGGACACTCAACCTCAAATGCTTCACTAAGTAACAGGAATACCGAAATGGGAATTAAGGTTGAAACTCGAAAACTTGTTTACCTGTACCAAGAACGCCATTTCAATCACGAGTTTGTTAAGGTAACCAAGAACAAGACTCACAACTCCTCTTGCAACAGTTGATGACCCAATATCAACGCCCAGCTGAAAAATAACAGAGGAGAAGTGTAACAAATTAGATTCTCTTTCGATACTCCAAAAATTTACCCGAACCTGATGTCACTGTTGCGGCAATTACTGATTCCTATTAAGACCTTAAATCCATCCCTACTGTGTTACCTCAATATAGTTCTTTCCCCTGAAGTAATTGATCTCCAGGGCTTGACCAATAAGGCATGCTTTCTTTCCCACACTCTGCTTAACTATCCAAGAGCCCTGAAAATTTCGCAAAACCCAAAGTCGGGTATAAATACATTGGACAGGCAAAGAATAAAAGGATCTAAATCTTTTACACCAACCTTAGATATGTAAGGAATGAGCTTGAACCTTGAATTCCTATATGCGTCATCACCATTAACAAAGCTAACTAGCAAAGGATGCTCTTCAATGGGAGTACTCATCATGTAATATAGCACAAGGCTGTACGTTGTTGATCCAGGAACCTATTATTTCATCGAACAACTCATTGATTCTTTTACGGACAAATGGAAAGGCTGAAAAGAAAATAAGTGGTTGCAGGAGTGTCTTCGTACCTGTATATTCACGATGAAAAAGAACTCTGGTCCACCTTTTGCTGCATATTTCTGCATTTAAAAAACTTGTAAGACTTCTAATAAAAAGTAAGAGGGGGCCAATATCTATCAGAACAAACAATAATAATTAGAACCTGAACTATGCCTCCTGGACGGGACCCCAAATCATCCTCCCGCTTGTCAGATTTTAGCCAGTCTGCAGCTATCATTTCCATCAGTGTACCCTTTGCCTTGACCTGGATCCACCAGAAGAGAATGCTTACAAATTGAGTAACATTATACAGATTGATATATTCAAAGCATCTAAGAAAGCCAAAGTTATTTGCTTTTCTTTACCTTCTTCTGGTCATCAAGATAAGTCTTTCCTCGAATGAGAAAAGTAGAGGGGTCGGTTGTTGTCCAACTACAAGGCAAAGCACAAGTAGGATCAGTTGGAAGCGTGGTTCCATAGCAGCAAGGTGGGCTACTCTCTTCCCTCGCCTTCTCATGCAGGTCAACATAACCCCTCTTTTGAACTGATCGAGAAAAAAAATTAGAACCATTAAAACACAGGTCAAAGTGGAGAAAAAGAAAACAAAATGACAAGACACAACTAATACGAGCAGAATTTATCCATGAAACTTAGGATCACCTGCAAGGTCATGTAATTTTTTCACTAAACTCGAAGCGCTATTTAGTTTTGGCTGGCGGGATTCCTACAAGCGGCAAACGGAAAATCAGAACTGTTATCTTTCTGAGCAAATTAAAGTCATGCTTGACGTTGCTACCTGACAGCATGTGTCCAGATCAAAATCTGAGGTCCAGCTGTCATCCAAATGGTCATTATCTGACGGTTCTGGAACGTCAAAAAACTCATCCAAGTCTACAAGGCTAGAGCGCTCTGAGGGAAATTTGTCTCTCTCTTCATTTGCAGTGTCCTTAAACATTTCACTTTCTCTCAGAGAAGAATCACCAAACTCACCATCTTCGTTCTGAGTCAATCTTGCACTTCTTGACAACTCCCCTGACGACAGATTGGGAGGAAAGCTTCCATGTTTTGCCCTAAAAAGCTCTCTCAGGGCTGATTCAACCAATGCGGATGTTATGATAAAAAGAAAAGTGCTAAAACTAAGACAGTTTCCTTAAGAGAATTGGCAACTACCAGAAAGTCTTCCAAGCATTTTCACGGTAATAGATCTAGCTAGGGATGGCTTCACATAAGATCTCCAGGACTTCCAATCAACAGCAAGCATGTGCTTCACAACTGATTGGTTTCCGTTTTCTATGGGAGAAATCACATAACCGCCACCTGTAATACAAAGGAGAAAGTGTCATCTTGCTTTGATTCTCTATCCAAAATAGCAACTGAAAACATTAGTTACACAAAAGAGATCGATAGTTGAAATGGATTAATATGTGTTGGCCCAAACCGACGCCATATATAATATTAAGACACTGAAACAAAAGTAGGATTTTGTGAAAAATGAGAATTGAGAAGTAAAACTTTGTATCTTCTCTTCAAAAACACTCTATCTAACTAATGATAACAGAGTATAGAGATAAGTAAGTTTCTGCAAACACCAAGGTAGATGCAAAAACCATTGGAGGCTGAGATGTCAAATTTACATGACAGTACACCAAAGGGCTAATGAGCAGTTGCAAGTATGAACATGTACGGAAATGCAGAAACTAATTTTGTTTTAACTTAAAACTAGGCGTACATTACTTTTAAGGCACGCACGCACATAGCCTTTCTGAGGTAGACACTTCTTGTGAAATACGGAATGATAGAGAATAACTGCGACAGAATGAACAAAGGAGGATAAAAATTTAGTCAATGGAACACCTGGCATAGTCAAATGAACAATTATTTCTATTAATTGTTACAAACCATATGTTCCATCATCTTCCCTTCTCCAGTAACGCCGCAGCGAAAAATCTCTTCTCTTCATACCCCTGTTACTACAGCATGTTAGTAATAACACAAAGACAGACGCGAACTCTGGCAGAAAAAGTTGAGTAGCTGACCAAGGTAACCAGTCGCTGTATAACTGTTTGTGTATTATATCAGTGTGACCATCAAGATGTTCGACCACACTGCCTTGGTAAAAACAGAAATCCCATCTGCAAAGTTTGGAAAATTTAGTTTAGAAAAAAGTAAACAATACTTCAAAAAAATACAATATAATCCAGAAGCCGCATTGTTTATGATCTATAATTTTTAATATCTTTGGCTTGCTTGTCTGGAGAGTGGCAGTAGTACTTACTCTGATCTTGAGGGTCCAAGAGAAAGAAGCGTTTGGAAAATAGTTTCTGAAGTTCCATCAACAACCCCAACAGCCATGATAGCCGGATGATCATCCCACTGTAAAGTCAGGCAAAGGAATCATCAAAACATGATTCCTTCCAAAACCCAATGAACATACCTTTTCAACAGATCCAGACTGAAAAAGATACTAACCCTTCCAAGAGAGTCTCTCTCTTTTGCCTCTTTGAAAAGCCGGAGACCTGTATGCAACACATGTTAAAACTACGCATTCCAGCCACAAAAAGCAATGAAAATCGTGTATGCACCATACCGTTTTGACAACCGAATATTGTCCATGGAGAAGGCGCAACAACATCAGTTGTAACAGGATCCACTCTTGCAGACGGCCGGAGCGTCCAGTCAATAGAATTTGAGTGATGGTCCGGAACTGAGCTACTAAGTCTGATTTTTGACAATATTTCATTATTCTTAAGTAACCACAAACCATTATAGGTGCTAAGTAACTCGCTAAAATTTACAGGAACTACTGCCTCAGCACAACAGTTGAGATTTACCTCAGAGAGTCCCATCGGCTCCTCGAACAACTAAAAACATCTCCTGGAAAAGGGGCACCCTGAACAAAATATATAACTATAAGTCTCTATCCTCTAAAGAGAAGAGCTCTTAACTTGTTACTAAAATGCCTTGTATAACCTTTAAAGCCGCCTCTTTAATTAAATTGATCCACCTAGCTGCATCCTCAGGACTACTTGCTCCTAACTATACATCAATTAAAACAGAAAGCTTTACATATGAAAAGACAAGTTCATCATCACAACAAGTTCCAAGCAAAAACAACAGAAATTACCTTACCTTGAGCTGATCATTGTGATTCGAGGTATTGTATAGTGTAAATATAAAGAATGCCTACAAGTGACAAACACAAACACCATTACAACAAAACCAACTAAGATTTTAAAATCAATCACATCCAAAAAAACACAACACTCTTCATACTTTTCTATGAACACTTTCTCTCCCATTGTCAGTAACACGAATACAAGAATCTATCACTGCACTTCTTCCAGCATCCTGTAAAAAGCCAAATTTTCAGATTCTACAATTCAAACACAAAATGGAGATTATGAACAAACCAAACACAAAATTGCAATAAAATGAACCTTGTTTTTAGAATCGGAGATGGATTTGAAACTCTTGAGAAGATGATCTTTAAGAACAAAGTAACGTTTTCTAGAGAAATGTAATCCGAATCGATTAGATCGAATTATATACAACCAACCTTCCATCTTCGTCTCGCTCTCGTTTTCAGACCCAAAAGCCATTAGAACTCTAAACCAAAGTGTCAATTAAACCACAAATAAGAAAAAACTCACAAAAGCTTTAACACTACTATAAGAACCCTAGAAGTTTCTTGATTTCCAAGGAAAATTATTCCAATAATCAATCCAATAAAGAAGACAAAACCCAGAAGACCCACCTCGAAAACCTAGAAATTTCTATCGAAACCACAGAGAAAGTTTCTTGTTTTCTCCGTTTTATGATACAAATCGATCCATAAAACGACAAACCCAAAAAGGAAAAAAAGAAGGATCTAAGAGTAAGACGAAGATGACGAAAGGTGGTGAGAAGATTGGATTTTTTTTTAATGGGTAACTAAGATTTCATTTCAATTGATCTCTCTTCGTCATCATCGCTTTTCTAATTTCTGGAAATTTTTCTTCAATCAGTTTTTTTTCTCTGGTAGAGAAGAAAACTGCAAAATTTGGGAGTATTTGCAAAAAAAAGTGACAATTAAAGGTTAGGGACGAATAAAATGATTACAAATTATACGAAATGACGTTAGTACCCTCTTTTGTGTTTCTTGATAAATTTCTGATTGGTGGGTTCAATTTTCTTTTTATTTTTTGAACGTTATTGGTGGTTCAAATTTATCACAATTTACTTTACAAAACTTTTATTTTTGCCTTTTTTGATATTAACCTGTTTTTGTTTTTCTTGACTCATCACCACTGTTGTAATTTGGTTTCACTTTTTTGGCTTTTTGAATTGACTATGACCCAGACCCACTAGGGAAACAATTAAGAAAATATAAAGTTATTGAGAGAAGTGATTAATGAAGATGGAATTTTTTTTTCTAAAAAATTAATTATTAGAATAAATGGTAATTACTCATTGAGAATTTTGTTGTTAATCATTTTATGATGGTTTTTCTGCAAAAATTTTATGAGTTTTCAGACAAAATTTTATCTTATAGTTACAAATTTTAAACCAATATTTTGCAAACTACTAATGGATTCAAATCTTTGACTTTAATTGTAAACACGTGCTACTTAACCATTTGTGCTATATGTATTTTTTTTGTTATAATAACAAAAAAATTATTTGAAGTATTTTTTTACAAAAATTTTCAAGAAATTTTCGTAAAAATTTATCGGAGTTTGATCGTCACTAAGCGGTGAGCTTGACGTTTTAAGTCGTCGAAAGTATTAGAAAAGGTGAGAAAATAATATATGCTCATAAAAGATTATGTGGATATGAAAGTGTTAGAAGTGTTTGTAAATATTTTTTCTTTTCAAAACTAAGTTTTTCTTGAAACAGTGAAAATTGAATGATCCCAAAAATGATGATCATCCGGTACAAAAGATTATTATGTAAAGGTGGTCCACATATCAGCTTCCTGCATGAGTCATGCTGAATAAATTTGGCATAGTAGTGATCTCGTACACACCACCAGATCATCTGCATAATTATACCATCATAATGATGTTTTGGGACACTTTCTTTGGGATGTGCTCGCTATGTCTTTTGTCATCAACTGAATATTAGCAAGTTGCAAAATGTATCGAACAAAATACATAGACACGTAAAAGATAGTGCCAAAACTAGGTTTAGAATAGAATTTCTTGAGTATTATTGATGTACAGGTCTGTTTATATAGTACAAGAGAAGGACTTAAATGTAAACTCTACAAGATACACATAGATACGAATATATCAAGGAAGGGAAGATCATGATATCGTAATACTCCCCCTCAAGGTGGAGCGTGTAAGTCGATAACGCCCAACTTGGACTGTAGATATCGGAACTGGTCTCGCCCAAGAGCCTTTGTAAACAAGTCAGCAGGCTGTTCTCGTGTAGAAAGATATGATGTAACGAGATTGCCAGAGGTAATTTCATCGCGAATGAAGTGACAATCCGACTCAATATGTTTGGTACGCTCATGAAAAACCGGATTAGCTGCGATGTGAAGAGCAGCTTGGCTGTCACATACGAGGCGCATAGGATGACTGTGGGACACGCCAAGGAATCGAAGTGCTTCCTGAACCCATAATAATTCCTGACACGTCATAGCCATAGCTCGGTATTCGGCTTCAGCCGATGAAAGAGAAACACGGGACTGTTTCTTTGTCTTCCATGAGATAGGAGATGTGCCGATTTGAACAACATATCCCGTCAAAGAATGACGATCAAGTGGACATGAGTTGAAATCAGAGTCGCAATGAGCCGTTATTTGCAGCGGAGAGGACGAGGATAGAACAATACCTTGTCCCGGAGAACCCTTCAAATACCGAACTAAGCGAAGAGCAGCTTCCCAATGATCAAGCAGAGGAGTTTTCATAAACTGAGCTAGGATGTTAACAGCGTAACAAATGTCTGGTCGGGTATGTGTGAGGTAGACAAGACGACCGACCAAGCGACGATATTGAGAGGGATCAGAATAAGGCGAACTCGTAGAAACCGCAAGTTTATGGTTCTGTTCCATTGGTGTGTCAGCTGGGCGAGAATCTAGAAAGCCACATTCCTTGATGACATCGAGACAGTATTTTCTTTGCGAGAGATAAATACCATCATGCCCTCTAGCAACTTCAAGGCCGAGAAAGTATTTCAACGGACCAAGGTCTTTCATCTTAAAACAAGAACTCAAATAAGCTTTAAATTTGGAGATAAGCAAGGAGTCATTGCCGCATATAATCAGGTCGTCGACATATACAAGGACATGAAGAAGAACATCACCTTTCTTGTAAGAGAAAAACGAGTGATCCTTAGGAGACTGACGAAAGCCGTACTCAAGTAGAGCTGTAGACAGTTTAGCAAACCAACACCGTGGAGACTGCTTGAGGCCGTAGATAGATTTCTTTAGTTTGCACACCAAGTTGGATTGTCGGTGTGAAAACCCGGAGGAGGCTTCATATATATAACCTCATCGAGATCCCCATGTAAGAAGGCATTGTGGACGTCCATCTGGTGTAGTTCCCAGTTCTTAATCGAGGCAACACTAAGAAGAAGAAGAACTGATTGCATTTTGACAACATGAGCAAATGTATCCGAATAATCCACACCTTCCTTTTGATGATTGCCAAGAGCAACAAGGCGTGCCTTATAACGCTCAAGAGTACCATCGGCATTATATTTAAGACGATAGACCCATTTACAACCGAGGGCCTTCATACCAGGAGGAAGAACCGTAAGATCCCAGGTATGATTTTCTTCTAACGCAGTAACCTCCAACCCCATA
This sequence comes from Erysimum cheiranthoides, assembly GCA_011420285.2. Taxonomy (NCBI): domain Eukaryota; kingdom Viridiplantae; phylum Streptophyta; class Magnoliopsida; order Brassicales; family Brassicaceae; genus Erysimum; species Erysimum cheiranthoides. The sequence goes on from CM022182.2 coordinate 10,740,126, forward strand.
GCTTTACACCATTTCTTGTCACGCACAGCTTGTTTGAAGGAAACCGGTTCCTCAAGCATGTTCACAGCAGCTAGAAAGATCTGATGTGCTTCAGAAAACCTGTCACATGAAAAAAAGTTTGCCATAGGATAAGGAGAAGTACCTGAAGATGATGAGAGTTGAGGAGGCAAAGTAGGGACGGGGTTATCACGACGTGCAGAGTTGGTGACATATGGATTAAGCCGCACCGACCGTTTCTTTTCTCGCAAACCTTTACCTAGTAACTCAGGTGGTGGAGTAGGATCAACAGCGGATGTAGGAGGGACAGAGGGAGTAGCCACATTGTCCACAGGAGTTGGATTAATAAGCGCAGGATCAGGTGGAACTATCTCCGGAGGAGAAGATGAGCTCCCCCTGTCGTCCAAAGTTACTGGATGTATATCGTGATAAATATCATCATCGTCAGCAGAGACAAACGGAGGTGGTGAAGGTGGTGACACAGCAGGTGGCGTGACTTCAATGTAAGGGAAGATCTCTTCATTGAACACCACATCACGAGAGACAAAAAAATCTTGTTTTTCAAGATCATACACACGCCATCCTTTCTGAGCATGAGGGTAGCCAATAAAAATGCAGCGACGACTTCGTTCTTTAAACTTGTCATGATCAGCAGAATGACGCTTAGCAAAGCATAAACTTCCAAAGACGTGAAGATTTTGGTATGTTGGAGGCGTTGAATATAAGATCTCGTACGGAGTCTTATTATCGAGCAAAGGAGTGGGGGTGCGATTGATTAAGTAGGCAGCTGTAAGAACACTTTCTCCCCAAAACTTAAGAGGTAAGTTGGCTTGGAACAGTAGGGAACGAGCCATGTTGAGAATATGACGATGCTTACGCTCGACACGACCATTTTGTTGAGGAGTGTAGACGCAAGAGGTTTGATGTGTGATTCCGTTGGTCCTAAAAAAATTTCGTAAGCAAAGGAACTCACTGCCATTGTCACTTCGGACAGTCTTTACGGGTTTGTTGAATTGGCGAGATGTCATGGCAATAAACTCTTTCAATCGAGTTAAAACTTCAGCTTTTGTGAGAAGAAGAAAGACCCAAACTGCCCTGGAATGATCGTCGACAATTGTGAGAAAGTAATGTGCGCCACAAGACGAGGCAAGTTTGTATGGTCACCAAATGTCACAGTGAATCAAAGAGAAACAATCATCCGCTTTATTAATACTGTCTTTAAAACTTGAACGAGGTTGCTTTGCTTGAAGACAAACCTCACAAAAATCCTCAAAAACACAACTAGAAGAATCAAAACCATCAAGAGTAGCTAGAATAGTAGATAGAACTTTCTTGGATGGATGTCCCAAACGTTGATGCCAACTCTTCGTACTCTTGTCTTGAGCAACCCGATGCGCACTAGCTGAAACAGATCCACGAAAATGATAAACCCCGTCCTTTTCTTCACCTGCTCCAATCACCATCTTCGTAGTACGGTCCTGTATAAGACAAACTTTATCAGTGAACATGGCGAAACAAGAGAGCTCTTTTAACAATCGAGCCAAAGAGATTAATGTGCAAGATAAATCAGGCACAAAAAGGACGCGGGTTAGAGTCATGGAATCGCCAAGATGCATCGTTCCTTCTTGAGTAGCGTAAGTATGTTTTCCATTTGGAAGCACAATAACAGTACGTGGGATATCATAAGTGTCGGAAAGAAGATCTGCATCCCCAGTCATATGATGGGAGGCACCAGAATCAAGCAAGAAATCAACACAAGTAACATTACCAGACAGTTTGTCATGATGCGGAGCAGAATCAGATTTGAGTAAGTTGACAATGGCAGACCACGTCTCTTTGCTCACGCCAGGCATGTCAAGAAAGTCAGAAGCGTCGGCTTGAGCGTTGTTAGCACGAGGAGTGTAACCACGACCGCGACCACGACCACGAGTAGCACCACGGCCACGACCACGAGTCGAGTCAGACCGACGAGTAGAGTCTCCATGCTTTTCGATCCACCACTCAGGAAGACCATGAAGCTCAAAACACTTATCAACATTGTGGTTGTTACGGCCATAATGGGTGCAAGACATTGGAGTAGTAGATGATGAGGTACGAGTAACGGAAGCGATGGCATTGACACCGGTTTTGACTACAAAACCAACAGCATCGATGCGTTCTTCCCGGGTGCGAGAGACAGTTTGATGACGTTCTTCTGCGATTATCTCAGAGTATACATGATCAAGAGAGAGATCAGTTTCACGGTTCAGGCGACTCAGGATGTTGGTGCGAACTGTTCCAAAACGAGACGCATCTAACCCAATGAGAAATTGATGAATACGACTTAGATCAAGTCTTCGAAGTTGTTGCACCATTTGAGGACATGTGGGATTAGAACAGCAGCATGGAATGATCTGTTCAAAATCATCAAGGTCATCCCACATAGCTTTGAGTTTGCCGAAATAATCAGCAACTTCTTGGCCGTTTTGTGTGCAGGAGGCGATGTCAGATTTGATTTGATGCACTCGGGAAGCATTCCCAATAGAATACCTAGTCTTCAAGTTGTCCCAGAGAGATTTAGCATTATCGATGAAGGAGATATGTTGTTGTACCTTGGGATCTAAACTAGCATAAAGCCAGCCACAAATCATGGAATTTGTTTGAACCCATCGTCTGTAGTCTGGTGAATCCTCTGACGGTTTGAGCAGAGAACCGACTACGAAGCCGTGTTTTTGCTTCGCTTGGAGATTGTTGCGAGCAATCTTTGCCCACTTTTCATAATTGTCTCCAGTGAGATTAAATGGCGTGAGTACGTGTTGAGGATGATCAGAGGTGGAGAGAAAATACGGAGAGGCGGTGATGGTGTTAGCATCGGTAGGACTAGTCGTAGGATTAACCATGGTGGTTGATAGCAGTAGAAAAAGAAGACCGTAAACTCAATATGGAGTTACGATGAAGAAGAAAAAAAACGAGATTTAGGTTTTATTAAGGTTTTAGTGTTTTGGCGGCTCTGATACCATGCCAAAACTAGGTTTAGAATAGAATTTCTTGAGTATTATTGATGTACAGGTCTGTTTATATAGTACAAGAGAAGGACTTAAATGTAAACTCTACAAGATACACATAGATACGAATATATCAAGGAAGGGAAGATCATGATATCGTAATAGATAGCACCACCTTGCACAATTTTATTTACACTTCTTTCGAATTTTGTGTATAATTTAATTTGAACCGAAAGATAAAGTGGTATAGGATGTTAATTGGTATTTTAATCGACTTAACTCTAGAAGATGCTGTCAAGCAGAAGAGACTACCAAACACTTATTCTTTGACTGTTTCTTTGCTCAGTCAGTTTGGAGAGCCTCCGGATTCTCTCATCGTTGCCTTATTGATACCACAATCTCTTTAGAAGAAAAGCTGGATGTGGTTTTGTCTGCAACAATAGCCAGATCCAATCCACAACTACATCAACTTGGCCTCTGGATCCTATGGCGCCTTTGGAAGTGCAGAAATCTTTTGATCTTCCAACACAAAGCACTTACATGGCAGAGCACTTTGGCTCTAGCAAAACATGATAGTTGTGAATGGCTAGCCACACAAGAATATCTTGGGAAGCTACATGAGCCTTCCATACATGTTACATCTGTTAGAGCACCACCATCCCAAACGCAGTGGATGCGACCACTTCCAGGTTGGATAAAATGTAATTTTGATGGATCCTTTGTTAATGGTTTGGCTCCTGCAAGAGCAGGTTGGTTGTTTCGAGATGATATGGGTAACTTCAAAGGAGCAGGGCACGGTATGGGTAGTGTCACGTCCACAGCTTTTGAAAGTGAGTGGCAAGCTTTGATTTTTGCAATGGAGCATGCTTGGATAAAAGGTTTCCGCCGAGTTGTCTTTGACGGAGACAACAAAACCATGTTCGAAGTCATTCATCAGAATATGATACAATTTGGTTCTCTCAATTGGTATCGTGAAATGCTTCATTGGAAGATGAAATTTGATCAGGTGATATTCAGATGGACATCAAGAAACAACAATCAACCGGCAGACCAATTGGCTAAATTCATTGATACTTCTTCCTATTATAGTTTTTCCTCTGTTCCCCCTTGAAAAAACCTAGATAGGCACTCAACACAAAAATTCTCCAAACTCCGGCGCACCGAGTTTCAACTTTATTAGAAATCTATTAAGATGATTACACACTCTTAATTGGATTTACACACAGCCTAAGAACACCCTCTTAGCTTGTGACCAACTGATTTCTAACCTAAACAAAGCAGAGACGATACACAGAGTTTTTCTCTCGTTATCTCTCTCTTTTGATCTCACCGTAGAGTAAACACGTACTCTCTAAAAAACAGAAAAAGCTTTCTCTCTTTTTCTGACTTGAACGGCTAACCCTAGCAGCTCTCCATCCAACCCCTTTTATATTCATAGGGTTGATGAAGACTCTAGGATTCACCTCTTTGATTTGGCCGACTCCAAATCTTCCAATATCCTTGTTTCCAATTTGCTCGTAACTTCCATATATTCCATATCTTCACTTGCACGCATCTTCCACGTCAGCTACTCATACTTGGTCAATATCTTCAACTAAGCACATGGTCCACGTCATCAATTATTGCTTTGTCAAAAGTTCGTCTCACTAAAACAGCTTCTTCCTTGTTCCAGCAACTCTGCAGTCTGAACACTTTTACCTGCAGTTTCATCTCCATTGAAAACTGCACTTACAATCTCCCCCTTTTTGATTGAATTTGACAATCCAAACATTCTTGTACTGAGATATAACTTCTTATCACAAACCAACTGCACACCATACTCAAAGAAGATAGGAAGGTATATACTTCTGCAAAAAATTTATGTATCTCCCCCATAAGTTCAGCATCTCTCTCTTAACTCAAGACCTTCCCCTTCAACTCCAAGTATTCAGTTCAAAAGCTTCGAAATCAGCCCCTTTAAGACTAATCTCCTCCTGCTTGATTGGCACAATTCAGTCAAAAAACACATCCAAAGTGTTAAGAGCAGCAACTCACGTTCCGGTAGTGACAAAGTTGTTCCATCTTGCTTCTTGATGCTTCCTATCCAGTTTGTGTTACCAAAGCCACCAATCTTCCAAAGTGTGTCAGTTGAACAACTGATCTTCATGCTTAATATACCCCACACATACTTAATTGTTTTCAAGTGAAAACCCTTGGGAGTGACCAGAGGCAAACTTGCTTCAACATCCTCTTTCTTCAATGTTATCCTGATCAAAGATCTGACAGACTTGCTGAAACACCCTGCAGCCTGTTCTAGCAAATTTCGAACATACGAATTCTGAACAATAAAAGTTTCTTCTTCGACTTGCTTCACCTGAAGCTCCACGAAATCATTGTGATTTCTTCCCATGCTCATCTGGTCCATTTGTTTCTGCTTAGGCATCTCCAACTCTTGATTCTCAACCTTTGACGTGGCTCGAACGTTTGTCTTTCTTTGACATTGATGTGATGCAGCAAAATCCTTCTTCTCAGCCCTCAAAGATTTCTTTGGTTCATCCCACATGTAGCAATCGTTTCCTGTTCTTATCCCTTTAAGAACCACTTGATTCTCCTCATTTTGAGCCCAACAATTCTCTTTATCAAACAAAACCACCAATCCATCATCACAAAGTTGACTCACGCTGATCAAGTTGATTTGAAGACCCTGAACATAGTACACATTCATCAGCTCTGGTACAGTAGATCCTACGAGATTTCCTTTTCCTTTGATTTTCCCTATGGCACCTCCACCAAACTTCACTTTGCCTTCATCCACCTTAGTATAATCTTTAAGTGATCTTTGATTGCCTGTCATATGCCTTGAACATCCACTATCAAAGTACCATGGTTGCCTCTCTACTGAACTCATGGAAGTGTAAGCAACAACTTGATTCTGATAAAGATCATCTTTTCTCAGAAAAACTCGTGAAGAATCATTGTAAAATGGATAGTACCTCTTTTGACTTATCAATCTTCTCACTTTGGCTTGAAATCTGTAGCAATACTTCTTAATGTGGCCATTCTTCCCACAGTAGAAACAGACCACGTGAATTTTTCCTTCCAGTTTTGTTTTTTCTGAAAAGTTCCAGAAGCCTCTGTGTTGTTTCCCTTGACAAATCCACAAAATG